>CM060949.1:1894467-1957860 GCA_030765055.1 Mantis religiosa
GAAGAAGGAGAAGAAGGAGAAGAAGAAGAAGAAGAAGAAGAAGAAGAAGAAGAAGAAGAAGAAGAAGAAGAAGAAGAAGAAGAAGAAGAAGAAGAAGAAGAAGAAGAAGAAGAAGAAGAAGAAGAAGAAGAAGAAGAAGAAGAAGAAGAAGAAGAAGAAGAAGAAGAAGAAGAAGAAGAAGAAGAAGAAGAAGAAGAAGAAGAAGAAGAAGAAGAAGAAGAAGAAGAAGAAGAAGAAGAAGAAGAAGAAGAAGAAGAAGAAGAAGAAGAAGAAGAAGAAGAAGAAGAAGAAGAAGAAGAAGAAGAAGAAGAAGAAGAAGAAGAAGAAGAAGAAGAAGAAGAAGAAGAAGAAGAAGAAGAAGAAGAAGAAGAAGAAGAAGAAGAAGAAGAAGAAGAAGAAGAAGAAGAAGAAGAAGAAGAAGAAGAAGAAGAAGAAGAAGAAGAAGAAGAAGAAGAAGAAGAAGAAGAAGAAGAAGAAGAAGAAGAAGAAGAAGAAGAAGAAGAAGAAGAAGAAGAAGAAGAAGAAGAAGAAGAAGAAGAAGAAGAAGAAGAAGAAGAAGAAGAAGAAGAAGAAGAAGAAGAAGAAGAAGAAGAAGAAGAAGAAGAAGAAGAAGAAGAAGAAGAAGTCTTTATTAATGGAAATTAATTGTTCTTTCACACTGGCCGTGTGTAGGCTAAATTGTGGAAACGTAGAGTCAGACTGAAAAATTTAATGCCATAGCCGGAATTTGAACCACGGATCTTCTGGTTGCCGTCCAGCCGCACTACCATTGTGCTACTATGGCCAACGTGCCGATATGACATTAAATTCTCCAACTGACTATAAAGCCCGGGCCTTAAAGTACTTACATGTAGTAAGTCGCCATTAAGGTAGTTGTCTCATGTGTTTATGAGAACTCCTAGTGGTTTACCGGGAAAAACACGAGTCAGTTGTACCTAATAGTGGTCCGAACTATAAAGCCCGGGTCTTAAAGTACTTACAGCATAGTAAGTCGCCATTAAGGTAGTTGTCTCATGTGTTTATGAGAACTCCTAGTGGTTTACCGGGGAAAATACGAGTCAGTTGGAGAATTTAATGTCATGTCGGCACGTTGGCCATAGTAGTACAATGGTAGTGCGGCTGGACGGAAACCAGAATATCCGTGGTTCAAATCCCGGCTATGGCATTGAATTTTTCAGTCTGACTCCATGTTTCCGCAAGTCTTTATTAGTTCGGAAACTTGACAGAACACCCTCTAGCAAGTCCCAGGTTGATTGGGAGTAGGCCTCCCTACCTCCAGCCAAGAATCGAATCCTACACCTCTGAATTTGGAAGCTATTTTGCTAGTTACTAGACTCTTAAAATGTAAATAATTGCGTGCTATTATGTGATATAGCATAACATAATCCTTGAAGATTTTCTCACTGACCGAATATTTCTGCGGGCTTGTTATCGTAGAGCCAGCCAGTCCACTGCTTGTTACATTTGACATCCCCACTCATGCATCATTCATGGCACGCTACTCGTTACTTCACATTATGCTCATACTGATTGAGTTGCTGCTGCCATCTACAACCCTTTCTTCGCAGCTCCGCTTTAACGAACGGTGGGAAGTTAATGCACAACTTATCTGCGTTTGTTTTGCCTTTTGCATTGGTGTCAGTGGCGTTTGGTTAGCTGTGTGAGTATAAATATAACAAGATACATGCAGAAGATTATGGAAACCTGACAAAGAAGGCCCTAGCACATTTGTCTTCAACTTGGCTTTCTTCCTCACACCTGGAAATTGGCTCAAAACATTGTTTCACAAAACTAATAAACCTAAAAATCTGACTGTCAGCTATCGTCCGATAAGTTTGCTGTCTACCTTGTCCAAACTCTTTGAAAAGAGTCTTCTTCGACGTAACATTAAGTATAAACACACTGACAAATCAGCCGTAGCAGATCATTTTTGGTCATTTAACCATGAAATAAATCCAGAAGTTAAATTATTAAAACAATTAAATAGTCCGATAGATTTAATGGTTTGGGAAAATATATTTATTTTAAGAAATAAACATAGTGTTATAAAATGTTGAAATACCGTCAGTATATTCTGTTTTTAAATATGTTTCTTTTTCAGATTTTGGTAGTACTAAGAGGTACATACAGTTCGGCCGTTCTATCTCCGGTACTGACATTTCTCGAGAGGGGAGAAGCACGCCGTTGCCAGTTCTTTAGCGGGAATATCAAGCAGAGGAACAATGCGTATTTTAAATATATCACGTATTTGCATATTTCACGAACCAGTAGCCATATTATTATAATAACGATAATTACACTCGGGAACAAAAAAAAAAAAAAAAAAAAATATTTTAATATACCCGAAACAAAATAGGCAAATTCTTATGTAAACTGATCTGCTGATTCCAAAAATGTCCCTCAAAATTCTGTATCACATAACGTTTATTAGGTATTCATAATTTTTTATGAAAACTTACAGAAATGTGATGTGATAACTCATATTTGATTAATTGAAAATAATAGGTATTTTATTGCCAAATAACATTGAAGATAATAATTATTATTAATTATTATTAAAATAAATAAACACAAGATAATGATGAAAACCAATACCTGAATTATCTCAGAAGTGTTTCACTGTTGATTTTTTTTTCTTTGTATTGACATGTACTCTCCCGTTTGAGGAACCAACAATAGTCTCCGAACATGGCTGAATCCCAGCGATACCCTGGTAACATCTTTCCATCTCAGAAATGTCCTGGTGAAAACGCTCACCTTGCTCATCACTTACAGCTCCTAGGTTTGTAGGGAAACTATCAAGGTGAGAGTGCAAAAAGTGGATTTTAAGTGACATACGGCAACCCATTTCTTTGTAGCTCCTTAATAGTTCTGAGACTAAAGTTTCATAATTTTCTTCTTTGTTATTGCCCAGGAAGCCTTCCACCACTGATTTAAATGATTTCCATGCTGCCAGTTCAACACGTTCAAGCTTTGATTAAAAAACACTGTCTTTAAGAAGTAGTCTTATTTCAGGACCGATAAATATACCTTCCTTCAATTTAGATTCATTTATTTTGGGAAAGATACTTCTTAAATACTCAAATGCACTTCCACCTTTGTCCAAAACTTTAACAAAATTCTTCATTAACCCGAGCTTTATGTGAAGTTGGGGGAGAAGAACTTTGTTTGGGTCTACTGGAGGCACATACTTAACTCTGCTTGCTCCAGGGGTATAGTCTTCCCTTTTCCCCCATTCTTTCACTATAAAATGCTTGTCAGTTGCCCTACTGTCCCATAAGCACAAAAAACAGCAATATTTTGTGAAGCCTCCCTGAAGTCCCGTTAGCAATGCAACTACCTTGAGGTCACTACAAATTTCCCAGCCATGGTTTTGATAACTAATAACATCTAAAATTATGAACATGGAATCGTATGTCTCCTTCATTCCTATGGCATGAAATAAAGGTATTGAAGGTAGTAAATTGCCATTATGAAGCAACACTGCCTTTAAGCTGTATTTAGAAGAGTGAATGGCTATTATTTTAAATTAAGTCAATATGAGTTGGTATCATACTTCATTTCTGTAATTTTATATAAAAGAATAAGAATATCTCAAAAACGTTATGTGATGCAGCATTTTCAGAGGCATTTTTGGAATAAGCGAGTCATTTTGCATAAGAATTAGCCTATTTTGTTTCGGGTACAAAAAACGTTTTCCCTAGTGTAATAGGACTTACGAACACTAAAAATCGGAATTCACGCAAGAAAAATATTCCAAAGAAGGTTTACCAGCGCAAACAGCTAAAAGGCCACGTGGCTCAAACAAATTTAACCTGGCGACACAGGGTTGGGTTCCGAGCCACGCCTAGCACTGACAACGCTGATTGGCGCAAGCAGACAGTTTTAATTTCCTGACCACAACACCGGATGTACAGACTCCCAGTACTACCAACAGATGCAGTTAGAGTGTGTGAAATATGTGAACGAAATATTAGAATAGAGTAATGATGTAATAAATATCTTGCATAATAATGAAATTGTAAGTTGTATTTCATTATTTTAAAGCTAATCTAGTCCTATATTTTCATGCTAAATATAATTTAGAGGATATGTTTTCAACTGCTCATTACTGTATGTTGGTACTGTTAGCCTTCCCCCTCCACCTTTGGCAGGAGCAAAACGTCAGAGCCGGAGATACAACGGCCGGACTGTAAACATCCAGTGTTAGTAACGATGGCGACAACTTTGTTTCCTGCTCAGGATGTGTAAAAGTTTTACATGAAATGGCGATCCCGGACAATTTATAAGAACAATATCAAAATTTCTTATAAGATAAGTGAGGTTTTAAGTCAGAAATTGTTATATTTTTATATATTTGTTTGCTTCACTGTTAATAGTTTCATATTTTAAGTATTTCCTCCAGATATTCCTGTCTTTAGCAAGCTTTTGAATCGCTAGGCGAATTCAGAGTTTAGAATCATTAAGTTTAGGATCTGGTGTTATGACGAAACCCTATGGAAAACAGTCCAAGGCGGATAGATTAGGCGATCCCGGTGGGTGCCACGAATGCTGACGGATATTCAGAAAGCTGTGCGTGCGGCAAATTGTCATGCAATGTTGACGCGTGATGAAGGCATTAGTGGAACTTTCTTTCAATTGATTGTGACAATGGATGAGACGTGGGTGCCCTTTTTCAATCCTGAAACGTAGCGCCAGTCAGCTCAATGGATGCACACAGATTCATGGCCAAAAAATACTTTTCGGGTGGGTGTAAGTGCTGACTAGATGATGTCGGTCACCTTCTGGGACGTCAGAGTGAGTTACCTGGATAAGGTTTTTCCGGGGTTTTCCCTTATCCTGAAATACGAATGTCCGGTAACTCTGGCCGCGCCGTGGCTCAGTGGTTAGACCGCTTGGCTCTCACCAAGGCGGTCCGGGTTCGATCCCAGGCGACCGCAAAGTGAGATTTGTGGTGGACAACACGGCGCTGGGGTGGGTTTTCTCTGGGACCTCCAGTTTCCCCCGCCATCTCATTCCACCGGTGCTCCATCTTCATCTCATGTATCATCAGTGTCACGGCCTGCGGTGCCGTATGTAGTAAAAGCGGGCGTTAAACACTACACATTTAATTTCATTTCGGGTAACTCAAAGTGCTATGGACCCTGGGCTCATTTGAACATCATTTCACCCATTACATTCATCGTACGATATGACTTAGCGTTGGAGGACGCAAAATTACAAAAAAAAGAAAGAAAGAAAGAAAGAAAGAAAGAAAGAAAGAAAGAAAGAAAGAAAGAAAGAAAAAGAAAAAAAGCAGTGGTGTAATCCTTACTCGTTGTATTCCAAAGGTAACTACGGTGACAGCTGCATCCTACCAAAATGTTTTGCAGAATAAACTCCTCCCAGCATTGCGTGAAAAACGGGCGGTAAATGTTGAACGTGTGCTGCTTCATCAAGATAACGCAGCAGCGCATCGGGCGAACACGACGCTGGAGTTTCTTCGTGACAACTTTGAAGTGACTGCTCATACTTCCTACTCACCTGTCCTGGCTTCTAGCGACTTTCGCCTGTTTCCCACGATGAAACACACTCTCCATAGTCACAGATTCACTAGTCTTGACGCTAGTGCCTCAGCGATTTTCCAGTGATCAACACACACTCCTAAAGAAGCCTTCACAGCGGTCATGGAGTCATGGCGTCGACGTTGTGAAAAATATGTACGTGTAGAGGAAGATTACTTTGGAAACAGACAGTAATTTCACATTTTTCTTGTGATTAATGTGTGTTCCCGTAGGGGAGGGGATACGTCCCCCACAGGTGCCGAGGTGTTCCTGGGGTCGGTGTTTGGCAGTTAACCCCCTGCCGGAAAGTGTCAGGAGTTCCAGTTATGGATAGTAGGGCGTCTTGCGTGGGTACGCGGCCCTACACTAGTGCCAAACTTGCTCCCGGGTCCACGTCCCGACCCTGGGTGCCCTGGTATGTCCGGGGCAGCCGAGAGGAGCTTAAAAGCGCAGGCGGAAAGAGGGAGAGTGGAAGAGGAAGAAATTTTCAAACCTAGAAGGTCACTGCAGAGGTCTCCAATGAAATCTGTAGGTGCAACGTCGAAAGAAATGGTCGAGGGAGAGACAACAGCTAAGGAACATATACCTTCCAGTATTATGGAATATATAACTGAAATTAATGCAGCAATAGCTGCTGATAAAGTTAGTGTATCAACCAAGAAACTAATAATAGTCCAGATGGGCAAGATAACTGAAGCCTTTAACGAGTTATCTGCTACAGTAACTATACTACAAGCGGAAAATAATATTCTGTAAACCAATTTAGTACAGCCTAAGCCTTCTTATGCCCAAATGGTCATGAGACAAAGGATGACTGACACGGAGGACAAATTTGACAGGGCTATAAAGAAGCAAACCCATAAGGTGCTGATTAGATCGACAGAAGGTAAAAGGGCAGATGTGGTACAAGACATAGTTACCAAAAATCTAAAGCCAGTGGAAGAAAAAATTAAAATAACTAATGTAAGGATAACGGACACAACTGTAATAGTCGAGGCAGAAACAAAGGAAGATATGCAAAAAATTCTGAATAGTCAGAATCTAAAAGATAAGGAAATTAAGGTAGAACCGGCCAAGAAAAAACAACCTTTAATGATAATTTATGATGTTTTATCCAAAGAAAAAGAAGACGACATCAAAAGAAATATGTATGAACAGAATTATAAAGATGAAATGACATGGGAAGAATTTAACCAGAAGGTAACCTTCCGATTTAAAACAGGGCCTAGAGATAAAAGAACAGTTCATCATGTAATAGAAGTAGACCCCAGGCTAAGATATAAACTTATTCAAAAGGATAAAATATATATTGGCTTCCAGGCGGTTCAGTTCAAAGATTATATTGTGGTAGCAAAATGTATGAAGTGTCAAAAGCTAGGACACGTAGCAAAATATTGTAAACAAGAGGTATCTGCGTGCTCACACTGCGGGGAACAAGATCATACAAAGAAAGAGTGTCAAAAAGCTAAAGATAAGGAGAAGTCTGTATGTATTCCATGTAGCACAAGAAAGAAAAACCTAACTACTGGGACAAAAGTACACTGTCAAAATAGGAATGTATGCCCAACGTATAAGATGTTTTGGGAACAGTTAATTAATAGAACAGACTATGGACAAGATAACCCAAATGGAGTGGAGTAAGAGAATAATTAACATAAGACATGGATCACAAACAAGTAGGAAACAAGGTAAACCAACTGCAACTTCTAAGACCTATCAGTCATTGGAAGTGAAGAAGAAATATATTGCTACATATGTAAGGAACCTGCGATTGCCTGTAAGACTGCGATATTTTATATATAGCTATTTCTATAATAATAACACTAATGAAATATGGAATATCTATGAATTATTAAACAAAGAATGGTAATGGTAAATGAAATACAGCAAATAAAGAGCATAAGAATAGGTCAGATAAATGCACAGAGATCAAGGCTAGTGATGCAGGAATTAAGAAAGGTAATAGAAGACAGGCAATTGGATATCCTATGCATACAAGAGCCGTATGTCTTTAAAGGAAAACCTATACATGTGGCTGCTACAACTAGAATAATAGTAGAGGGCGATCAACCAAAAGCAATAATTCTAATCATCAACAAAGAAATACAGGTGGTAAAGATTACACAATTGTGCGACGAACATGTTAACTGCATTGAGGTAACAACTGATGGTGTAATCATTATTTTCAATATAGTGATGATATTCAAATACACATTGACAAGATGGAAAGAGTGCTAGACATGATGTCAAGAAAGTCCATTATATATGGTATGGATAGTAATGCCAAATCAAAGAGGTGGTATAGTAAAAATCCTGATAATAAGGGAGAAAGATTAGAAGAAATATTACTACAGAACGATATGATCATAATGAATACACCATTTAATCCATTTACTTTTGAAAATAGAGCTGGAGCAGAGGAGAATATAGACCTTACGGTAGCCAAAGGAGAAATTGTGAATCGTATCAGTAATTGGAAAGTGGCGCAACAACTAACAACTAGTGACCACAATTTAATATATTATGATATAGTAACATGGACAGAAGGGGAACATCAAAATCATCAGAAGAAAAGAAAATATCAGATAAAAAATGCTGATTGGGCAAAACTGAGAGGTTCAATTAAAATTCCCAATGAAATACAAATTGGAGGAAATATAGATAAAAAAGCTAAGCAATTAACTCAAAGCATACAACAGGCGATGGAGCAGGCATTAAAGAAATGTACAAATACTGATGGAAAGTATAAGGTATAGAATGACAAACTGCAAAACTAAGGAGCAGAGTAAGGAAATTAAGAAGATATTATCAGCTAAGTCGGACTGTGCAAGAAAAACAGATTAGACTTCAGGAATATAGAGAAGTGAAACAACAATATAAGATCAAACTGGAAGAAACGAGACAAGAAACATGGAAAAGATTTATAGAGGAAAATTTGGATGAAAATGAATGGGGGACTCCGTATAAAATAGTCATGGAGAAAATAAAAGCACCGGAAGTAATCTCAACAATAAAGAAACCTGATGGAACTTATACAGAATCGTGGACAAGCTCTATGAATCACCTGTTGCAGATATTACTTCCTAGTGACGAACAAGAACAAGAGAGTGAGGAACAGCAAGCTATGCGACGTGACTTTCAAAATGTATATATTAATCAAAGAGTAATCTACCCATATGACGTTTCGGAAGTAAAGTTAGTAATCCGAGAACTAAAGAAGAAAAAAGCACCAGGACCAGACAATATAAATGCAGAAATTCTACAAAACTTGGAAGAATCTATAGCACCATACTTATGTAGCCTACTTAATGAATGCCTGGTACAGGGGCGAGTTCCATACTGATGGAAAGAAGCAGAGGTAGTAATACTAAAAAAATCAGCAAATAAGGATCCAACAGAGCCAAAAACATATAGACCAATATGTCTATTAAACACAATAGGAAAGGTACAAGAGAAATTAATATTAAAAAGGATAAAGGAATATCGAATTATGATAGGCATGACCCAGAAACAATTTGGCTTCAGAAAGGGGAAATCCACTGAGGTGGCCATAAATGTGGCATTAGAAGCGATAAAAAGAAGTACAAATAAATATGTATTAGGAGTATTCATTGACATCGCTGGAGCCTTTGACAACTTATGGTGGAGGTATCTATTTAAAATCATGGAAGCGAAACAATACCCAAAAGTTCTATACAATGTACTCAGAGATTATTGTAAAGATAGACGGGTACATGTCACCGGCAGAGATGGAAAAATTACAAGAGAAATTACCAAAGGTTGCCCACAGGGATCCATTTTGGGGCCCCTCTTCTGGGACATCATGACGGAGCCAATACTAGAAGAATTAGCTGTATCACAAGATATCAACGAAATTGTTGCATATGCAGATGACATTTTGATTATTACAGAGGCAAATAGTAGGATGGAGTTAGAGAGAAAAACGAATTCAACTTTAAAGAAATTTAACAACTGGTGTAATCAAGCCAAATTAAAAATATCAGCGAACAAATCTGCCTATGTACTAATGAAAGGAGCGTTAATTAGGGACCCGACTATTAAGATAGATAATGAAAATATAAAAAGGGAAAAAGTAATTAAATATCTTGGAATACACCTGGATGAAAAGAGAAACTTTGAGCAACACATAAAGAAAACCAAAGAAAAAACTATAAAAATAATGATGAAATTGTCTACTTTAGCAACGAGAACATTTAAATTACCGCAAAAGGCTATAACTTCATACCACATGAGTTTTGTTGTGGGAATAACAGCATATGGAGCTGGGGTATGGGCTGATAGAGTTAATATAAAAAAGAATGTGAAGATGATACGATCCATACAGAGAACAGGATTATTGAAATGTATTGGAGCCGTTAAGACCACATCTACCATGACACTATTAATTGCAGTGGGGACATGGCCATTGGACTTGATAATCAAACAGCGCGGAGCCAACTATTGGGTTAAAAAAGGGGACTTGAGTAAAGTAGAGAAAATATTAGGATATCCGTGCTCTACCAAAAAGGAAATAAATCAGAGACTTATAGAAGAATGGCAGCAAGAATGGAACAACATAGAGGAAGGTAGAAGAACGTACAATTTGTTTCCAAATATAAGAGAAAGATTACGCTTAAGACAAATACAGCCAAGAAGAGCAGGTATACAATTTCTAACTGGCCATGGACCATATCGGACTTATTTCAAAAGAATTGGAAGCTCAAATAGTGATATATGTGACAGCTGCAATATACAGGATACACCAGAACACACATTGTTTGAATGTAAAAAATATAAAGATTTGTTAGAACACCATAGAAGTATGCTACAAGGGAAATATACACTCCTGGAAATTGAAATAAGAACACCGTGAATTCATTGTCCCAGGAAATGGAAACTTTATTGACACATTCCTGGGGTCAGGTACATCACATGATCACACTGACAGAACCATAGGCACATAGACACAGGCAACAGAGCATGCACAATGTCGGCACTAGTACCGTGTATATCCACCTTTCGCAGCAATGCAGGCTATTATTCTCCCATGGAGACGATCGTAGAGATGCTGGATGTAGTCCTGTGGAATGGCTTGCCATGCCATTTCCAGCTGGCGCCTCAGTTGGACCAGCGTTCGTGCTGGACGTGCCGACCGCGTGAGACGACGTTTCATCCAGTCCCAAACATGCTCAATGGGGGACAGATCCGGAGATCTTGCTGGCCAGGGTAGTTGACTTATACCTTCTAGAGCACGTTGGGTGGCACGGGATACATGAGGACGTGCATTGTCCTGTTGGAACAGTAAGTTCCCTTGCCGGTCTAGGAATGGTAGAACGATGGGTTCGATGACGGTTTGGATGTGCCGTGCACTATTCAGTGTCCCCTCGACGATCACCAAAGGTGTATGGCTAGTGCGGAGATCGCTCCCCACACCATGAAGCCGGGTGTTGGCCCTGTGTGCCTCGGTCGTATGCAGTCCTGATTGTGGCGCTCACCTGCATGGCACCAAACACGCATACGACCATCATTGGCACCAAGGCAGAGGCGACTCTCATCGCTGAAGACGACACGTCTCCATTCGTCCCTCCATTCACGTCTGTCGCGACACCGCTGGAGGCGGGCTGCACGATGTTGGGGCGTGAGCGGAAGACGGCTTAACGGTGCGCGGGACCGTAGCCCAGCTTCATGGAGACTGTTACGAATGGTCCTCGCCGATACCCCAGGAGCAACAGTGTCCGTAATTTGCTGGTAAGTGGCGGTGCGGTCCCCTACGGCACTGCGTAGGATCCGACGGTCTTGGCGTGCATCCCTGCGTCGCTGCGGTCCGGTCCCTGGTCGACGGGCACGTGTACCTTCCGCCGACCACTGGCGACAACATCGATGTACTGTGGAGACCTCACGCCCCACGTGTTGAGTAATTCGGTGGTACGTCCACGCGGCCTCCCGCATGCCCACTATACGCCCTCGCTCAAAGTCCGTCAACTGCGCATACGGTTCACGTCCACGCTGTCGCGGCACGCTACCAGTGTTAACGACTGCGATGGAGCTCGGTATGCCACGGCAAACGGGCTGACACTGACGGCGGTGGTGCCCAAACGCTGCGCAGCTTGCGCCATTCGACGGCCAACACCGCGGTTCCTGGTGTGTCCGCTGTGCCTTGCGTGTTGTCATTGCTTGTACAGCCCTCTCTCAGTATCCGGAGCAAGTATGGTGGGTCTGACACACCGGCGTCAATGTGTTCTTATTTCCATTTCCAGGAGTGTATATATATAATATCGTCAGAGATCCTGTGGACTTTAGAACATTGGAAGAAATGGCCGAGATCATCTCTACGCGAGTCATGGAGGAATATAAACAACAGATAGAAAGACGTGAAAGAGGAGAACCGCGGAGAAGGAGTATACAAAGGGAACCAGAGGATGGAATAAGGCGAGAAAATGAAATGGAAGATTAACAGGAACAACATATATGTGACCAGGAAATACCACAAAGGATCAACAGGAGACGCCAATACTGGACATCCATACGCAGAATGGGAGCAGGAGCGACAAGCAGATTAGCGGTAGACTCAGAAGAAGAGCGGAGTTAGCAGACATCTGCAATAGAATAATGTTTACGAAAGAAATCGGAACTGATGGACGAATTCTCTCCGAATGATGGTGGAAACACTACAAGTCTAACCGAGAGGAATATTACTACCAATTGTCGGATAGGAAATGACAGCAAATAAATGATAGAAAGTCTTATGTAGTAGACTTATGTAGTGAGTTAGTTTGAGGAATTGTAAAGCTACTGGTTTCCGGTAGCTAGTGGGACAGGACAATAGTGAATGTAAATGTTAGCAAGTAGGATATATGATATAGGTAGGGTAGGTAGTTTTCATGAGTCCTAAAGCTGCTGGTTTCCAGTAGCAAGTAGGTTAGAATTAGCTAGTAGGTTAGGATTATTTGGCAAGTTAGATTAGGGAATATCTGCAAAGATAAATATTGTAAATGGAACTATTAAATAAAACAGGAGGATAAAGAATATAAATCTGTGAAGAGCTTTGCCCTGGTATAGCTTCAAGTTGCTAGGGCATGTGTTGAGCAGATTTTTTTTTTGTGTTCCCGTAGGGGAGGGGATACGTCCCCCACAGGTGCCGAGGTGTTGGCGCTGCGGACCCTTAGCACTCAACGTACCTCTGACGTAACTAGAGGAACCTTGAGTCAAACTGCCAAGCCCCTTCCGTAGGAGAATTGTTGGGTTGGACTCGAGGGGCAGGGGAATTGGGTACTTCCGGCCAGGTTACGGCCGCCCGGAAGGGGCAAGGGTTGCCCGAAAAGTCCCGGGCACTAGCCTGCAGAGCTAGTAGAAGGTATGCTAGATCACCAGGCGGCCCCACCGAAGTTATCGGTAGTCTTCCTTGCGGGGTTGATGCACGTAAGTGGCGTATTCACTTCCATCCCGCCTTGGCGTTGTGCTCAGCGGGGGAGGGCTTTTTTAAGAAATCAGGTATTGCCCTATGGAAAGAGCCCCAGAGTATCCATTGCTCCCGGGTAGAAGGAGGCCCGTGTTCTTGGTCATACGGGTCCAGGACTAGTGGGAGTAGAACCTCTGCACTTAACTGTGTGTGTATGTGTGTATGAGAGAGAGAGAGAGACAGAGAAAGAGAGAGAGAGAAATAGGAGATGTTGTAGCTTCAGCGCACCTCGTATAATGGGACATTATTATTCATCATACTTAGATCCGCTAAGTCGCGATATCTGCGCACTCGTATGCCTAACATATTGTATGCTTTTCTTGGGTGGGGGACTTTAATTTCTATATCCCCAATTAATTGCAATAGACATATGGGGGCCCGAACTGGAACATTTAATTGTTCTGCAATTCTTTAACCTTTGGGTTAACTTATCGCCGTGTTTAACTTATTTTCACACCACATTCACTGCTATATTCAGATTTACAGACATTATAGCGGGTAGGAAATTATCTTTATTAAAGAGAAACTACCACCGTCAAGAATCGCACAGTGGACCTCTGTCCAGATTCAGCATGCTGACCACTCGATCGCGTAAGCAGTCTTTGATGAAATTATTGATATTTATATCTTTTTCAGAATGAATTTATTTACTTACAATTTTATTTTATGTTCGAGATCTCGTGAAAAAGCCAGGTAAAAAGAAGATTAAGAAATCCACGTTTCGTAAGCGTACATATCTCCCACAACCTTGTTTTAAAAAAATAAGGGTACACTGGGCATGATGTATACCGCAAGCCTACACACACCGATCTCTATCTGAACGCTCATAGTTTCCATCATAAGTTTCAACGACTGGGAGTTCACACTGGCCCACAGAGCTTTGTCTATCTCTGATCCCAGCCATTTAAAACAAAAATTATAGCACCTGAGGCTCACTTTCCGTCAAAACGGCTACTCCGAATATGACGTTAAAGCCTCGATCACCAAAGCCAGGAAAGGAAAACCTGTAATACAACAATCGTCAGATAAGCCTACCACTACAGCTTACACCCCGTTTACCGGCAATCTATTAGGCAGAATCAGCAGAAATCTCGATCACCAAAGCTAAGAAAGGGAAACCTGTAATACAGCAAGCGTCAGATAAGCCTACCGCTACAGCCTACATCCCGTTTACCGGCAACCTATCCGGCAGAATCAGCAGAATTCTCTATCTCCAAAGCTAGGAAAGGGAAACGTGTAATACAGCAAGCGTCAGATAAGCCTACCGCTACAGCCAACATCCCGTTTACCGGCAATCTATCCGGCAGAATCAGCAGGATTCTCGATCACCAAAGCTAGGAAAGGGAAACCTGTAATACAGCAAGTGTCAGATAAGCCTACTGCTACAGCCTACATCCCGTTTACCGGCAATCTATCCGGCAGAATCAGCAGCCTAGATCACCAAAGCTAGGAAAGGGAAACCTGTAATACAGCAAGCGTCAGATAAGCCTACCGCTACAGCCTGCATCCCATTTACCGGCAACCTATCCGGCAGAGTCAGCAGAATTCTCGATCACCAAAGCTAGGAAAGGGAAACCTGTAATACAGCAAGCGTCAGATAAGACTACCGCTACAGCCTGTATCACGTTTACCGGCAATCTATCCGGCAGAATGAGGAGAATTCTCGATCACCAAAGCTAGGAAAGGGCAACCTGTAATACAGCAAGCGCCAGATAAGCCTACCGCTACAGCCTACATCCCGTTTACCGGCAAACTATCCGGCAGAATCAGCAGAATTCTCGATCACCAGAGCTAGGAAAAGGAAACCTGTAATACAGCAAGCGTCAGATAAGCCTACCGCTACAACCTACATCCCGTTTACCGGCAACCTGTCCGGCAGAATCAGCAGAATACTCGACTACCAAAGCTAGGAAAGGAAAACCTGTAATACAGCAAGCGTCAGATAAGCCTACCACTACAGCCTACTTCCCGTTTACCGGCAAACTATCCGGCAGAATCAGGAGAATTCTCGATCACCAAAGCTAGGAAAGGGAAACCTGTAATACAGCAAGCGTCAGATAAGCCTACCGCTACAGCCTACATCCCGTTTACCGGCAAACTATCCGGCAGAATCAGCAGAATACTCGACTACCAAAGCTAGGAAAGGAAATCCTGTAATACAGCAAGCGTCAGATAAGCCTACCACTACCGCCTACATCACGTTTACCGGCAAACTATCCGGCAGAATCAGCAGAATTCTCGATCACCAAAGCTAGGAAAGGGAAACCTGTAATACAGCAAGCGTCAGATAAGCCTACCGCTACAGCCTACATCCCGTTTACCGGCAATCTCTCCGGCAGAATCAGCAGAATTCTCTATCACCAAAGTTAGGAAAGGGAAACCTGTAATACAGTAAGCGTCAGATAGGTCTACCGCTACAGTCTACATCCCGTTTACCGGCAATCTATCCGACAGAATCAGAAGAATTCTCGATCACCAAAGCTAGGAAAGGGAAACCTGTAATACAGCAAGCGTCAGATAAGTCTACCGCTACAGCCTGCATCCCGTTTACCGGCTATATATCCGGCAGAATCAGCAGAAATCTCGATCACCAAAGCTAGGAAAGGGAAACCTGTAATACAGCAAGCGCCAGATAAGCCTACCGCTACAGCCTACGTCCCGTTTACCGGCAAACTATCCGGCAGAATCAGCGGCATCGATCACCAGAGCTAGGAAAGGAAAACCTGTAATACAGCAAGCGTCAGATAAGCCTACCGCTACAGCCTACATCCCGTTTACCGGCAACCTATCCGGCAGAATCAGCAGCATCGATCACCAGAGCTAGGAAAGGGAATCCTGTAATACAGCATGGGTCAGATAAGCCTACCGCTACAGCCTACATCCCGTTTACCGGCAACCTATCCTGCAGAACCAGCTGAATTCTCGATCACCAGAGCTAGGAAAGCGAATCCTGTAATACAGCAAGCGTCAGATAAGCCTACCACTACAGTCTACATCCCGTTTACCGGCAATCTATCCGGCAGAACCAGCTGAATTCTCGATCACCAAAGCTAGGAAAGGGAATCCTGTGATACAGCAAGCGTCAGATAAGCCAACCGCTACAGCCTGCATCCCGTTTACCGGCAATCTATCCGGCAGAACCAGCTGAATTCTCGATCACCAAAGCTAGGATAGGGAAACCTGTAATACAGCAAGCGTCAGATAAGCCTACCGCTACAGCCTGCATCCCGTCACCGGCAATCTATCCGGCAGAACCAGCTGAAATCTCGATCACCAAAGCTAGGAAAGGGAAACCTGTAATACAGCAAGCGTCATATAAGCCTACCGCTACAGCCTACATCCCGTTTACCGGCAATCTATCTGGCAGAACCAACAGAATTCTCGATCACCAAAGCTAGGAAAGGGAAACGTGTAATACAGCAAGCGTCAGATAAGCCTACCGCTACAGCCTACATCCCGTTTACCGGCAATCTATCCGGCAGAATCAGCAGGATTCTCGATCACCAAAGCTAGGAAAGGGAAACCTGTAATACAGCAAGTGTCAGATAAGCCTACTGCTACAGCCTACATCCCGTTTACCGGCAATCTATCCGGCAGAATCAGCAGCCTAGATCACCAAAGCTAGGAAAGGGAAACCTGTAATACAGCAAGCGTCAGATAAGCCTACCGCTACAGCCTGCATCCCATTTACCGGCAACCTATCCGGCAGAGTCAGCAGAATTCTCGATCACCAAAGCTAGGAAAGGGAAACCTGTAATACAGCAAGCGTCTGATAAGACTACCGCTACAGCCTGTATCACGTTTACCGGCAATCTATCCGGCAGAATGAGGAGAATTCTCGATCACCAAAGCTAGGAAAGGGCAACCTGTAATACAGCAAGCGCCAGATAAGCCTACCGCTACAGCCTACATCCCGTTTACCGGCAACATATCCGGCAGAATCAGCAGAATTCTCGATCACCAGAGCTAGGAAAGGGAAACCTGTAATACAGCAAGCGTCAGATAAGCCTACCGCTACAACCTACATCCCGTTTACCGGCAACCTGTCCGGCAGAATCAGCAGAATACTCGACTACCAAAGCTAGGAAAGGAAAACCTGTAATACAGCAAGCGTCAGATAAGCCTACCACAACAGCCTACTTCCCGTTTACCGGCAAACTATCCGGCAGAATCAGCAGAATTCTCGATCACCAAAGCTAGGAAAGGGAAACCTGTAATACAGCAAGCGTCAGATAAGCCTACCGCTACAGCCTACATCCCGTTTACCGGCAAACTGTCCGGCAGAATCAGCAGAATACTCGACTACCAAAGCTAGGAAAGGAAATCCTGTAATACAGCAAGCGTCAGATAAGCCTACCACTACAGCCTACATCACGTTTACCGGCAATCTATCCGGCAGAACGAGCTGAATTCTCGATCATCAAAGCTAGGAAAGGGAATCCTGTAATACAGCAAGCGTCAGATAAGCCTACCGCTACAGCCTACATCCCGTTTACCGGCAATCTATCCGGCAGAACCAGCTGAATTCTCGATCACCAAAGCTAGGAAAGGGAAACCTGTAATACAGCAAGCGTCAGATAAGCCTACCGCTAGAGCCTACATCCCGTTTACCGGCAACATATCCGGCAGAATCAGCAGAATTCTCGATCACCAGAGCTAGGAAAGGGAAACCTGTAATACAGCAAGCGTCAGATAAGCCTACCGCTACAACCTACATCCCGTTTACCGGCAACCTGTCCGGCAGAATCAGCAGAATACTCGACTACCAAAGCTAGGAAAGGAAAACCTGTAATACAGCAAGCGTCAGATAAGCCTACCACAACAGCCTACTTCCCGTTTACCGGCAAACTATCCGGCAGAATCAGCAGAATTCTCGATCACCAAAGCTAGGAAAGGGAAACCTGTAATACAGCAAGCGTCAGATAAGCCTACCGCTACAGCCTACATCCCGTTTACCGGCAAACTGTCCGGCAGAATCAGCAGAATACTCGACTACCAAAGCTAGGAAAGGAAATCCTGTAATACAGCAAGCGTCAGATAAGCCTACCACTACAGCCTACATCACGTTTACCGGCAATCTATCCGGCAGAACGAGCTGAATTCTCGATCATCAAAGCTAGGAAAGGGAATCCTGTAATACAGCAAGCGTCAGATAAGCCTACCGCTACAGCCTACATCCCGTTTACCGGCAATCTATCCGGCAGAACCAGCTGAATTCTCGATCACCAAAGCTAGGAAAGGGAAACCTGTAATACAGCAAGCGTCAGATAAGCCTACCGCTAGAGCCTACATCCCGTTTACCGGCAATCTATCTGGCAGAATCAACAGAATTCTCGATCACCAAAGCTAGGAAAGGGAAACCTGTAATACAGCAAGCGTCAGATAAGCCTACCGCTACAGCCTACATCCCGTTTACCGGCAATCTATCCGGAAGAATCAGCAGAATCCTCTATCACCAAAGTTAGGAAAGGGAAACCTGTAATACAGTAAGCGTCAGATAGGTCTACCGCTACAGTCTACATCCCGTTTACCGGCAATCTATCCGACAGAATCAGAAGAATTCTCGATCACCAAAGCTAGGAAAGGGAAACCTGTAATACAGCAAGCGTCAGATAAGTCTACCGCTACAGCCTGCATCCCGTTTACCGGCTATCTATCCGGCAGAATCAGCAGAAATCTCGATCACCAAAGCTAGGAAAGGGAAACCTGTAATACAGCAAGCGCTAGATAAGCCTACCGCTACAGCCTACATCCCGTTTACCGGCAAACTATCTGGCAGAATCAGCGGCATCGATCACCAGAGCTAGGAAAGGAAAACCTGTAATACAGCAAGCGTCAGATAAGCCTACTGCTACAGCCTACATCCCGTTTACCGGCAACCTATCCGGCAGAATCAGCAGCATCGATCACCAGAGCTAGGAAAGGAAAACCTGTAATACAGCAAGCGTCAGATAAGTCTACCGCTACAGCCTACATCCCGTTTATCGGCAACCTATCCGGCGGAATCAGCAGCATCGATCACCAGAGCTAGGAAAGGGAATCCTGTAATACAGCATGCGTCAGATAAGCCTACCGCTACAGCCTACATCCCGTTTACCGGCAACCTATCCTGCAGAACCAGCTGAATTCTTGATCACCAGAGCTAGGAAAGGGAATCCTGTAATACAGCAAGCGTCAGATAAGCCTACCACTACAGCCTACTTCCCGTTTACCGGCAAACTATCCGGCGGAATCAGCAGAATTCTCGATCACCAAAGCTAGGAAAGGGAAACCTGTAATACAGCAAGGGTCAGATAAGCCTACCGCTACAGCCTACATCCCGTTTACCGGCAAACTATCCGGCAGAATCAGCAGAATACTCGACTACCAAAGCTAGGAAAGGAAATCCTGTAATACAGCAAGCGTCAGATAAGCCTACCGCTACAGCCTACATCACGTTTACCGGCAAACTATCCGGCAGAATCAGCAGAATTCTCGATCACCAAAGCTAGGAAAGGGAAACCTGTAATACAGCAAGCGTCAGATAAGCCTACCGCTACAGCCTACATCCCGTTTACCGGCAATCTCTCCGGCAGAATCAGCAGAATTCTCTATCACCAAAGTTAGGAAAGGGAAACCTGTAATACAGTAAGCGTCAGATAGGTCTACCGCTACAGTCTACATCCCGTTTACCGGCAATCTATCCGACAGAATCAGAAGAATTCTCGATCACCAAAGCTAGGAAAGGGAAACCTGTAATACAGCAAGCGTCAGATAAGTCTACCGCTACAGCCTGCATCCCGTTTACCGGCTATATATCCGGCAGAATCAGCAGAAATCTCGATCACCAAAGCTAGGAAAGGGAAACCTGTAATACAGCAAGCGCCAGATAAGCCTACCGCTACAGCCTACGTCCCGTTTACCGGCAAACTATCTGGCAGAATCAGCGGCATCGATCACCAGAGCTAGGAAAGGAAAACCTGTAATACAGCAAGCGTCAGATAAGCCTACCGCTACAGCCTACATCCCGTTTACCGGCAACCTATCCGGCAGAATCAGCAGCATCGATCACCAGAGCTAGGAAAGGGAATCCTGTAATACAGCATGCGTCAGATAAGCCTACCGCTACAGCCTACATCCCGTTTACCGGCAACCTATCCTGCAGAACCAGCTGAATTCTCGATCACCAGAGCTAGGAAAGCGAATCCTGTAATACAGCAAGCGTCAGATAAGCCTACCACTACAGTCTACATCCCGTTTACCGGCAATCTATCCGGCAGAACCAGCTGAATTCTCGATCACCAAAGCTAGGAAAGGGAATCCTGTGATACAGCAAGCGTCAGATAAGCCTACCGCTACAGCCTGCATCCCGTTTACCGGCAATCTATCCGGCAGAACCAGCTGAATTCTCGATCACCAAAGCTAGGAAAGGGAAACCTGTAATACAGCAAGCGTCATATAAGCCTACCGCTACAGCCTACATCCCGTTTACCGGCAATCTATCTGGCAGAACCAACAGAATTCTCGATCACCAAAGCTAGGAAAGGGAAACGTGTAATACAGCAAGCGTCAGATAAGCCTACCGCTACAGCCTACATCCCGTTTACCGGCAATCTATCCGGCAGAATCAGCAGGATTCTCGATCACCAAAGCTAGGAAAGGGAAACCTGTAATACAGCAAGTGTCAGATAAGCCTACTGCTACAGCCTACATCCCGTTTACCGGCAATCTATCCGGCAGAATCAGCAGCCTAGATCACCAAAGCTAGGAAAGGGAAACCTGTAATACAGCAAGCGTCAGATAAGCCTACCGCTACAGCCTGCATCCCATTTACCGGCAACCTATCCGGCAGAGTCAGCAGAATTCTCGATCACCAAAGCTAGGAAAGGGAAACCTGTAATACAGCAAGCGTCTGATAAGACTACCGCTACAGCCTGTATCACGTTTACCGGCAATCTATCCGGCAGAATGAGGAGAATTCTCGATCACCAAAGCTAGGAAAGGGCAACCTGTAATACAGCAAGCGCCAGATAAGCCTACCGCTACAGCCTACATCCCGTTTACCGGCAACCTATCCGGCAGAATCAGCAGAATTCTCGATCACCAGAGCTAGGAAAGGGAAACCTGTAATACAGCAAGCGTCAGATAAGCCTACCGCTACAACCTACATCCCGTTTACCGGCAACCTGTCCGGCAGAATCAGCAGAATACTCGACTACCAAAGCTAGGAAAGGAAAACCTGTAATACAGCAAGCGTCAGATAAGCCTACCACAACAGCCTACTTCCCGTTTACCGGCAAACTATCCGGCAGAATCAGCAGAATTCTCGATCACCAAAGCTAGGAAAGGGAAACCTGTAATACAGCAAGCGTCAGATAAGCCTACCGCTACAGCCTACATCCCGTTTACCGGCAAACTGTCCGGCAGAATCAGCAGAATACTCGACTACCAAAGCTAGGAAAGGAAATCCTGTAATACAGCAAGCGTCAGATAAGCCTACCACTACAGCCTACATCACGTTTACCGGCAATCTATCCGGCAGAACGAGCTGAATTCTCGATCACCAAAGCTAGGAAAGGGAATCCTGTAATACAGCAAGCGTCAGATAAGCCTACCGCTACAGCCTACATCCCGTTTACCGGCAATCTATCCGGCAGAACCAGCTGAATTCTCGATCACCAAAGCTAGGAAAGGGAAACCTGTAATACAGCAAGCGTCAGATAAGCCTACCGCTAGAGCCTACATCCCGTTTACCGGCAATCTATCTGGCAGAATCAACAGAATTCTCGATCACCAAAGCTAGGAAAGGGAAACCTGTAATACAGCAAGCGTCAGATAAGCCTACCGCTACAGCCTACATCCCGTTTACCGGCAATCTATTCGGAAGAATCAGCAGAATCCTCTATCACCAAAGTTAGGAAAGGGAAACCTGTAATACAGTAAGCGTCAGATAGGTCTACCGCTACAGTCTACATCCCGTTTACCGGCAATCTATCCGACAGAATCAGAAGAATTCTCGATCACCAAAGCTAGGAAAGGGAAACCTGTAATACAGCAAGCGTCAGATAAGTCTACCGCTACAGCCTGCATCCCGTTTACCGGCTATCTATCCGGCAGAATCAGCAGAAATCTCGATCACCAAAGCTAGGAAAGGGAAACCTGTAATACAGCAAGCGCTAGATAAGCCTACCGCTACAGCCTACATCCCGTTTACCGGCAAACTATCTGGCAGAATCAGCGGCATCGATCACCAGAGCTAGGAAAGAAAACCTGTAATACAGCAAGCGTCAGATAAGCCTACTGCTACAGCCTACATCCCGTTTACCGGCAACCTATCCGGCAGAATCAGCAGCATCGATCACCAGAGCTAGGAAAGGAAAACCTGTAATACAGCAAGCGTCAGATAAGTCTACCGCTACAGCCTACATCCCGTTTATCGGCAACCTATCCGGAGGAATCAGCAGCATCGATCACCAGAGCTAGGAAAGGGAATCCTGTAATACAGCATGCGTCAGATAAGCCTACCGCTACAGCCTACATCCCGTTTACCGGCAACCTATCCGGCAGAATCAGCAGAATTCTCGATCACCAGAGCTAGGAAAGGGAAACCTGTAATACAGCAAGCGTCAGATAAGCCTACCGCTACAACCTACATTCCGTTTACCGGCAACCTATCCGGCAGAATCAGCAGAATTCTCGATCACCAGAGCTAGGAAAGGGAAACCAGTAATACAGCAAGCGTCAGATAAGCCTACCGCTACAACCTACATCCCGTTTACCGGCAACCTGTCCGGCAGAATCAGCAGAATACTCGACTACCAAAGCTAGGAAAGGAAAACCTGTAATACAGCAAGCGTCAGATAAGCCTACCGCTACAGCCTGCATCCCGTTTACCGGCAATCTATCCGGCAGAATCAGCAGAATTCTCGATCACCAAAGCTAGGAAAGGGAAACCTGTAATACAGCAAGCGTCAGATAAGCCTACCGCTACAGCCTACATCCCGTTTACCGGCAACCTGTCCGGCAGAATCAGCAGAATACTCGACTACCAAAGCTAGGAAAGGAAAACCTGTAATACAGCAAGCGTAAGATAAGCCTACCACTACAGCCTACATCCCGTTTAAAGTCGTGCTTTACGAACGGTTACCACGGATTTATCTTTGGTAATAAATACCTCTCAGATAACGCACTGTTTGCTCCACGTGGAGTGAACATACATCTTTTATTTGTGATTCCTGCAGATTCCATTGGCTGAAGTGATGCGTGCATTGGTGCTTACCGCTTAGCACAGGACCGGGAGTAGCGTCAGTACCCCTCTCACTTTTACAAGAATAATCAGTGCGTTATCTGGGAGGTTTCTATTTTCAAAGATATTTCCATGGTAACCTTCCGAGTAGCGTGACTATACCGGCAACCTATCCGCCAGAATCAGCAGAATTGTCGCGAAATACAAGAACATCCACACGCCAGCTCCGAAGATTAAACATCTGTTGAGACCGGAGAAAGACAAACTGGACTTCCAAGTTCCGGGCGCGTACCGCATTCCCTCTGAATGTGAGAAACCGTATATAGGACAAACCGGAAGGACCATCACTACCAGAATAACCGAACATGAACGGAGCATTCCTTTAATGCAAACTGAGAAGTCTGGGCTGCCAGAGCATTGTTCTGTTAAGGCCCATAAGGTCAAATTTCGGGAGACGACCATCTTGGCAAAGTGCAGCAGTTATTGGGGGCGGAGAGTTAAGGAGGCTTTGGCTACTTTCTCTGAGAGGGTCGCGCTTAATCGTAATGCTGAACTTCAGTTCAGCTGCTCCTGCAAACCGTTCTTAAAATGGAAATCCGTCGACTTATGAGGCTTAGATCTATACAGCTTGATCATCAAGTTAAGTAATTACATTTCTTTGACACAATTAATTTTCTATACTCACGCCACCTCCTGACCTGTCGTTTAATTTACTGAAAACAGTTTTTTTTCAGTGATGCGAGTATTTATAATGTTTTGTCTTTTTTATATTTGTTTTATATCCAATGATTCATTTTTTGTTATAACATTTCTTAAAATATCCTGATGATGGGAGAGATGCACACTCCCGAAATGTCGATTTCAAATCGTCTTTTCACCTGGCTTGTTTCCCGATAAGATCTTCAACATATTCGTCACCAGGAAAGCCTTAGATTTTAATTTGATTTTACGATGTCCACACAATTGATCTATCTTTAGGTTCGATATGAATAACAACAATGCTAAACTTAGCTGTGCTTTCTTATATTATAAAACATTTCTTTCCCAGTTATTAATTGGTTGGGCGTTCAGTAATGAATCTTATCAACAAGATAAAGAGTTCACAGATGATAGCGGGAAGAAGAAGGGGGAAAAGTGCGGAATCTGTAAGTCTCTTTTCTGGTTACAATATATCTTACATAACCTGTTGTTGACCCTGGTGAAACTGCAGTTATCTCTGTTTAGCCGAGTTGTTTGTCTCTGCTAGTGCTGCCAACAGAAATAAATGGGACTGGTTCCGGCGCCTTCTTAACGTTTATACTCTTTGACAGGTATGTACAACACATTGTTAGTTATTTCGCTAACACAAGACAAGAGTGGTGGATTAAGTTCCTTAATAGTTGAATAAAACACAGTTATTGAGAAGAGAATTGTCATATATTTAGAATTCCTTCGATAACGATTTATCTACATATAAAGTTCAGTGACCCCATTAAAATTATGGTTGTCAGAATCAAACAGATTTCCTTCGCCCTATTAAGTAGAGCATGTGTACGCAACGGTGCTAGGAAATGTATTTCCGAAATTCTACAGCACTTTCTTTGTTTTTCTGCATACCGGTGTTGCCCTTTTTAAAGTTTCTTCTGTCATCTGACATCGGGTATTTTCTGTACCTGGACATATTATTGAACAACCACATTCACTGTGTTTTTTGTTATGGAACATGTTCGGTACGAGGCGTGTGTTTTAAGTCAGCACCGTTTTGGAATTAAAAAAAAAAACGTGCATAGATATCGCAATAATATTATTTTTACACGAAAGCCTGTACCTTAATCTACTTTTCTACATAATTTCCGTGAATATTGAGGCACTTGTCATAACGTGGCACCAGTTTTTGAATACTCTCCTCATAAAATTCTGTCGCCTGACGTGTTAACCACTGTATCACAACTGTTTTGACTTCGTTATCGTCTTGAAGGCGCTGACCGCCCAGATGTTTCTTCAAGTGCAGGAACAATTGGTAGTCGCTGGGCGCCAGATCAGGGCTGTATGGAGGATGATCTAGAGCTTCCCATTGAAAAGATTTAATGAGATCTTTGGTCCGATTAACCACACGTGGACGGGCATTGTCATGCAGCAAAACGATACCCTTACTCAACTTGCTGCGTCTTTTGTTCTGGATTGCACGGCGCAGATTGTTCAATGTATCACAATAAGACGCTGCATTGATTGTCACATTACGAGGCAGAAACTCCACTAGCAATACTCCTTTTCTGTCCCAAAAAACTGTACACATGATTTTCCGGGCAGAAATTGTTTGCTTAAACTTCACTTTTGTGGGTGATGATAAATGTCGCCATTCCATGGATTGTTGTTTCGATTCTGGTGTGACGTAGGGCACCCATTTTTCGTCACCAGTAACAATTTGGTCTAAAAATCTTCACCTTCATTGTGGTACCGCTCAAGGAAATTCAATGCACTGCCTAAACGTTGGGGTTTGTGCAAATCCGTCAACATTTTTGGAACCCAACGTGAATACAATTTCCGGTACTTCAAGTTCTCGGTCAAAATGTGATACAAAACACTACGAGAATATTGAGGAAAATAGTCGCACAATGATGAAATTTTAAAGCGTCTGTTTTCTCTCAGTTTTTCGTCCAATTTCTGCACCAAATCTTCAGTAACGACCGAAGGACGCGCACTCCGTTCGTCATCATGCACATTTGTGCGGCCATCTTTATGTGCTCTCACCCATTTCATTACCATTCCAACACTCATAATGTTTTGTCCGTAAACTTCACAGATCTCACGATGAATATCAATCGGTTTTACACCTTTAGCACTAAGAAATCGTATAACAGCCCGTACTTCACAATCGGCGGGACTCACGATTGTCGGAGGCATCTTAAACACTCAGTAACCAACGTATAAAATGAAGAATCAGACTGTAATGGCGTCAGTGCGTAGACAAGAGATGTAGGCAACCAGCGCGCATTTCGGCATCACTCTGCCTCTATGATGCCCAAATTTAAGATAGCCTGTAGCTACACATTTATTCTATTTAGCTCTTGGTCCTTCTTATTGAACTCATATTGGAGTTTCCTATAAAACTATACAGAATATTGTACAAAGAAAACCACCAGTTGCTGCAATGACGCACAAGAAGCCTTGGTAGTTCATTTGGATGACAATATGGAATTTTGATTTTTTGTATAACATAAATCAACATTGTGTGGAGATCATGCCCATTATAAATTTTTGTGTGCTTGTATCAATTAAATGTATTTAAATGGGGTTTTAAATATGGCAGCCACGCTATCACACACACTTTTTACTCTGCATTTTCTCTTCTGTTAATAACAAACAGACTTACGAGGTCTGTTCAATAAAGAATGCTCATAATTTTTTACGGTCATTATTTTTGCACCAAAATTCAATCCCATTATATTCTGTTAGCTTAATCTGAATCAAACACGCCGTAGTAGTTTCATTGTTGGTACTCCTGGTTCCCGGCTGTGAGAACCAGTCAAGTTCAGACATGTTCAGTATCGCCTACCACTGCAATGGGGGTAACACGTGAGGAAAAACATGCGGCTTTGATATTCTGCTTTCGTCTCAACAAATCCTCAGTAGATGCCTATACAATGTTACAGGAGGCCTATGGTAGTCTGTTCTTCCCGACAGCACAGCTCGAAGGTGGTTTAAAATGTTTAAAGAGGGCAGACAATCAATTTCAGCGGAAGGTGGACCCGGTGCTCCAGTTACTGCTCTTACGGAAGAAAACATCAACATTGCTGCTGCCATTGTGAGAGAGGATCGACGAATTACCTTAAGATCTCTTTCTGATATACTGAACAGTTCATTGGGTGCCACCCACACGTTGGTGATAGAAACATTACACATTAGACGTGTTTGTCTGCGATGGGTTCCAAGACTGTTGATTCCCGAACAAAAGGACAGGTCTGCATGCAGTTAAAATTTATGTTAGAAGAAGATCCGGAGTTTCTTTCAAACGTAATCACTACTGATCAAACTAGGCTACATCAATTTGGTCCTGAGAGCAAACAGCAAAGCTGAGTGTGGTAATCTCCTTCATCCCCAAGCCCCAAAAGAAGCAAAAGTGGTTGCTTCTGCTGGGAAGGTTATGATCATCTCATTCTTTATTATTCAAGGAGTGGTTTATAAGCATGTTGTACCTGCACACACATCAGTAACTGGACAATACTACAGGGATGTTCTGAAAACATTGCAAGTCCATATCAGGGGCAAAAGACCACATTTCCGTGAAGCAGGCTGCATGCTGCACCACGATAATGCGCGGCCGCATATTGCCAAAGCTGTTGCTGAATATCTTGCAAAAATCAACGTGAAGTGCATCCCTCACCCTCCGTATAGTCCGGATTTAGCCCCATGTGACTTTTTTCTATTCCGTAACTTGAAGAAACGCCTTCGTGGGAGTAATTGGTCATCATCAGAAGCAGTGGAGAAGGCTGCGGAGGCGATTTTGAAGGATCTCTCAAAAATGGTTTTCAGCATGTCTTTGAAATCTGGCAGAAACGCTGGGGGAAAAGTGCATCACTTTCAGGGGAGACTATTTTGAGAAGGACCATCAAAATTATGAGTGATCATTCTTTATTGAACAGACATTGTAGTTGTAACAATTTGCAGCTTTGAAGACACTGTCTTATGCAGAATACTTCTCTATCAGATTATGTAGCTTTTACAGTCGTTTTGTGTTTCTATGGGACCAAATATTTCAAAAAAGCTTGAGCTGTTTTAAAAGTCAGATTTTTGCTATTTGTATGTTCATCACTCGGTAGCTATAAACCTTACCGCTATAACACTACAACAATTTTTTCTTAGGCAAAGAAGACTACAGTACTCCTATCTGCCAGGTTTGAATTCTCCATCTTAAATCAGAGGAGTGCTGTAAGTTTTTACATGGTGCGTGTTAAGTATTAACATGTGTTGGTGAAATTGGGCATAAGTGTACTAGCAAATGTTGATTAAAAGCTTTTTAATCCGGTTTCCTCAGAAGTACTTTTGAAATTAATTTCCCACACACCAAATGTTTCACACAATGCAGCTCCTTACCAATCTATTTCATAAAAGCATTTTAATGCCTGTCTTTTTTTTTTTTTTTTTTTTTTTTTTTTTTTTTTTTTTTTTACAAAATGACTGTATAAGTTTTCAAAACAATTCTCCACAACTAACAAATAAATGATTAATTTTTAAAATCAAAAATATTGTACTCTTTAGACAGCAATATCTTTTATAAAAAAAATAAAGCTAAAATAAGTAATATTTAAGTTATCAAGAATTACTGTGTTTTGAAACATGACAAAATTATTACTGCTATTGTGAATGACGCATTACCTTTAATCAAAAGCCGTTCATGACATCCTGGACACTTGAACAACATCTGCAGTTTATAAACGCAGTTTAGAAGATTGTAATATATCCATTTTTCTTAATCCCAGACGTGAAATGTAATAGCGAATAATGTTTGCAGTTGACTTCACTTGACTTGTTAGTACTGCAAGACTTCTGAACTATTCCTCTACTTGCATGGCGGCCTGGAATTCATGGCAATGTAGATCGGATCTTACAACAAAGAATACGCCACTTGATGGAGAGAGATAGCGGCGAATCTTCTGTGCAGCTGTTCTTCTAAATTTATTAATATAGAAATACTACAAAGTTATCTTAGTGTATCAACTCAGGCATTTATAGTAGTTTGTTTTTCAAGCCTAGTGTACGGGGATGGTGTGAAAAGTAATTTTCTCAGAATTCTTTTTTACTCTTCAACATAGTCTCCTTGGAACTCTAATGCAATTCTCCCAGCAATGCTCCCATCTCTGTAACCCGTCCAAATAGTACTCGGGATTTTTCTGTACAAAATAATTGTTCACGAAGGTGATTGCCTCTTCATTTGACGAAAATCTCTGTCCTCTGAGCGCAATTTTCAGATGAGGGAACAACAATAAAATTCATAAAAAGAGGCAAGTATTTTGGGCCTATAAAAGGAGATGAGACTAAATGGGAGGAATTAAGAATTAGGCGTAAAAAACATAGGTTGGTAGCATTATTCAAAGCTAATGCTGGTGTAAAGGCATGGGTGGACGTTAGTGTAAGGTTAGATAATCCGGATTATTATGGACGAAACGATCATAGGTATAAAATTAAGGGTAGAAGATACAGAACCGACGTAGGAAAATTTTCTTTTGTTAATAGAACCATTGAAGAATGGAATGAATTGCCTGTAGCAGCCTTTCAGGGCTGTCCCCTGTCGCAGAAGAAATTTAGAAAAATCTAGATGGTTATAGTTTAACTTTTGAATTATAATGGTATATAATATGTAAATAGAGAAGTAATTAGATAAGTTTTAAGTGACTAAAGTAAAATAATATCATGTTTGTATTGTTTACTGTGTTGTTGTAAATCTAGTACCTGTAATTTGATCTGTATTCTTAACTCTGCCACCGGGTAGTACCCAATTGCAGTGAATACATACATACATACATACATACATACATACATACATACATACATACATACATACATACATACATACATACATACATACATACATACATACATACATACATACATACATACATACATACATACATACATACATACATACATACATACATACATACATACATACATACATACATACATACATACATACATACATACATACATACATACATACATACATACATACATACATACATACATACATACATACATACATACATACATACATACATACATACATACATACATACATACATACATACATACATACATACATACATACATACATACATACATACATACATACATACATACATACATACATACATACATACATACATACATACATACATACATACATACATACATACATACATACATACATACATACATACATACATACATACATACATACATACATACATACATACATACATACATACATACATACATACATACATACATACATACATACATACATACATACATACATACATACATACATACATACATACATACATACATACATACATACATACATACATACATACATACATACATACATACATACATACATACATACATACATACATACATACATACATACATACATACATACATACATACATACATACATACATACATACATACATACATACATACATACATACATACATACATACATACATACATACATACATACATACATACATACATACATACATACATACATACATACATACATACATACATACATACATACATACATACATACATACATACATACATACATACATACATACATACATACATACATACATACATACATACATACATACATACATACATACATACATACATACATACATACATACATACATACATACATACATACATACATACATACATACATACATACATACATACATACATACATACATACATACATACATACATACATACATACATACATACATACATACATACATACATACATACATACATACATACATACATACATACATACATACATACATACATACATACATACATACATACATACATACATACATACATACATACATACATACATACATACATACATACATACATACATACATACATACATACATACATACATACATACATACATACATACATACATACATACATACATACATACATACATACATACATACATACATACATACATACATACATACATACATACATACATACATACATACATACATACATACATACATACATACATACATACATACATACATACATACATACATACATACATACATACATACATACATACATACATACATACATACATACATACATACATACATACATACATACATACATACATACATACATACATACATACATACATACATACATACATACATACATACATACATACATACATACATACATACATACATACATACATACATACATACATACATACATACATACATACATACATACATACATACATACATACATACATACATACATACATACATACATACATACATACATACATACATACATACATACATACATACATATGAGGAGGCCGTGATATTCGTGGAGGAAGAATGCGAGTGTGTGTGCTCTTGATTATTCGGTGTTAGTGGCGTGACTTTCAAGTACTTGTTTGTGTTCGGCATTTCATAATGTTTTTTGTGAGGCTGTTTCTTTGTGGGCGTGTTAGTTGAACCGGGCATTGCTGAGTTACAGAGTTTTAAGGGAATTGACGGACCCAGGCATTGTTCATGGATTGAGAAGCATAGAAACTAGTATTCAGGAGGCCGTGAACCGCACGACTAAATCGAGAAATACAAAGTTATATCTTAATTGGAATGTTTCGTTTGAGTTAACAAGGAATAATAAACAAGAGATTTCAAAATGGTGGATGAAGTTAGTGAGGGTATTGAGAGTGCCTTTAGAATGCTCTTAAATGTTACGGAGGCTAGTAAAAACTTGCGTCAAGATTTGAAGCAGGATATTGTGAAGTCGGTAAGTAGTTTACGTAAATATTTTACAAAAATGAAAGACATCGTGAATCAGAAGGAAAATGAAACCGAAAGTTTACAAATGGCAGTGCAGAACTATCAGGAACAGTTGAGTGTTGGCAAGAGAGCGAGAATAGCATCACAAGTGACACCTGGGGTGATATCTTCCGAACGGGTTGTGGAGCAATTTGGGGTAGAAAGGAGTTATGCTTCGGTGTTGACTGGCGCTGCACGTACAGGGGACTCTAAGTGCTTTAAACTGCTTGTTCGGAGCAAGAATAATCAAAGTGTGGAATATATAAAGACACTGGTGAAAACTAAGGTTAATCCTGTAGAGATGAAGGTTGGTGTTCAGTCTGTAAAGGCATTGAGGAACGGACAAGTTCTAATACAATCGAACAATAAAGCTGAAGTAGATACTATTTGCAACAATATTAATAATAAGTGTGGAGAGGAGCTTGAGGCTACCGTCTCGAAGAAAAGAAATCCAAGAATAATCATTTTCAATATACCAGATGAGATAACAACGGAGAATGCTGTGGAGGTTTTAACAGCACAAAATACAGAGCTGGAGAATTTCAGCACAGAGATTCAGCCTAAATTTTCCTTTCATGATAGGAAAAAGAATTTGAATTTGGTTGTTGAAGTCACTTCAACTGTACGGAGGGAAATACTTGGCAAAAGATTAAAAATAGGATGGAATATGTGTAACTGGGATGATTATGTCAAGGCTGGGCGTTGCTTCAATTGCTGTAAATATAATCATCGTGCGCAGGACTGTAAAGGACAGCAAACATGTCCAAATTGCGCAGAGAAGCATGCTCTAAAGGAATGTACTGCTAACAGAGCTGCATATAAATGCATTAATTGTGTAACGTATAATAAATATAACAGAGACAACAAAGTGTCAGAAAATCATTCTGCACTGGATACGAATTGCTCCTGTTATCAAGCAACACTTAGGCGGCTAAAAGACAATACCGACTATTAAAATGGATAGATACAGATTAACATGTTTTCAGGTTAACTTGAAACATTCAAGGATTGCGACTGCTAATTTGGTACAGCTTGTGAATGAAAAAGCTATAGATATAGTATTTATTCAGGAGCCCTACTTGATTAACAATAAACCAGCAGGTGTACCATTACATTTTAGAATATATACAGTTGGTACTACGGGTAAACGAGCAGCAATATTTATAAACAACAAAAATATTGACGTAACTACCATTGGTCAGCTTTCCGACAGTGATTGTGTTGTTATACAGGTTGTATATAATAAGAAAACATTTTTTGCAGCTTGTATGTACTTTGATGGGCACTTGAATATAGAAGATGACATTAACAAGATTGAAAATATTCTCCAGCATATTAAAGGAAAGGGTCTGATAATACTAGCAGATAGTAACGCCAGAAACAAACTTTGGCATGATATAATAACTAATCAGCGTGGTAGAATATTTGAAGAATTCATTACAGCAACAAATTTACATATCATGAATGAAAACAACGGCTTGCCAACTTTTGAATCCCAAACTGGAAGGAGTTGGGTCGATTTGACTATCGTTAATGACAAACTCCTTAGAGATGTAAGGGAATGGACCGTTGGAGAGCAAGAAAGCTGCTCTGATCATAAGATAATATCGTTCACAATAGGAAATGCAATCAAAACCCAAACTCGTACATTAAAGGGAATTAAATATATAACTAGACCAGAAAATTATAAGACATTTGAGGAAACGTTGCCACGAAAGCTGACCAAAAATTTTAATTGTCTGGGCAATGGACAGAGTGTGGATGAACAGCTCGCCCATAAAGTAAAAGAAAATAATGTTGAATATACAATTGAAATGTTCTACAATAGTATGGAAGCTGCATGCAGGGAAGCGTTTAGAGTAAGCAGGGGTAAGAAGCAGGCAATTAAAGGCAAATCAGTTCCCTGGTGGACCATTGAACTAACCATATTGAGGAAAAAGGTAAATGCATTAAGACGACGATATCAACGAACTATTAATAATGAGCAGTTAAGAGAAGAAAGAAGGAATCAGTACTTGGAAGGTAATCGGCAATACCAAAGGAAAATAAATGACGAAAAGTTTAAATCCTGGAGGGAATTTTGTAATGTAACTGATGGGACTAATCCTTGGACTGTAGTCTATAAGATCGCAGCCAGTAAAATAAGATATCAGAATTCACTTACTACATTGCAAAGAGAAGATGGAACCTACACTGAAGATATACCAAGCACATTAAAGTATATGCTGGAGAACTTCATTCCGGAGGATAGGGTACAAGATGATACTGAACGACAAAAAGACCTAAGGAGGCTTGCAGAGGAAGTAATTAGTACCCCAGATGACAAGGAATTTACACTTAATGAAATTTGGGTTGTATTAAAAAATTTCAATCCAAAAAAGTCACCGGGAGAAGATGGAATATCTAGTGATATTCTGTTAAATGCTTTTAAAATGTTCCCATATTTCTTTACAGCAATATATAATCAATGTCTTATGGAAGGAATTTTTCCAGAAAGATGGAAGCGTTCATCTATAGTTCCTATAGTAAAGCCAGGCAAAGAAGATAGTGTAACGATAACAAAATATCGACCAATCAGCTTGTTGAACATATGCGGTAAAGTTTTAGAAAAGTTAATGATAAATAGGATTGAATATCATATTAACACGAGAAACCTTTACAGTACAAGACAATTTGGATTTAAAGCTCAGAAAAGCACGACAGATGCAGCAATGGCGCTGAAGGTATTCATTGAAGATGAGCTAAAATCTTTTGGTTATGTTGTTTTGGTGAGTTTGGACGTGAAAGGAGCTTTTGATGCATGTTGGTGGCCTAGTGTCTTAAATAACTTAAGAGAGATGAAGTGCCCAAGAAATTTGTACCAACTTACAAAGGATTATTTTAAAAATAGGAAAGCAACTCTCTCTACGAATGAATTCAGGACTGAAGTACAGGTCCAGCGAGGCTGTCCGCAAGGATCTTGTTGTGGGCCTGGACTTTGGAATATACTATATAACTCTTTGCTAAAATTGGAATTTACAACGCGGACAGAGGTAATAGCATTTGCTGATGATTTACTTGTCATGACAAAAGGAAAAAGTATATTAGATGCTGAAAATTTTTCAAATCAGGACATAAAGAAAATTGAGTTATGGGCTAAAGAAAATAAAATCCAGTTTAACGACTCAAAATCAAAAGTTTTGGTAATATCAAAGAAGAAAACTAATCATAATGAAGCAATCAGCATATATCTGAACAATAAAACTCTGGAACAAGTGGATGTTATTAAATATCTTGGTATTTACATTGATAGGAAGTTTAGCTTTGATCACCACATAGATCAAGTACATGACAAAGCACTACGACTTTTGCATAATCTTTCCAAGTGCGCAAAACTCACTTGGGGACTGGGAAATAAGGCGCTAGAAACTATTTATAAAGGCGCAATAGAACCTATTTTAACTTATGGTGCTCCTGTGTGGGGATTTGCCCTAGAAAAGCAGAAGAACATTAAAAAATTCGAGAGGATTCAGAGATTGTTCAATATAAAAATGACGAAGGCATATAGGACAATTTCTTATGATGCATCTTGTGTTATTGCCGGCATCCAGCCAATTGGTATAACAATACAAGGCAAAATAAAACTGTATAATGATATACACAGTGAACGTGACTATGATGCACCCCTACCACCAAGCGTCTGGAACCATCCAGCAGAACGACCTCATATAAAAGCAGTTGAGGATGATGGGGCATACGTCTATCAAATTTTTACGGATGGGAGTAAATCAGATGAAAAAGTCGGGGCTGCTGTAGTTCTGTACAAGCACAATACTGTAATTCGACAACTGCAATTCAGGCTGGATGGAAGGTGTTCAAACAATCAGGCCGAACAACTGGCTATTTTGAAAGCACTTGAAGAGCTACAAAACATGGCAAATACGCTGAACAAAGAGAAGACTGTAGCCATATTTACAGATAGTCAGGTGGCACTATCCACCTTACAAAACAACAATAAACACAATTATATTCCTGAGGAGACACTTAATAGACTAGGAACTTTAGAAAGAAATCAGTGGACAATACACTTTAGTTGGGTGAAAGCACATGCAGGAGTTACTAGTAACGTGCTAGCAGACATATTAGCAAAATCAGCTGCTGAAGACATCGAAATAAAGACTATTTACAACAAGGTACCAAAATCTTCTTTGAAAACTGAAATAGAGAGGGCAGGACATCTACAGTGGCAACAGAGATGGAGCAGTACAAGTAAAGGAGCCCTTACCAAATCATTCTTCCCTTTGATAAAGGATCGTCTTAAGACAAAACTACCATTAACAGCGACATTCACTGCAATGGTATCAGGACATGGAAAAACTAAAGCTTACTTGTATAGATTTCATATCATAGATGATCCCCAATGCACCTGCAATAGCCCACAGCAGACCGCAAACCACCTCATTTATGAATGTAGAGACACAAAACATCAGAGGGACAAGTTGATTGAAGAAGTACACAAGAATGGAGGAAATTGGCCAGTGTCAAACCAAAACCTTATAAATAAATATTTGAAAGCTTTTTGTATATATGTTAATTCAATTGACTTGTAAACAATTTTTATTTTAAAACAATACGTGAATTGAACATTTAAATTCTAATATTTAAAAAACTATTGTAAAATAATATCAAAATGTGATTACTATTTATAATGTATCTATGTAATTAAATGCATGTAATGTTACTCTGTAACGGGGCATGCTGTTAAAGTTCAATAAAAAAAAAAAATACATACATACATACATACATACATACATACATACATACATACATACATACATACATACATACATACATACATACATACATACATACATACATACATACATACATACATACATACATACATACATACATACATACATACATACATACATACATACATACATACATACATACATACATACATACATACATACATACATACATACATACATACATACATACATACATACATACATACATACATACATACATACATACATACATACATACATACATACATACATACATACATACATACATACATACATACATACATACATACATACATACATACATACATACATACATACATACATACATACATACATACATACATACATACATACATACATACATACATACATACATACATACATACATACATACATACATACATACATACATACATACATACATACATACATACATACATACATACATACATACATACATACATACATACATACATACATACATACATACATACATACATACATACATACATACATACATACATACATACATACATACATACATACATACATACATACATACATACATACATACATACATACATACATACATACATACATACATACATACATACATACATACATACATACATACATACATACATACATACATACATACATACATACATACATACATACATACATACATACATACATACATACATACATACATACATACATACATACATACATACATACATACATACATACATACATACATACATACATACATACATACATACATACATACATACATACATACATACATACATACATACATACATACATACATACATACATACAACAAGAAGTCGCTTGGGACTAGAGCTGATGAGTAAGGCGGATGGTCAAGCAGTTCAAACCGTAATTCGTGGATTTTCGGCTTTGGATCGTCGAGGTGTGAGACGATACGTTGTCTCGGTTAAACAGAATTTTCTTTTTCTGCAAATGTGGCCGTTTTTCCGTAAGTTCTGCCTTCAGCTTGTCAAGTAATGACGCGTAGTATGCTCCTGTAATGGTTTTTCCGTTTTGAATATAATCAATTAGAATAACTCCATGACTGTCCATAAAAACAGTCGCCATCCCTCTCCCAACCGAAAAAACTGGTTGTGCTCCTTTTTGGAGCCGGTTTCCCCTTTGCAGTCCACCGTTTGTGCTATATTTTTATTTCGGTCGTATAATGCTGTGTGCAAGTTTGATCTGCAATAATTATTCGGCGCCAAAACTTGGATTTATTGTGCCTAAACTGCGCCAACAGGTCGTTGGAAATGTTCATTCGAACTCGTTTTTGGTCTAACGTGAGCAAACGTGGCACATAACGCACGGATGGCTATCTCATGTCTAAATGTTGATTTAATATTTAACAGACACGTTCTTTTCACACGTTCATATATTCTGCTGTGTCCCTAACTTTAATTCGGCTTCGTCTAGCACCATTTGGTGAACTTTGGCGATGTTTTCGTCGGTAGTTGCAGTTGTACGTCCGGAACTTCCATCCTATATCAAGCTCTTACTGCCACGTTTAAATTCAGCTGCCCAAAATGTCACTGTGGTAAATGATGGTGCAGATTCCCCATACGCAGAATCCAAATCAACTTTGATTTGTTAAGGAGTATTGTGTTTCAAAAACAAATATTTAATGACAGCTCGCTACTCGATTTTGTCCACTTTCACAAAAATACTCACATCAACTCACCCAAACGACTGTTATATAACAGCTGAGCGTCCTAAATGGCTGAAATTTTGGTAACTGCCAAAAGAGGAACAACGAAATTCACTAGGTTATATATATATATATATATATATATATATATGAGGGCTGCCATCCTTTTGTTAAGGTTGGATACTTTTCAGACTACTCTTGTATGTGTGTATATCTGTGGATGTGTACGTATATGAGTATGTGAGTGTGTGTAAGTGAACGGAATATCTAAAGCAAGTTTAAATATTTAAATTAGTTTCTTCAAAGGGAGATTTTCAGTAAAGTTACCCATCCACAAAGTACATGGATAATTTTTCCAGCACTTTGTTTATCTTAAAAAAGAGCTTCAAGCTTTTATTTAAAATGGCATATATTACAATATTCTTATGACTACGAATAAGTTAATTAGTTTTGTTAACTGCACTTGCTTACTACATTTTCAGTGATGTTTACATTTGGATAATTTAATTATTTTAGAACCGAACACGTTGGTTTATTGTGTGTGGTTAACATGTTCCATCACCAATTTCCATTGTGGGCATTTATTTCTCTATGTTTTCACTAATCCAGTTCCCACTTTCGCCTTTAATTTCCCTTGTACTTTATATCCCGCGTTTATCCACTTTTCCTCTTTTCTCTATCTCCTCTTCTTAGCTCTTATTCAATTTTTCTTGTAACTTCTGTGACCTTCTCCACTCCAGTTTCATTATTTCATTATTTCCTATGACTGTCCCTTCATTGTTCTATCCTTCGTCAGTTTTTCTTTGATTACCAAGGTTTCTTCTCACCCTAAGTAAAATTTATGACCTGATAATTTACCCTGATTCACTCGATTAATAAAATACATATCTTGAAATTTTCGGAAGTTAACTACGAGGGCTGTTCAACAAAGAACAATCACATTCTTTTGACAGCGTACCTCTACTCAAAATTTTGATGGGCCTTCTCAAAATAGTCTCCCATGAATGTGATGTACTTGTCCCAGCGTTTCTGTCAGTCTTCAAAGACATGCTGGAAACCATTTTTGAGAGATCCTTCAAAATCGCCTCCGCAGCCCTCACCACATATTCTGATGATGGATAATGCCTCCCACGAAGGCGTTTCTTCAAGTTAGGGAATAGAAAAAAGTCACATGGGGCTAAATCCGGACCATAGGGAGGGCGTGGGATGCACTTCACGTTGATTTCTGCAAGATATTCAGAAACAACTTTGGCAATATGCGGCCGCGCATTATCGTGGTGCAGCATCCAGCCTGCTTCACGGAAATGTGGTCTTTTGCGCCTGATATGGACTTGCAATGTTTTCAGGACATCCCTGTAGTATTGTCCATTTACTGATGTGTGTGCAGGTACAACATGCTGATAAACCATTCCATGAATATCAAAGAATGAGATGACCGTAACTTTCCCAGCAGAAGCAACCACTTTTGCTTTTTTGGGGGTTGGTGATGAAGGGGATTTCCACACTGAGCTTTGCTGTTTGCTCTCAGGATCAAAATGATGTAGCCAAGTTTCATCAGCAGTGATTACGTTTGAAAGAAACTCCGAATCTTCCTCTAACATCAACTTTAACTGCATGTTACCTCCATTACAGCGGTAGGCGATACTGAACATGTCTGTATTAGCCTGGTTCTCACAGCGGACACCAGGAGTACCAACAATGAAACTACTACTACGTGTTTGTTTCACATTAAGCTAACAGAATATAATAAGATTGAATTTTAGTGCGAAAAATTATGACAATAAAAAATTATGACTATTCTATATTTAACAGCCCTCGTATTAATTATTAACTATTTGTGGGATATTTGTGTTTCTAATTTTAAAATTCTAGCAGTATAATAAACAGGAGATATGTTCGAGATCATCTCGGTAAACAAGCGAGGTGTAAAGACGATTAGAAATCCACATTTCGGAAGCGTACATCTCTCTCAATAAATGATATAACCACAAAATAGATATAACACAAAAATCAACAAAGACAAAACACTATCAATACTAGCATTACTTAACCAACTTTTGGGAGATGACCATCCTGGCAATATGCAACAGTTACTGGAAGCGGAGAGTTAAGGAGGCTTTGGCCATTTCCTCCGAGAGCAGCACGCTTAATCGTGATGCTGGATTTCAGTTCAGCTCCTCTTGGAAATCGACCTTAAAATGGAAATTCGTTGACTTAAGAAGCACAGATCTATACAGCTTGATCATCAAGTTAATTAGTTACGTTTCTTTGACACAATTAATTTTCTATGTTCACACCATCTTCTGATCTGTCATTTAATTTACTGAAAACTGTCTTTTGTTCAACGATGGGAGTATTGATAGTGTTCTGTTTTATTCATAGTTGTGTTATATCCAGTGTTATATCCGTCGCATACCGATCAGCTCTTAATACGAGGGCTGTTCAATAAAGACAGATCATAATTTTTTTACGGTCACAAATTTTCGCAATAAAATTTAATCTTATTATATTCTGTTACCTTAATGTGAAACACGCCGTAGTAGCTTTTTTGTTGCCTGCTTCCCGCCTGTGAGAACCAGGCAAGTTCAGATATGTTCAGTATCGCCTACCGCTGCAATGGAGGTAACACGCGAGGAACAATATGGGGCTTTGAAATTCTACTTTTGTCTCAACAAATCCTCAGTTGAGGCCTATACAATGTTACAGGAGCCTATGGAGAGTCTTTTCTTCCCTACAACACAGCTCGAAGGTGGTTTAAAATGTTTAAAGAGGGGAGACAATCAATTTCAAAGGAAGGTGGGCCCGGTGCTCCAGTTACTGCTCTTACGGAAGAAAAGTTCAACACTGCTGCTGCCATTGTGAGAGAGGATCGACGAATTACCTTAAGATCACTTTCTGAAATACTGAACATTTCATTGGGTGCCACCCACACGTTGGTGACAGAAACATTACACATGAGACGCGTTTGTGCGTGATGGGTTCCAAGACTGTTGATTCCCGAACAAAAGGACATTCGCATGTAGGTCTGTAGGCAGTTAAAGTTGATGTTAGAGAAAGATACGGAGTTTCTTTCAAACGTAATTACTGCTGATGAAACTTGGCTACATCATTTTGATCCTGAGAGCAAACAGCAAAGCTCAGTGTGGAAATCTCCTTCATCACCAACACCCAAAAAAGCAAAAGTGGTTGCTTCTGCTGGGAAAGTTATGGTTACCTCATTCTTTGATACTGATGGAACTTTTTTTTTTGTTTTGTTTTTTTAATTTACGTTTTCCAACATTAAGTCATATCGGTCGATGAATGGAATGGATGAAGTGGTGCTCAAATGCGCCCAGGATCCATAGAGCTTATAGTTACCCAACATTCGCCTTTCAGGATAAGGGAAGACCCAGGAGAAAACTTTATCCAGGTAACTCAACCTTACCGAGATTTAAACTCGCGATCTCTTGAACGTGAAGCAGACACTCTACCACCACGCTATCGAGGCGGGCCTGGAATGGTTTATCAGCATGTTCTACCTGCACACACATAAGTAACTGGACAATACTGCAGGGATGTCCTGAAAACATTGCAAGTCCATATCAGGCGCAAAAGACCACATTTCCTTGAAGCAGGTTGGATGCTGCACCACGATAATGTGCGGCTGCATATTGCCAATATTGTTGCTGGATATTTAGCAAAAGTCAACGTGAAGTGCATCCTTCACCCTCCCTATAGCCGGATCTAGCCCCATGTGACTTTTTTCTATTCCCTATCTTGAAGAAACGTTTTCTTGGGGGTCATTATGCATCATGAGAGACAGATACGTTATCAAAAAGAAAGTGATCATTCTTTATTGAACAGCCCTCGTAGATTTGAACATCATTGAAGCCTGCTATATTCCTCTATTGTCATTGTACCTGTAAGGACAGATGTAATAAAGGGACGTCTACAAATGCGCATTTCGATTAACATAAACAGCAAGTGTTTATAAAGATAGTTTGCACGAAAATGCGCAGAGAGTGTGTTGGATAACATATAAGATTTTGAGTTCAATTGATGACAAATGCACTTAATCAGACCCACACTTTTTTGTACTTTTTGTAATGTACACCCTCCAACGTTAAGTCATATCGGACGTTGAATGAAATGGAGTAAGTGATGCTCAAATCGGTCCGTGGTAACGACATTCGTCTGTCAGGATATGGTAAAGCCCCGGACAAATCTTTATCCAGGTAACTCATCCTAACGGATATTAGAACTTGGGACGTCTTGAACGTGAGGCAGATACGCTACCATCTACGCTATCGAGGCGGGCTGTGACCCACACACATGTAACACCTTTAAAAAAAAACACATATTTTTGGGGATCTCAACGGATTTCTTTTAGCATAGAGAGATGGCAGAAAAAGTGAAAAGAAAAACAAATAAATGAACATCAATAGGTTTAACGAAAAGTCTGGAAGTCAAACAGAACATCTTTCATTGCAACGCATCCATTATAAGGGCCGCAGACTTCTTTTTTACGGCAGAGAAATTCGCGAGACCGGCTTCTTTTTTTTTTTCTGCGATCAAATGCAGAGTGACTGATTAATGTTGTGCAATGTTGCCACTAGCCGTTTGACCTCTATGCAAATGTTTAAGCATTTAAATTCCTTTTGCATTTCAGATTGCATATCAGAATCCATCCTGCTGAAGCAAGTGTCTTAAATTGTGACTGAATTGAACCCTAAAACTGTACTGGAGTATATCGAATAGGGCTCCGTATTTATTTCAATTATCTTTGATACGCAATCACCTTAATCAATTGCTTCATTTTCTCATAAATTACACTGTGCAACAATGAAAATGTTAATTGAATGAAAATGTTTTATTACGGTGAGATAATTATATATTGATTTTTGTGTAATGTTTAAAATAAAATATTACTATGATTTGTCAAAGTCATAATAACTAGTGACAATGGATTATATTATTGTTCTGGTCTTACTTGTTTGGAATATTCTGGATATAAACATTTAGTGATCTTTTTGTCTTGCTCCGCTTCAACTTCAATGGTTGACAGCTCCCAGATTAAACAGTTATTTTATTTGACTGCTATTGAAGTGAACAAAAATTTCACGAGTTTGTGTTAACAATGCTGTTTTGGGAAAAGATATTTATTTTACAAAATGAACATCACGTAATGAATTTTGAAATACCAGCAGTTGATGCTGTTCTTAAGTTTGTTTCGTTTTCAGATTTTGGTAATACTGAAAAACATAATACCATAGTAACTTCCTTAACGACGAATTTTTCTCCTGTGGTTTTCTTTGACTGACAACGGGAACAAGGGTTAACTTCAACTAATTCAAATAATAAGAAAAACCGACATCATTTTTCTGAAGATAAGTGAAGTTATTTGTTACAAATAATCATATTTGTATAATAATTAGCTGCAGTTGTGGCGTTAGGATGCACATTTTATTCTCTTTTTAGAATTTATTCCTCCATCGCTGGAGAGTGTTAGGGGCAGCTGTCCCAGGATGCTGTAAGCCCTCGGATACACGTATCACGTGGTCAGTACCACTTGCTCCCTTCTAACACTGTCGCTTTTAATATGACTATAAACTTCCTCAAGGTTAGCCAGCATTCAACATAACATTCCAATGCATCCAGTTTGAATAGACAAAACACTATCTGAACAAACAAGAACTTCTACCCTCATTTGTGTGTTTGCTTCACAGTTGGGATCCAGAGGCATCAGACATGGACGAAATCATCGAGTGCGTGCCGAATTTCTCTGAAGGTCGAAACCCTGAGGTGAGTATAAATAAGATATTTATAGGTTGTTGCGTAGTAATAAGATGTATCACTCCTGACTCAAGTTGGCAAGCAAGTAATGGTAATGCATGTAGGAGGACAGTTTTAGTGTACCAGTTTCCAAAGACAAACAATGAAAGGCATATTTCTGCGCTGCAAGTTGAGAACCTGTTCACATTTTAGACCTGGATAAAATCGTTTTTGTGCACATACAGATGCAGCTTTCAGCATTGTGCTTTTACGATTACTGAAACGTGTAAGATTTAGAAGAACCCGGGTTAAACACCGCGTGTAAAGTGTGCATTGCATATATTTTGTGGCCAAGTTTAAATTTCTTCTAAAGTTTTAGAAACTCAACAACGTTAAGTTTAGCAGTTTCTTGGGATGTACTTAAGGTGAGAAGGTACTTCACTTGGGGTTAAAATTCACATTTCTTTATTTTTACACTTTATTGTAATGTCACCCCTCTAGATTACAAATATATGGTTAAAAAGTTCATTGGAGCAATATTATATACTTAATTTGCTAATTATATTAGGGGGTGTTAAGATTTTGCCACAACGCTTTTCGTAAGCTTTCAGAAAATCGATCATAGCTTATGTAATACTGAACAGATAATTATGAACTAAGCCTTGGTTTGTAAGGGATCTTCCAAGCTTTCTGCTGGTACCACTGTAACTCCAATGATGCTAGTTGTTCTTTTGTCTTTGACTGTGTAGGTGAAAGTTATTTGTTTTAATAATATTTTGTAGTAGTTATTGATGAATATATGATATCGGTAGGCCAAAAACATTTGAAAAGAGAAATTTTACAGGCAATTGTTTTACTAAAAACAGAACAGTAAATGTGGAAATTATAAATACAATAGACAGTGAAACCAGATGTAATATTGAGGTTAGTAGGCCCAGTTCACACAATACATGACAGTCATATACAGAAATTGATGAGCTGCGAGTCCTGAAAGCAGATCAAATAGTTGAACTGGCCAAGAAGACAAGGAAAATTAAGAGGAACTTCAAAAGAACAAGTGAGAATACAGAAGGTCAAGACTATGCAGCAGAAATGTTCTGACTCATGTGAGGAAGTCAGTAATCAATATATAAACTTTAAAGCTGTTTTTCTCAGTTTTACATTTTTTTTCAGGTTCCGGTACACCTTTCTAAAAAACCAATCCACCAAAACGCATGAGTTTTTGTGTGTATTAAGCAGACTCATAAGAATAATAATAAGAAGTGATTTTTTTCTGAGATTCATAATACTTGTTTAAAAAAATAAAGTTATCTGAAATGTCAATACTTTTCTTACAAAAACTAAAAAATTATAACAAACTATCAGTACAAAATTGTCAAATAATTATAAGTATTATTAAAGATAAAGGTTTTAAGAATATGCCTGAAAATTTTCATGTACATAACAATTTCTTTGTAATATGCACCCAAAATTCATGGAAATAAATTGTGCAGATAGGCAGTTCCTTCTCAGCTTAATATTAAAACAATAAATTCGTTTTACATTGGTACTAGTGTACAAAGTTAAAAATAAGTACGTGGGTATTTACGTACTTCAAAGTATACAATAAGAAATGAATATTAAGTTATTTTATTTATGAAGAAAATTATTGTACTCTAATGAGTTAGTAATTACAGAAGCGAATCTATGAACTTAAACGTTAGCCCGTATTCACAATCTCAAGGGGAAAAAGAAACTAGAAATGAAAAATATTAAACTGGATTTTGTACAAACGATTCTTATAAACTTTTATTCTTTTGGAAATAATAATTTCTTCCACACTAGTCGTGTGTAGGCTAAGGTCTGAATGAACAGAGCCAGAATGAAAAATTCAATGTCATTGCCAGATTGGAACCGCGGATCTCCCGTTCTCTGTGCGGATGCTCTAAACCATTGTGCTACTATAGCCAAAATACCGACATGGCATTAAATTCTCCAACTGACTCATATGTTTCCCGAGAGACCACTAGAGGCTCTCATATGCTATGAGACACGCAACTTTTGTGACGACTTACTATGCTATAAGTACTTAAGTCCCTGGCTTCATAGTTAAACCACTGAGCTACTATGGCCAACGTGCCGACATGACATTCAATTCTCCAACTGTCTCGTATGTTTCCCGGTAGACTACTAGGGGTTCTCATATGCTATGAGACACGCAACTTTTGTGACGACTTACTATGCTATAAGTACTTAAGTCCCTCGCTTCATAGTTAAACCACTGAGCTACTATGGCCAACATGCAGACCTGACATTCAATTCTCCAACTGACTCCTATGTTTCCCGTTAGACCACTAGGAGCTCTAATATGCTATGATAAAAGCACCTTTTGTGGCGACTTGCTATGCTGTAAGTGCTTTAGTCCCAGGCTTCATAGTTAAACAACTGAGCTACTATGGCCAACATGCCGACATGACATTAAATTCTCCAACTGACTCGTATGTTTTCCGGTAGACCACTAGAGATTCTCATATTCTATGAAACACGCAACTTTTGTGGCGACTTACTATGCTGTAAGTACTTAAGTCCCAGGCTTCATAGTTAAACCACTGAGTTACTATGGCCAACATACCGACATGACAACTGACTCGTATGTTTCCTGGTAGACCACTAGGGGTTCTCATATGCTATGAGACACGCACCTTTTGTGGAGACTTACTATGCTGTAAGTACTTAAGTCCCAGGCTTTATAGTTAAACCATTGAGCTACTATGGCCAACATGCAGACCTGACATTCAATTCTCCAACTGACTCCTATGTTTCCCGTTAGACCACTAGGAGCTCTAATATGCTATGATAAAAGCACCTTTTGTGGCGTCTTACTATGCTGTAAGTGCTTTAGTCCCAGGCTTCATAGTTAAACAACTGAGCTACTATGGCCAACGTGCCGACATGACATTAAATTCTCCAACTGACTCGTATGTTTCCCGGTAGACCACTAGGGGTTCTCATATGCAATGAAACACGCAACTTCCGTGGCGACTTACTATGCTGTATGTGCTTTAGTCCCAGGCATCATAGTTAAACAACTGAGCTACTATGGCCAACGTGCCGACATGACATTAAATTCTCCAACTGACTCGTATGTTTCCCGGTAGACCACTAGGGGTTCTCATATGCTATGAAACACGCAACTTTCGTGGCGACTTACTATGCTGTAAGTACTTAAGTTCCAGGCTTGATAGTTAAACCACTGAGCTACTATGGCCAACATGCCGACATGACATTAAATTCTCCAACTGACTCGTATGTTTCCCGTTAGACCACTAGGGGTTCTCATATATGCTATGAGACACGCACCTTTAGTGGAGACTTAGTATGCTGTAGGTACTTAAGTCACAGGCTTCATAGTTAAACAACTGAGCTACTATGACCAACATGCCGACATGACATTAAATTCTCCAACTGTCTCGTATGTTTCCCGGTAGACCACTAGGGGTTCTCATATGCTATGAAACACGCACCTTTTGTGGTGACTTACTATGCTGTAAGTACTTAAGTCCCAGGCTTCATAGTTAAACCACTGACCTACTATGGCCAACGTGCCGACATGACATTAAATTCTCCAACTGACTCGTATGTTTCCCGGTAGACCACTAGGGGTTCTCATATTCTATGAAACACATACCCTTTGTGACGACTTACTATGCTGTAAGTACTTAAGTCCCAGGCTTCATAGTTAAACCACTGAACTACTATGGCCAACATGCCGATATGACATTAAATTCTCCAATTGACTCGTATGTTTCCCGTTAGACCACTAGGGGTTCTCATGAGCTATGGGGCACGCACCATTAGTGGAGACTTACTATGCTATAAGTACTTAAGTCACAGACTTGATAGTTAAACCACTGAGCTACTATGGCCAACATGCCGACATGACATTAAATTCTCCAACTGACTCGTATGTTTCCCGGTAGACCACTAGGGGTTCTCATAGGCTATGAGACACGCACCTTTTGTGACGATTTACTATGCTGTAAGTACTTAAGTCCCAGGCTTCATAGTTAAACCACTGAGCTACTATGGCCAATATGCCGACATGACATTAAATTCTCCAACTGACACTTATGTTTCCCTTTAGACCACTAGAGGTTCTCATATGCAATGAGACACGCACCATTAGTGGAGACTTACTATGCTATAAGTACTTAAGTCCCTGGCTTCATAGTTAAACCACTGAGCTACTATGGCCAATATGCCGATATGACATTAAATTCTCCAACTGACTCTTATGTTTCCCGGTAGACCACTAGGAGTGCTCATAAGCTATGAGACACGCAACTTTTGTGGTGACTTACTATGCTGTAAGTACCCAGGCTTTATAGTTAAACCACTGAGCTACTATGACCAACATGCCGACATGACATTAAATTCTCCAACTGACTCTTATGTTTCCCGGTAGACCACTAGGGGTGCTCATAAACTATGAGACACGCAACTTTTGTGGTGACTTACTATTCTGTAAGTACTTAAGTCCCAGGCTTCATAGCTAAACCACTGAGCTACTATGACCAACATGCCAACATGACATTAAATTCTCCAACTGACTCTTATGTTTCCCGGTAGACCACTAGGGGTGCTCATAAACTATGAGACACGCAACTTTTGTGGTGACTTACTATTCTGTAAGTACTTAAGTCCCAGGCTTCATAGCTAAACCACTGAGCTACTATGACCAACATGCCGACATGACATTAAATTCTCCAACTGACTCTTATGTTTCCCGGTAGACCACTAGGGGTGCTCATAAACTATGAGACACGCAACTTTTGTGGTGACTTACTATTCTGTAAGTACTTAAGTCCCAGGCTTCATAGCTAAACCACTGAGCTACTATGACCAACATGCCGACATGACATTAAATTCTCCAACTGACTCTTATGTTTCCCGGTAGACCACTAGGGGTGCTCATAAACTATGAGACACGCAACTTTTGTGGTGACTTACTATTCTGTAAGTACTTAAGTCCCAGGCTTCATAGCTAAACCACTGAGCTACTATGGCCAACTTGCCAACATGACATTAAATTCTCCAACTGACTCGTATGTTTCCCGGTAGACCACTAGAGATTCTCATTTGCTATGAGACACACACTTTTTGTATGTTGTAAGTGATGCGCCGTGGCGTAGCGGGCCAAGGCACCATGCCTTGCTCCCTAGCTACGGAAAGCAGCCTGGGTTCAATCCGAGATTTTAGGTCCCGGATGTATGGCCGGAGTCCACTCAGCATCATGAGGAAAGTGAGGAGCTTACGCTAGGTAAGCGGCCCTGGTCACGGAAACCAACGTTTCGGCTGTGGGATGCCAAGATGCTGAACACATCTCCCTGTATCATTTGTATGTTCGTCCACCTCTGCCGTGCGTGAGTGGGCATGAGCCCGGTAGTCGGGTTGCTAGACCTTGGACCTCTTAGGGCTGTCGCGCCAGTGGCTATGTTTGGTTACTATGCTCTAAGTTCTAAAGTTCCAGGCTTCATAGTTAAACCACTGTGTTTTTGTTAGGTACATTGATGGAAATAAAGATATCTTCCACAGTAGCCGTGTTTATTGTAGAGCCAGACTGAAAAATTCAGTGCCATAGCTGCGATTTGAACCACGGATCCCCTACTCTCCACGCGTTTCCTCTAAACCACTGAGCTACTCTGGCCAGAACGCCGACATGACATTAAATTTTTCAATATGACTGGTCTATTTCCCGGTAGATATTTTCTGGTTTTATTCTTTTCTCTACTTTCTGTTAGTCAAGATAATTACGAGGTGTGCCCTTAAAATAAGGTCTACAAGGCGCTGGAAGCGTGAGGAACGCTATTACGCAGATCCGGTAACACTGGCGCGTAGCTTGGTTTCACCCCTTCAAATCCCCATCTCAACGAACCCGTTGAAGCCATTAGTCTTGTCTGGGCAGCCGTTTGCTTTGGAGCTTCCTATCATTTCCGCCGCCAAGTGCGAGTTGCGTGCAGTAATCCATTCTTTCAGTGCCAAGGGCACTACCCCCACTGAAATTCATCGTCAGTTATGCGAAGTCTATAGGCCACAGTGTATGGACGTCAAAAACGTGCGAAAGTGGGTCAGAGAGTTCAAAGACAGACGTACAGATGTCCATGACGAACAGCGTTCTGGTCCGCCTTCGGCTTCAGCCGAAACAATTGCAAAAGTGGAGCAAGAAATGCTGAAAGATCGGCGTGTGACAGTTGACGAGCTGTGCCAACTCATCCCTGAAGTCAGTAAGGCTACGATTGACAAGATTTTGACCGAACATTTGCATTATCGCAAGGTGTGTGTGAGGTTGGAGCCAAAATGCTCGCCGAAGACCATAAACGGATGGGACATCCTCACCCATCCCCCCTACAGTCCAGACTTAGCAACTAGTGATTATCATCTGTTTCCTGAGCTGAAGTCACACCTGGGTGGAACACATTTCCAGACCGACGAGGTTGAGCGCTACCTGCGCAACTTGGCGGGAGAGTGCTATGACAAGGGTATACAAAAACTGCCACAGCGAATGTTTTCTCTATTAAATAAAATTGGAGACCTTATTTTACGGACACGCCTCGTACTTGCAGAAATGTTCTTAGCACATAATTCATTGTAGATACAAGGGGATTAAGAAAATACGATAGCCATAATGAAATGTTTAGCGACCTGATTGCATGTTTTTTTTTTTTTTTTTTTTTTTTTTTTTTTTTTTTTTTTTGTAATTTACGTCCTTCAACGTTAAGTCATGTCGGACGATGAATGGAATAGGTGAAATGATGTTGAAATGAGCCCGGGGTCCATGGAGCTTACAGTTTCCCGACATTCGTCCTTCAGGATAAGGAAAACCCTGGAAAAAACCTTATCCAGGTAACCCACCCTGACCGAGATTCGAACTCGGGACCTCCTGAACGTGAGGTAGACATGCTACCACCACGCTACCGAGGCGGGCACCAGATCGCCATGAGTTAATTTTGTAGTTGTTGCGCTTTACATAGCCGAAAGGTGACAAAATGATTAACAACCTTCTATTTGAGATAATTGTAAGTAAATGAAAGTTTAAACCAAAACAAGAACAATCTACAAATGGTTAGCGTCTCAGAAATGTATTTGGCATAGATTTTGTGTGCCTAAACAATATGTACGGTTTTATGAAAGAAGGTATTGTCTCCTACAGTTTACCATTTATGAAAAGGTCATTCAAAACACTGCTCTGCAGTTTATTTATTCCTTCTTTGATATTTTGGTTCTGAATGTCATTTCTGTCTTATTTTGGGGCAGTGATTCCAAAGATGTCAAGCACGTCCAAATGTTTCAAAAAGGTGAAAATAAAAGTTTTATATTCACCTATTAGCGCTATATACTTATACACTTCTACAAGATCATGATTATGCTCAAGAACATGGCGTGTATAAAGAAGTACGTAATTATGTCATTATAAACACAATGTATGCACATTTTACAAGTATTATCAACATTATATAGAAAATACAGTGACCTAACTAGGAAGAAATTTTCTTCTTTTTGTACGTCTTCCACGCCTTTCAAGATTACGTTCCCTTTTCGGAAACCAACAATACTCTTTCATCATGTTAATAATCCATCCGCCATGATACCTTCTCTCTGTGTCTTTCAAGTCCGTGTTCTTCACTGTAAAATCCAAGACAGCAAGCTGGAAAATAGTTGAAGTTGAATAACTTCGTGCAAAAGGCAATAAGGATGGAAGATTGTCAATTATTCTCACCTTCTGTGACGATCTTGAGGTAGTATGCCTCAGCGCTCTTTGCAATGAGGTTTCTCTCTCTCTCTCTCTCTCTCTCTCTCTCTCTCTCTCTCTCTCTCTCTCTCTCTCTCTCTCTCTCTCTCTCTCTCTCTCTCTCTCTCTCTCTCTCTCTCTCTCTCGCCCCCCCTCTCTCTGGCCATAGTATCAGAGCGAGAATAATTTGTAGAAAACAATAACAAATTTTCTGTTCGTCAAAATATTGGAATTTATTCTACTAAAACCATCGTTACATCCTATCACAATGTTAAGATCTGTAGATTATATCCTTTTATAAAATACTCAATACTAAATCGTTGCAGATTAAGATTCTGCGAACTTGTAGATCGGCACTACAGATACCATATCTTCACACTTCAATGATCTGACGAAAAGTGAAGTCAAAACGATTTGCATGTTCTTACACACGCTATTTGTGAGTCTTAAATTCACACTGAGAAAAACGGAGAGACAAATTGTACGTCTTTCTGCTAGGACCTTCTTAAGCAGAAGAAAGATCTTTAAAAGTTTTAACAACATCCTCCGATTTGAGGTTGCCATGATTACACATAATCTACCTTACATTTTATCCATTTCATTAAAGATTACAATTCATCCAAACATTCCTCTCAAACAACATAAAATATCTGAAATAACTGCTCCACTTTGCTGTTCAACAATGTCACAAAGCTATTTGTAACAAGGAAGAAAATCAGTATAAGGATAATAACACTGGTTTTCAATGCATTTACTTGTTTCAGTGCTGGAATTACACGATTTAAATCACCTATACTTGATTTAGTAACTAGCATAGAAGGCTCAAACAAATTATTTAAAGCTTTTATGGATATTACATCATCAGTTTCTTTTGCCACAATGAACTTTAAACAAAGTCATACGGCAGCAAACTTATAGATTATCTTCTACTGCTTCTCTAATACTCGTATTTATCATATGATCTACAAGTTTACTTACTCTGTTTCCGAAGTGATCACTCTGTAACACGAGGGCTGTTCAATAAATAATGATCACAATTTCTTTTTGACGGTGCACCTTTACTTTCCTCATAATTTTGATGGTCCTTATCAAAATAGTCTGCCCTGAATGCGATGCACTTGTCACAGCGTTTCTGCCAATCTTCAAAGACATGCTGGAAACCATTTTTTGAGAGATCCTTCAAAATCGCCTCCGCAGGCTTCACCACTGCCTCTGATGATGGATAATGCCTCCCTCGAAGACGTTTCTTCAAGTTAGGGAATAGAAAAAGGTCACATTGTGCTAAATCTGGACTATAGGGAGGGTGAGGGATGCACTTCACGTAGATTTTTTCAAGATATTCAGCAACAACATTTGCAATATGCCGCCGAGCATTATCGTGGTGCAGCATCCAGCCTGCTTCATGGAAATGTGGTCTTTTGTGTCTGATATGGACTTGCAATGTCTTCTGGACATCCCTGTAGTATTGTCCAGTTAATGAAGTGTGTGCAGGTACAACATGCTGATAAAGCATTCCACGAATATCAATGAATGAGATGACCAGAGCTTTCGCAGCAGAAGCAATCACTTTTGCTTTTTTGGGGGTTGGCGATAAAGGAGATTTCCGCTGTAACGTTGTTGACCGTAGAGGGGTCAGTGTGAAAACTCAAGAGGCTGAGAGTTGCCTAAAGAAACTTTGCGCCAAGACGAATCTTCAGCATGCTTTAGAGAGCACAGGCATCCCTTGCTCTGAGTCCTGACACATCGGTTGAGCATATCCACGTTGTCTCTCCCTCCCAGTGTCTGACCTGGGTTACCAGGAAGACTTCAAAACCATCGCAGTGCTCTTGGATGTGGAAAAGGCCTTCGCCACTACGTGGCACCAGAGGTTGTTGTTCAAACTCGAAGAAGCACAACTACCCCCTCCCTACCAAATCATTAGCTTCCTCAAGAACCGTATCCTCAGGGTGCGGGTCGAGGGGAAGCTATCGTCTTGTCAGATTATTAGCGGCTGGATTCCTAACAGGCACTGTCTCCGCTACTCTTCGCCGCCTACATGTCTGACCTACCAGCGGAACATCGCACTGTTATGTGTCAGTAAGCCGACGACGTCCTCATACTGGCACAGAACAAAAAAGGTCCGCTACTGTATCCCTCCGCAACAGCGACAGCTCCACGCCATTGCCAGGCGGAGTGAGAAGTGGAAGATGGCCATCAACCCGCAGAAGAGCTCTGCTTTCTTGCTGGCTAAGGTCCATAGCTGGCGACCGGAAGGTGACCTGCGGTTGCGGCGGAAAAGAATCCCTTGGGTTCGATCCACCATATACCTGGGAAACCAACTGGACCGTGGCCTCACTTTCACTACGCATGTCAGGGCAAAGGTCGACCTCGGCCTAGCTGCGCTCAGGCAACTTTACTACATTTTCCGCTCAACAATGCCCATCAGACTTAAAGTGCAGCAGTATCGTGCGATCGTTCCGCCTTTGATCTTGTACGGATGCGAGGTCTGGGGTTCGGTGGCTCATAGCACCCTAGGCAGGCTGGAGGCCGTGCAGCACAGGGCTACTGCTACTGCTACTACAGGGGGATTTTAGGGCTTATTTTGCCCGTGGGTTTATTTCACCCTGGCCTATTTTGCCCTATGGCTGTTTCAGGGTGTACACTCTTCAGCGGCCGCGCCGTGGCTCAGTGGTTAGACTACTTGGCTCTCACCAAGGCGGCCGGGTTCGATCCCAGGCGACCGCAAAGTAAGATTTGTGGTGAAAAACACGGCGCTGGGGTGGGTTTTCTCCGGGATCTCCTGTTTCCCCCGCCATCTCGTTCCACCGGTGTTTCATCAGCTCATGTATCATCAGTGTCATCGCCTGCGGTGCCGTATGTAGTAAAAGCGGGCGTTAAACACTACACATTTCATTTACCCTCTTCAGTCTTGATTTTATTTGGAGTTGAGGGAGGGCGTTTTTTTCATTTTTATTGCTTTATTAGGTTATGTATGCATGTGTAACAATTTGTCACTTGTCGTTATTGGTTAATTGCAACACTGTTGGTATTTGTCATATTTATATTTTATTTAATATGTAATATAGTCTTTTCTTTGTTTTATTACATATTTATATTTTTGTTTTTTTATTTTTATATTTAATTTTTGTATGGCTTTTAGGGCTTTAATGGTGACCTAAGGTACCGACCGCAGGTTCCCATCACACCCAGTCCGGCATACCCTACGTTGAGGACGTCGTGCGTGAACGAACGCGCACGTTGTATGTCAAGACCAAACCAGCTGCTGAACACACTGGGTCAATATGACCACCATCTCCCCTGGAGACGCAGGAGCTACCACCTCCCAAAGGATGCTCTTGGGTGGTAAAATCTGCCTCTTCTCCTTAATTCCCAAACACCGCAATTTACGCCGTACCATGTATGATCGTGGCTGGAAGGGTGACACTTACAGCTGCGCCCGAGAGCGTGTGGACGACCTGGACACATCAACTCCCAAAAACCGAACTTAATCTGGCCTCCCGCTTCTGGTTCCCCCCCTCTGCTTGACGGATCGCCAGCGACCGTCCTTTGCGAGGTGGATCGGGCACTGTCCCCCTTCATCGGAGATACACCCCGGCACCACAGGCACCAGTAAAGACCTACCCCGTCGTGTAATACAACACGCAAGCTAGTGCAAATGAAATTAACTATTATACCGCACAGGAAAATCCGCCCAACGGTTAGGTACCATGGCGTGTTATCCTCCGCCCGGGAGAAACCAGGCGACGTGCTCTTGGCTCCTGGCTCTAGGCCAGTGTCTGACCTGCAATAGGCTTAGTGTCAAATCTCCACTGTTTGTACTCTACAAACTTCTATGCTTTGCAGGTCATTGAGGCCATATCAGCGGCCATAAGGAGTGTTCCAGATGTGACCTTGCTTGATGTCGATCCTGGAGCGTCAACCAACCGAACAGTTTACACCTTCGTGGGAAACTCGTCTTCAGTAATACAAGGAGCCTTGGCTGCTGCAAAAACTGCTAGACGTCTCATCGATATGACGGGCCATAAAGGTAAGTGCAGGATCATTAAGTTCCTTGTGCAATTGTTGTAACATTTATGCTGCACGTTTACATTTACTGGAATTATTGTACTTAGGCAAATGACATTTTTGATGTCAGTATGTATTGCAGTGTGAAATTACGTTTGCCAACTGCAACTTAGAAGACACTTTCCTTTCTTTTTAGTCATTAACAAGTTTTACACAGTCATTAATACTTTTACATATATTATATGTTATGAATTACATTTCATTTACCTATTCCTCATTACTTATTTCACATCTGTATTAAGCAATTGTTCCTTTCAAGCACCAATGAAGACTATACACAGGTGGTCTGAAGCGTTTCCGACCTAATATACAAGACACCTTTTTCAGATGTTTTTCCCAACATAGTCTCCTTGTAACTCTACACACTTCCCCAGCGATGCTCTCAACCCTGTAACCCACCCAAATAGTATTCGGCGTTTTTCAACACAGTCTCCTTGTAACTTTACACACTTATCTCAGCGATGTTCCCATCTCTGTAACCCGTCCAAATAGTACTCGACGTTTTTCAACATAGTCTCCTTGTAACTCTACACACTTCTCCCAGCGATGTTCCCATCTCTATAACCCGTCCATATAGTAATCGGCGTTTTTCAACATAGTCTCCTTGTAACTCTACACACTTCTCTCAGCGATGCTGCCATCTCTGTAACCCGTCCATATAGTAATCGGCGTTTTTCAACATAGTCTCCTTGTAACTCTACACACTTCTCCCAGGGATGCTCCCATTTCTGTAACACGTCCAAATAGTACTCGGCGTTTTTCAACATAGTCTCCTTGTAACTCTACACACTTCCCCAGCGATGCTCACATCTCTGTAACCCGTCCAAATAGTACTCGGCGTTTTTCAACATAGTCTCCTTGTATCTCTACACACTTCTCCCAGCGATGCTCCCATCTCTGTAAGCCATCCAAATAGTACTCGGCGTTTTTCAGCATAGTCTCCTTGTAGCTCTACACACTTCTCCCAGCGATGCTCCCATCTCTGTAACCCGTCCAAATAGTACTCGGCGTTTTTCAACATAGTCTCATTGTAACACTACACACTTCTCCCAGCGATGTTCCCATCTTTGTAACCCGTCCAAATAGTACTCGGCGTTCTTCAACATAGTCTCCTTGTTACTCTACACACTTCTCCCAGCGATGCTTCCATCTCTGTAACCGTCCAAATAGTACTCGGCGTATTTCAACATAGTCTCCTTGTAACTCTACACACTTCTCCCAGCGATGTTCCCATCTCCGTAACCCGTCCAAATAGTACTCGGCGTTTTTAACATAGTCTACTTGTAACCCTACACACTTCTCCCAGCGATGTTCCCATCTGTGTAACCCGTCCAAATAGTACTCGGCGTTTTTCAACATAGTCCCCGTGTAACTCTACAAACTTCTCCCAGCGATGCTCCCATCTCTGTAACCCGTACAAATAGTACTCAGCGTTTTTCAACATAGTCTTCTTGTAACTCTACACACTTCTCCCAGCGGTGCTCTCATCTCTGTAACACGTCCAAATAGTACTCGGCGTTTTTCAGCATAGTCTCCTTGTAACCCTACACACTTCTCCCAGCGATGCTGCCATCTCTGTAACCCGTCCAAATAGTTCTCGGTGTATTTCAACATAGTCTCCTTGTAACTCTACACACTTCTCCCAACAATGCTTCCATCTCTGTAACCCGTCCAAATAGTTCTCGGCGTATTTCAACATAGTCTCCTTGTAACTCTACACACTTCTCCCAGCGATGTTCCCATCTCCGTAACCCGTCCAAATAGTACTCGGCGTTTTTAACATAGTCTACTTGTAACCCTACACACTTCTCCCAGCGATGTTCCCATCTGTGTAACCCGTCCAAATAGTACTCGGCCGTTTTTCAACATAGTCCCCGTGTAACTCTACACACTTCTCCCAGCGATGCTCCCATCTCTGTAACCCGTACAAATAGTACTCAGCGTTTTTCAACATAGTCTCCTTGTAACTCTACACACTTCTCCCAGCGATGCTGCCATCTCTGTCACCTGTCCAAATAGTTCTCGGCGTTTTTCAACATAGTCTCCTTGTAACTCTACACACTTCTCCCAGCGACGCTCCCATCTCTGTAACCCATCCAAGTAGTGATCGGCGTTTTTTCTGTAAAATAGTTGTTTACGATGGTGACTGCCTCTTCATTTGACGAAAATCTCTGTCCTCCGAGCGCAATTTTCATTTGAGGGAACATAAAGAAGTCGCTTGGGGCTAGATCAGGTGAGTAAGGTGGATGGTCAAGCAATTCAAACCGCAATTCGTGGATTTTCGTCATTGCAACCGCCGAGGTGTGAGACGGTGCGTTGTCTTGTGAAACAGGAATTTCTTTTTCTGCAAATGTGGCCGTTTTTCCACACGTTCTGCCTTCAGCTTGTCAAGTAATGATGCGTAGTATGCTTCTGTAATACTTTTTCCTTTTTGAAGATAATGGATTAAAATTAATCCATGACTATTCCAAAAGAAGTCACCATTTCTTTCACTGCGAAAAAAGCTATAGTTTTTTTCTGTTTTTGGAACCGATTCCCTCTTTGCAGTCGACTGTTTACACTGTATTTTTGTATCAGGCGTATAATGGTGTATCCAAGTTTCATCTACAGTAATTAATCGGTGCCAAAACTCGGATTTATTGCGCCTGAACTGAGCCAACAAAGCGTTGGAAATGTTCATTGGAACACGTTTTGGGTCTAACGTGAGCAAACGTGACACCCAACGCGCGGACAGCTTTGTCATGTCTAAATGTTGATTAAATATGTGACAAACACGTTCTTTTGATGTGTTCATAGCCTCTGCTATCTCTCTCACCTTAATTATTTGGTCGTCTAGCATCATTTGTTGAACTTTGGCGATGTTTTCGTCGGTAGTTTCAGTTTTTGGACGTCCCGAAAGTTCATCGTCTCCCAAGCACTTACAGCCACGTTTAAATTCAGCTACACAAAATTTTATTATGATAAATGATGGTGCAGAGTCCCTATGTACAGAATCCAGCTCATCCTTGATTTGCGTAGGCGTATTGCCTTTCAAAAACAAATATATAGTGACAGCTCGATACTCGATATTGTCCATTTTCATAGAAACACTCACATCAACTCACTCAAACGAGTGTTACATAACAGCTGAGCTTCCAAGATGGCTGAAACTTTGGTGACTGCCAACAGATGAACAATGACATTCACTTCATATTATTTGCGAGTGCTGCCAGCTTCATGTTGAGGTCGGAAACTTTTTAGACTCTCTTCTATTACAGAAAGTTTCCGCAAGCCTGGCCTAAGAGAATACAGATGGCGTATGAGCCTAAATTATCGTTATTCATTCAAAAGAGGTACCCAACATTTGTTATGTCCATCATTTTCTTACACGGTTCTGAAATGGTTTACCCTTGGGTCTAAAGCAGATAAATACAGTAGAAAATAATTGCTTTTGACATCAGCCGGAATTGTACAAGATTTGGACAAGTAAAATGAACCTGAAAGATTCAACAGAAGTTAATGTGTGCTGTCACGTTCTTAAGGCAGCTCAGAGTTTAGAGAAACTGGATGGAGACTGTAAAATAGTGGTTCAATTTGCAGCTGTGAATTTTATTTTTCTGAACTTTCCAATACAAACCTATACTCTTGTTTTCGGTCTGGTTGGCTCAGTTATGCACTGACCATCGATTCCAAGGTCGTGGTTTCAAAACCGGCCCAGACCGATGCCTTCTAAATGTTTTAGTGAATTTAGTGGTGGTACAAAGTTCTCGCACACTGGCAGTGCTGATATAATTCTGATAATTGAAGTGTTGTTGATAAAAAAATAACTTTTTTACAGTTTTCTCAAATGGGAAGTGGTAATACATTTTCTTTTATTTATGGGCAAAGATAATAGAAAGTAAAGATAGCTTTAAAAGTTTTGACTGTCGTTGAAAGCCTAACGTACTTCCAAATTCTCCTTGCACCTGCCAGAAAATTAGCAATTAGAAAATTTCTGTACGACAATGTTTATCTCAATTAATATTAATTAGATAGAGAAATAATATCCAAGGTGGGAATACATAGAGTAATTGCAGCAATAGATACCTTTTGTAAGGAATAGAGCCTTAGAATTAACGTAAACAAAACCAAAATTATGGTATTTAGGAAAGGTAACAAGTTAACAATGGAGGAGAAATGGTACTGGCAAGGAAGAGAAATTAAGGTGGTCAATACATTTAATTATCTAGGAGTACGATTAAGCGGTAAGGGGGTTGAAAGAGTACGGGTTGGCAAAATTGGGTAAAATTCAATAAAACTACTAAAGCATGCTTAGATAAATTACCAGGAATGCAAATACAACTGGAGAGAATTTACATGGACGTAGTAGAAGCAAAAATGCTCTATGGGGTAGAGATATGGGGCTAGGCGGAGGGGGGTGTAAATATGAATGTGATACATAGAAAGTTTTGCAAACAAGTTTTTGGCTCACCACGAACTGCACCAAATGGAGTGGTGCAAGTGGAATTGGGAAGACTGGGAACTAGAGGGGTAATGGTGGATAGGGTGTTAAATATTGGGTGGGAATTAGGAGTTTAGATGAGCGGAATGTTCTACGCAAATGCTTGATAGTATAGGGAACACTGAATCGGAAATATTCATGGCTAAATAAGATAAAGGAAATGATGTTAAAAATAGGGTTGGGTGTCATGTGGGAAAACCGGAAATTACTGCAAAGTGGATTTTGGAAAGAAGTTAGGTTAAGAACGGAAGATATTGAAAGGCAAGGATGAAAGTGATGTGGAACAGGGAAAGATACATTGATATTTGTGATAAAGCAGTAAGAGAGGGCTTTGCATGGACCAGAACAGGGGTGGTAAAACAGAAGGTTTTGGGAAGAGGGAGGGATCTGGAGTTATGCCCATTGTGTCACCAAAGGCATAAAGAAGGACATTTGGTTTTAGAATGTGAAGAATCTAGGTTGCTTAGGGGGAAGATAGGTACGAGGTCTGTTCAATAAAGAAAGATCATACTTTTTTTACGGCCATAGTTTTTCGCACTAAAATTCAATCTTCTTTTATTCTGTTAGCTTAATGTAAAAAAAAAAAAAAAAAAAAAAAAAAACCACGCCGTAGTAGTTTCATTTTGGTACTCCTGGTTCCCGCCTGTGAGAACCAGGCAAGTTCAGATATGTTCATTATCGCCTACCGCTGCAATGGGGGTAAGACGCGAAGAACAATATGCGGCTTAGAAATACTGCTTTCGCCTCAACAAATCTTCAGTTGTGGCCTATACAATGTTACAGGAGGCCTATGGAGAGTCTGTTCTTCCCTACAGCACAGCTCGAAGGTGGTTTAAAATGTTTAAAGAGGGGAGACAAGCAATTTCAAAGGAAGGTGGACCTGGTGTTCCAGTTACTGCTCATACGAAAGAAAACATCAACACTGCTGCTGCCGTTGTGAGAGACGACCGACGAATTACCTTAAGATCACTTTCTGAAATACTTAACATTTCACTGGGTGCTACCCACACGTTGGTGACAGAAACATTACACATGAGACATGTTTGTGCGCGATGGGTTCCAAGACTGTTGCCTCCCGAGTAAATGGACATTCGCATGCATGATGTTAGAAGAAGATCCGGAGTTTCTTACAAACGTAATCACTGCTGATGAAGCTTGGCTACATCATTTTGATCCTGAGAGCAAACAGCAAAGCTAAGTGTGGAAATCTCCTTCATCATCAACCCCCAAAAGAGCAAAGATGATTGCTTGTGCTGGGAAAGTTATGGTCATCTCATTCTTTGATATTCATGGAATGGTTTATCAGCATGTTGTACCTGCACACACATCAGTAACTGGACAATACTACAGGGATATCCTGAATACATTGCAAGTCCATATCAGGCGGAAAAACCACATTTCCACGAAGTAGGCTGGATGCAGCACCACGATAATGCACGGCCGCATATTGCCAATGTTGTTGCTGAATATCTTGCAAAACTCAACACGAAGTGCATCTCTCACCCTCCCTATAGTCCGGATTTAGCCCCATGTGACATTTTTCTGTTCCCTAACTTGAAGAAGCGCCTTCGTGGGAGGCATTATCCATCATCAGAAGTAGTGGTGAAGGCTGCAGAGGCGATTTTGAAGGATCTCTCAAAAATGGTTTCCAGCATGTCTTTGAAGACTGGCAGAAACACTGGGACAAGTATATCGAATTCAGGGGAGACTATTTTGAGAAGAACCATCAAAATTATGAGGATGAGTAAAGGTGCGTTGTCAAAAAAAAGTTGTGGTCATTCTTTATTGAACAGCCTCGTAAAAAGACTGGGCAAGGCTACCAAAAGAAATTGAAGCAATGGGGTTAATAAGTGTAGAAGCTATGAAAATTTTAAGTGAAATTGGACACTTTATGGGCAAAGTAGGAATTTAAATGGTTGAAGAAGATAAGTAAATATGGCGAAAATGAAGTAAAAATAAGTAAATAAGTAAAAATGACGAAAGTTGCGTTTTTTTAAATATTATGTACCACTAGATAAACAGAAACACCGTTTGTTCACCGAAATATGTTTGCCAAAAATGGATTTAAAAGCTACACTTTCAGATACTCATCTCACTCTTTGAAACGCAGGATCATATGCTGTGATTAAAAAATCGACATGTGTAGCATTTGAGGCCATTTTCTGCTAAGTTTTCTTTCACCAAGAAAAATTATTAATAAAGTATTATTGGGAATATATAAATGTTTACATTGACAAAAGCTAGTAGGTTTCTTACAGTGCTTCAGTGTGATTTTGGACGTTAGTGAATTGTTTTGTAACTAGAACGTACAATCAGTTTACTAAAACTGATTTTGTCACTTCTGTATGTCATTCTTATACTGCAGCTTTCAGCTATTTATAAACTGGCAGATTGGCTGCAATGTCATGAGAGAATAGGTGATGTTGCTCTCGTAAGTCATTTCACTGCTCGGAATTCTGCTGATGTCAGAATGGTTCATGGTTCACTTCCGTAACAAAGTACAGGTCTAGTTAAAATTTATACAGAGGAAGTCAAGTGCCTCCGTTCCAGAGAAAAGCTACAACAAATATTTTAAAATGGGAAGATCAACTGGGCCACTGGCTGAATATTAATTCAATCTAAAAATATCTCAGTGCTGGAAGTGCCTTTTACCATAAACAAGATTTAGACCGAGCAATAGCTGAAAGTAACTCCAAAGATGACAGACAAGTTATGTTATGTGTAACTGCAACAAAGTACATATCTTCAGATTCTGTTCAGTTTTTTTTATTACAAACATTTGAAGTGAGCTATAGGAAAACTGAATAGGTCTGTGATCTCCCCTGGGGATCTCCCCTTCCTGTGCATCCTTAGTCCAGGTGAGAGATGACATCAGTATCGTTAGGGGCGGGGGAGGTTATTTGTTACACGACCACATTCCACCCCTTGACAACAAAAGCTATGGTGTCCAACTTTTCAGGCAGCTGACCTCAGACAAAAACAGGAAATGAAATCCATTCAAAGGGAGGTTGTTGTG
>CM060949.1:1958860-2038860 GCA_030765055.1 Mantis religiosa
TTAAAGCTTGCTTCCTTTCTTCGTTCGTTCGTTCTTTCCTTCTTTCTTTCTTTCTTTCTTTCTTTCTTTCTTTCTTTCTTTCTTTCTTTCTTTCTTTCTTCCTACCTTCCTTCCTTCGTTTCTTTCTTTCTTTCTTTCTTTCTTTCTTTCTTTCTTTCTTTCTTTCTTTCTGCCCTTCTTTCTTATTTTATTTTTTTATTTATTGATGCTTGCTTCCTTTCTTCGTTTGTTCTTTGTATTATTCCAATATACTCAAAAATGAGATGCGGAGATTACATCAGAAATCTGGTTTAGGGTCTTCATTTTGTGAGTGTTGTCCAAATGTGTGTGAACAGTATTATTGAAAAATTGAAAATCGGTTAATTACCAAACCTGGTTTTTACTGCAGCATGTTTCAAGAATAAGACAGATATTTTAAAGGTAGTCTTCAGGATCCTAGCTACTCCATAAACAAGCTCTTTCGCAGGTTCCTAGAATAAAACAGTTCTAGAATTATTCCAAATTTTGTAACAAGATACACAATAATCTAATAAGTTGACAGCTGTCAGTATATCCTTAAACTTGGTTTAAGTACACTTATAATTATACTACAGGAGTGTATTCTATACTAAAATGTGAAAAAAAGGTGTGAACTGTTTAACTGCACAACGAAAAAAAGGATATTTCCTTAAATTTTTGCGTACAGTCTCACCTTTTATGGAATAGTCTCTAAGGTCCTGTTCCTTCTGTATTACTTTAATATAACCACATTAAATAGGATAAGAGAATAGACGAAGGTTTCCGCTAATTAAAAATAGAGCATATGTGGTAGTAAGCAATAAACGCCAACTATATTTAAACTGACACGCTTCCGTCATGCTATCTTTGCCTTGATCTTTATTAGACAAAACATACCTGCCAGTTTATGATATAAAGAGGTAATTATTTTTTGCAAGTCCTGACTCTCATCAGATGTCTGAGGCGAGGTAGTTATGCGGGGCGTGTACTAATGAGAATGAGGATGCCGTAATGAATTCCTGAATCACGTCAGCTTTTAGAGCTCGTATACCCGTTTTACTTTAGTCTCTCTATTTGGACTGAATGTTGGAACGCCCAATATGGTAATGAGCTGGTGCCAGCAAGTACTGCATCTTCCACCACGATGACATGTCTTGAATGGACCAGCTGTTGAGATCTATCATGTATGCCATAACTGGTCTACATATATTTAGGAGCCTTCAATGCTGCTGCGTGATTTCCACTCATTTTTTAAAATGGTATCAACTATTCTCTGGAAAGCTCTAATTTTATGATAGAGTGCAATAACAGAAACCGAATTAATTCGGGCTGCACTCCGTTATGAACAGAGGTATAATTTTGTGGTATTAGTTATTTATAAAATTCGCATTAGTAATTTTAAGTGTTGTTTCTGGGTGAATATTTTACCATAAATTCGCATTAATTTCGCGCAATTTTCGGAAGAATTAACGAGTAATGGCATGGCTGAAATGAAAAGTAACAGGTAATTATAGTAACACAATTGTTAAAACGCAATTTTTTCAAAATTAAAATATGTTGTGGAAACGTAGATTCAGATTGAAAAATTCAATGTCATAGCCGGAATTTTAAACACGATTTTCTGGTCTTCGTCCAGCCGCTCTAACCAATTGAGCTACTATGGCCAAGTGCCGATATGACATTAAATTCTCCAACTGACTCGTGTTTTTTCAGTAAACCACTTAGGAGCTCTCATAAACTCATGAGACAACTACCTTAATGATGACTTACTATGCTGTAAGTACTTGAAGGCCCGGGCTTTATAGTTCGGACCACTATTTAGTACAACTGACTCGTGTTTCTCCCGGTAAACCACTAGGAGTTTCTCATAAACACATGAGACAACTACCTTAATGACGACTTACTATGCTGTAAGTACTTTAAGGCCCGGGCTTTATAGTTCGGACCACTATTAGGTACAACTGACTCGTGTTTTTCCCGGTAAACCACTAGAGTTCTCATAAACACATGAGACAACTACCTTAATGACGACTTTATATGCTGTAAGTACTTTAAGGCAGGGGCTTTATAGTTCGGACCACTATTAGGTACAACTGACTCGTGTTTTCCCGGTAAACCACTAGGAGTTCTCATAAACACACGAGACAACTACCTTAGGGCGACTTACTATGCTGTAAGTACTTTAAGGCCCGGACTTTATAGTTCGGACCACTATTAGGTACAACTGACTCGTGTTTTTCCCGGTAAACCACTAGGAGTTCTCATAAACACAAGAGACAACTACCTTAATGGCGACTTACTATGCTGTAGGTACTTTAAGGCCCGGGCTTTATAGTTCGGACCACTATTAGGTACAACTGACTCGTGTTTTTCCGGTAAACCACTAGGAGTTCTCATAAACACATGAGACAACTACCTTAATGTCGACTTACTATGCTGTAAGTACTTTAAGGCCCGGGCTTTATAGTTCGGACCACTATTAGGTACAACTGGCTCGTGTTTTTCCCGATAAACCACTAGGAGTTCTCTAAACACATGAGACAACTACCTTAATGACGACTTACTATGCTGAAAGTACTTTAAGACCCGAGCATTATAGTTCGGACCACTATTAGGTACAACTGACTCGTGTTTTTCCCGGTAAGCCACTTAGGAGTTCTCATAAACACATGAGACAACTACCTTAATGACGACTTACTATGCTGTAAGTACTTTAAGGCCCGGGCTTTATAGTTCGGTCCACTATTAGGTACAACTGACTCGTGTTTTTCCCGGTAAACCACTAGGAGTTCTCATAAACACATGAGACAACTACCTTAATGACGACTTACTATGCTGTAAGTACTTTAAGGTCCGGGCTTTATAGTTAACCACTTTAGGTCAATTAATGGAAATTAACTGTTCTTTCACACAGGTCGTGTGTAGGCTAAAGTATGGAAACGTAGACTTAGACTGAAAAATTCAATGTCATAGCCGGGATTTGAACCACGGATCTCCTGGTCTCCGTCCAGCCGCTCTAACCATTGAGCTACTATGGCCAACGTGCCGATATGACATTAAATGCTCAACTGACTCGTATTTTCCCGGTAAACCACTTAGGAGTTCTCTCAAACACATAAAATACGAGTCAGTTGGAGAATTTAATCTTATATCAGCACGTTGTCCATAGCAGCTCAATGGTAGAGCGGTTGGACGGAAACCACAACATCCGTGGTTCAAATTCCGGCTATGGCATTGAATTTTTCAGTCTGACTCTACGTTTCCACAATTTAGCCTACACACGACCAGTGTGAGAAAGAACAATTAATTTCCATTAAAATATTTTGTTTGAAATCAGCAGACAGTAGTTAACATGAATAGAATTAAATATCATACATCAGATATCGCCAAATAGCTGTGATATTTTCGCTTTTCATAGTTGTTCTTTTGTCTGTCACAACTAAGTTATATGTAGAGAAAAATCTCTCACTGTCAGCGTTTGACATCGGCAACCAAAGACATTGAAGGGACTTTTCACAGAAATTGCGGTAAGAATCAGCTTTTGTCTTCAATGTCAAGAGTGATGTTGCTACATCTAATCTGTTATCGTTACCATCATGGCTTTGCTGTTCAACAATGTCCACAAAGCTCTTTGTAACGAAGAAACAAATCAGAGTCACTGTTTTAAATGCATTTAGTTGTTTAAATGCTGCCATTACATGATTTAAATCTTGATTTAGTAACTAGCCTAGAAGACTCAAACAAATGATCCAAAGCTTTTATGATTATTACATCATCAGTTTCTTTTGCCATAATGGAGTTTAATTTAGACAAAGTCATACGGCAGCAAAGTTTTATATTCTCTTCTACTGCTTCTCTAACACTGGGATCCATAATATGATCTACAAGTGAACTTACTCTGTTTCCATAGTGACCACTCTCTAATATTTCACATTTGGTTCTCAGCGAGTTAATTCGGGGTAAAACAAGATGTGACACAGGCTTTTGTTTAGATTGAAATTCTAATATTCTATTTGTTATCATTTTGCAATTTTCAAACGAAATATTGCCTATACCTTTACAATGTTGCAGCACTTGGCATCGCAAAAATGATAATTCGACAAATTTTGCGCAAGGACAGAAAGCTTTTCTATTTCTAGACAAGAAATCGACAGTTGCATCAAAATAGCAGGCAGTGTAAACTACCGAATTAAGCGAGCTAGATCAGCGTATCAGTACAGGCAATGGAAACAGTTTAGCTTCTAAATCTGGGTGGTTTGTAGTAAGGTATTGCTTGTATTAATTTTTTTTTAACTTCCGGGAATTTCGGGACACATTCTGAAGCCCTGCGGAACAATATTTTCATGTAGAGAGTAGCTTCCAAGAAGTTCAATCTTCTCGGTACCTTTAGCCAGCATAATAGGTTTTTTTGCTGTACACTGTGGGGTATCCAATAAATAACATTTTAAGTTAGCATATGACAAAGTGTTCTCAACATCACGGATCAGTCGGATTCTGTGGTGTCAGTATATTGTTGCACCGTTTAGCTGTTGTTTCAGTGCGAATGATGATGTCACTTTATTGCCTTTGATAAGTGTTACATTTTATGTTGCTTTCCTTAGGTTTGTAAACATTTTTTCCATGACTTCTAGCTTCAAGCTCGGAAGATATGAATGTTAAATTCAAGTTTTTTTTTTTTTTTTTTATTTATTTATTTGTATACTAAGCTATTACAACTGTTGAGCTGATCACCAGTATTTGGCCCAGGCCATTAATTGGTGAGCAGCCCATTGAATTACAAAATGTGTAGTACACTACTTACATTTCTATTACTACTAACATTACTACTATTGCTTACACACTATTGTTCATTTCCTTTTTTCACAGTCCACTTCCATTTATTTTTCACTTTATCTAAGAACTGACCTACATTCTTGAGATTTTTATCTATAATTTTACATATATCAGGACTTCGCTTAATTTTTCTCCAGATATATTCTTTTCGCCAAATCTCTGTTTCCCTGCATTCGAAAAGGATATGTTCCACATCTTCCTTACCCCCACACAATGGGCACTTGTCTTTCACAAACCCATTCCGCTGCCCTTTTAGCCTCCACACTCCTGCTCTCAGCCATGCTATCCCCTTCCTTTCTTCATTAATGGTTTTATCTATATACTGCTCCCTTCCCCAGCCACTTTTTAACTCAACATAATATACCAATGACCTCTTTTCACCTAACTGGCTGAACAGTTTTTGAATCTCTATATCTTCAAATCTTTTTCTAACACCCTTCCAGAAACCTTTATAATTTCTCTCTCTTTTTCTCCAAATATCCCCTAAGCCATTATTTTCTAAATTGTTTCGTAGAGTGCTTGCCCAGCCCGAGCTTTGCAGACTTGCTTCTTGATATTTTAATCATTGTTGCAATAAGAGTCCTTCATCTAAATTCAAGATCCTATGCCAGTATTTCAAGGCTCTTTCCATTATTAACCCTTTCCTTGTTACTCTCCCCATTTCAATTTGAGCAACTTCGTTTGCTGTTGCCATTGGCAGCCCCAAAACTTCCTTACAGAACATCCTGTGTATCTGATCCACAACTTCCCACCCATTCTCAAGCCCCCATATTTCAATGCCATATAGCATTCTGGCCTCGACTACAGAACTATATACTCTTTCCAACCATTTCATCTCCATCTCTGGCATTTTATATAGACACCCTCTCACAGCCATCATTGCTGCTTTCCCTTTTGCCAGTGCTGATTTCTTTTGTTTTTCCCATTTGCCTCCTGCATCCAATTTTAATCCTAAGTAAGTACAGTCACGCACTACTTTGTATTCAGCTTCTCCCTTCTTCCACTTTTCATATTTACTCAATTTAGTTCCTTTTTTAAATACTACAATTTGGGTTTTTTCGCTGTTTACCTTTAAGCCCCACTCTGAACAGTATTTCTCCACCTCTTGCAAAGATATTTTTAACCCATTAACAGTAATGGACATTATTACCAAATCGTCTGCAAAAAGTAAACCTGGGACTTGTAAGTTGTTTATTACTGGTATGAGACTATTATTCTTACTTATATTTTGTAATACATCATCAATAAATAAATTGAATAAAATTGGACTTAGCTTGCACCCTTGCCTTAGTCCTTTTCCCTCCAGTTGTATTTCTTTAGTTAGTGCCCCTTCTTCATATTTTATGCAAAATGTATTTTCATTATACAATTCTTTTAGTATAGTTACCATTTGATTACTCACTCCTTTCATTAACAGCTTATACCACAACAGTTTCAGCTCTACCCGATCGAAAGCTTTTTCCAAATCGATAAAAGCCATATATAATTTACCTTTCTTATTTTTTAGGTATTTATCTACTAGTGTTTTTATGATGAATACATTATCAACTGTCCGCCTCCCCTTTCTGAAGCCCATTTGGAATTCTGAAAGAATATTATGCTCCTCTACCCAGACTTGCAGCCTTTCTGCCAAAATACCCGTATACATTTTTCCCACATTCGATAACAGTGCTATGCCTCGGTAATTATTGGGTATATAAATTCAAGTTATATTTATGTAGTTTGTAATAAATGTAAATTTTTCTATGCAAACTAAAAATAACAGAAATTTTATCATTTATCGATAAGAAATATATTATTTTCGGAAAAAGGAAAAATTCTCGAAAAAATCGTTAAAAACGAAAACTCTTACCCCTGGTGATAAATATAGTGCGTCTCAGGCTTAGAGGACAGTATAGATCTTATGGGGCACCCTGTTGCGATTGTGTCAGGTTAATGAAAGTCGAACTTTCAGCCATTGTATTCTCCATGGCCTTCTTCAGGATATGAATGATATGACTTTGTCGTCGTCGAGCAGTTGGCCGACTGAGGGAAAGTCCGGATTTGTGTTTTTCGTGCACCTGTCCTAGACCTCGTAGGTGAGGGGATCCGTCCCCTTCAGCTGCTTTAGCGCGGGCGCTGCGGAACCCTAGCACTCGTGGTACCTTTGACGTTACTAGAGTAACCTCGGCCCGAACAGTCGAGGCCCTCCCTGAATGGGAGTTGTTCGGATTGGGTTGGACTCGGGGGCAGTCGGGTACGTCTCCGGACGGGGTTGAGGGAAGCCATTAATATTCCCGCGTACTAGCCAGCATAGCTAGTAGAAGGTGTGCTAGATCGCCAAGCGACCCCACCGGGGTCATATCGGTAGTCTTCCCATTTTGGAGTTGGCACGCGTAAGTGGCGTATCCACTTCCAACTCGTCTTGTGTCCTTGGACCAGAGGTAATCTCTAGGTCTTGCCCTATGGAAAGCCTCACGAAGGACGCCCACGCGCCCTTTGGGAGAGCTCGGATACTCCCTGGTTGAAAGAGGCCCGGGTCTTGTTCCTACGGGTCCAGGACTAATAGGAGTAGAACCTCTGGACTCAACTGTGCCTGTCCTAGACCCCTTAGGGGAGGGTATCCGTCCCCTTCAACTGCTTTAGTGCAAGCGCTGCGGACTCTTAGCACTCGTGGTACCTTTGACGTTACTAGAGGAACCTCGGGCCGAACACTCGAGCCCCGCCCTGAATGGGAGTTGTTCGGATTGGGTTGGACTCGAGGGGACAGTGTGTTCCCGATACCCGTGGGTGATCGGGTACGTCTATGGACGGGGTTAGGGGAGCCATATACTCTCGCATACTAGCCTGCATAGTTAGTAGAAGGCGTGCTAGACCGCCAGGCGGCCCCACCGAAGTCATATCGGTAGTCTTCCTATTTTGGTGTTGGCGCGCGTAAGTGGCGTATCCACTTCCATCCCGTCTTGTGTCCTTGGACCAGTTGGGGGAGCTTGTTAGTAACCCAGGTCTGGCCCTATGGAAAGCGCCACGGAGGACGCCCGGCGCCCTTTGAGATAGCTCGGATACTCCCTGGTAAAGAGGCCCGGATCTTGGTCCTACGGGTCCAGGACTAATGGGAGTAGAACCTCTGGACTCAACTGTGCCTGTCCTAGAACCTGTAGGGGAGGGGATCCGTCCCCTTCAACTGCTTTAGTGCGAGTGCTACGGACCCCTAGCACTCGTGGTACCTCTGACGTTACTAGAGGAACCTCGGGTCAAACATTCAAACCCCTCCCTGAATGGGAGTTGTTCGGATTGGGTTGGACTCGAAGGGGCAGTGTGTTCCCGTTACTCGCGGGGAATCGGGTACCTCTGGCCAGGCTTCGGCCACCCGGAGGGGGCAGAGTGTTGCCTAACAGGTCCCGGTTACTAGCCTGCAGAGCTAGGTGTGCTAGATCACCAGGCGGCCCCACCGAGTTTATTCGGTAGTGTTCCCCGCGGGGTTGACGCGCGTAAGTGGCGTATCCAGTTCCACACATCTTGACGTTGTTGTCTATGGGGATGGGGCTTTCTTGATTCCAGGTATTGCCCCAAGGCGGGTATTGCTCCAGAGTGACGAGTGGGGGGGAAAGAAAGGGGTATCTTAAGCTCCTAAACGGCTGAGGTTCCAAGTGCAACGACCAATAACAATTTTGCACCACTGATGGCAATTAAAATTTATAAAAGCATAATTATGAATTTTCCAGGCTAGTTCTTGGGTGGTAGATGTACCTTAGGGTTACCAGTAATGCCCGCAAGCCGTGCGCGGGAGCCGTTATTGCCTCCTGTGGCGATTTTTGGGACGATAATCCGCAAGAGACCTAAGTCGCTCTGATAGAATGAAAACATTATTTCCTGTTATTGCCAGCACTAAAAAACACATGTCTATATGCAAAGAAAGAACATATTAATGTAGCAATATAAACATATTAATGTAATGGACATTTGAAGTTACTAATTTCAGTTTAATCATTAAGGGATACTGGGACTGAACAATAGCCCAAAAGTCTCAAAAATTACAATTTGTAGATTTATACATACAAATATTCCCCAAATCTTGCTTTATTGAATTATGGTAAGAGTTTTTTATTTCCGCTATTTTTAAAGGTCTGACGGAGGGTTCAAACGTTCGGGGCGTGACTATTTAAACGCCTCCTTTTTTCCTTATCCAGTAGGATGGTCTGTTTTTGCCAATTCTGATCGTTTTTGGCACCTTTTTCTCTAAAACTGTGTTCAAATTTTGTGGCATAGCTTAGTGCTGCTATCTAGAGACAGTTTGGCAAACTATTACTAAGTATTCTATACAAAGAAGCTATATAAAAAGTCGTCAGTACACCTTGAGTGTTTTCGCATCTAAGAAAATACAAAACAGCTCATAACATCTGTGATTATTCTATGTTCTTTGCAATTAACTTAGCGAATACTTGTAGATTCATTCTTGTTTTGACTGCCCGTGTTTGCTCCAATGTATAATGGTGACTCCCATGACAGAAATGTGCTTTTGTTTACAGTTTGTTTTAAATAATGAAATTGATGTATACGCAAGTTATTTGCTTTTCCTGTAATGTAGTGTATTGTTAACTATATAAACAGCATAATGCATGATGTTTCATCAGGTTGGTATAGGGTGGTGAATGGAAATAGCGAAAAGAAGAAAGCTGTAAGAAAACATGTTGCAGCTAGATGGAAAAGCAAAAATTGGGAACAGATTTCCATTTCATACAGTGGCGGCTGGTGGGTTAAATTATTGGTGGTGCACAAATGAAAAATAAAATACAGAGTAGTAATTACTTACCTATTTATACAGATTCTCTGCTGTACTCTCCTTAGACCTGGAGAATCTATCGATAACTTTTGCGTTGAAGTCGCTGATCTTCATAACAAAATCTCTCTCAATTGAAAGCATTGCTAATGCTGACAATCGGTCCTGTGACATTGTGTTCCTAAGGAAAGTTTTTATTCTTTTTAAAATTGAGAAACAGCATTCTGCTTCAGCGGTAGACATTGGCATAGTTAACAGTACTCGGAGGAGTTTGACATATTCGCTGAATGTAGCACATAAATTGCTTTCCTTATTGAAGTCCATCAAGCACAAAGCGCCGGACATTCCACGAAATTCCTCTCGACTGTAAATTACAGTCAGTTCTCTACGAATTTTTGTTCCAATGATAAAAGGATAGAACCTTATTCTTTCTCTAAGGGAATCCTCTGGAAATGACTTAGAAATTTTCTTGATGAAACAAAGTTGCGGCTACCAGATGCCCCGTGAAGCTAAATCTCTCCTTTGCTTCTCTAAGAATGCCACAGACTTCAAGAGCTTCTCTTCTTTACACATCATGATCTTCTATTCTTCTCCTCTTAATTGCATTTTCTTCTTGTTCTTCGATATCCACGCTATTTCTTACCTTTTGCACTTCCCTTTCAAATCCGTTTAGCTGGGCGATGGCAAACGTTGCATTGTAGTCTCGTCTCTGCCGCTGATTGTACAAAATGTCCACATGTGGCATGGTCTTGTAGAAGAAACACAGCCAGAATACAAAATTATAATCTTTAAAATGGCCATAAACCCAGAAGTCTGAACAAGTGTGGCGTTGTTGTTTAACAGAGCCCTCTTCTGAATAACCTCCATGCATTTAATTAAATTCTCCCTGTGTTCGAAAAGCAGAACACACAGAAGCTAAGCCTGAAGGCCACGCTATAGCCGTTGCTAAGAGTAGGAGGAGCTAGGTTTATAAACCGCCATTTAAGCAATGTATAAGAAGCCCCTCTCATCTCTTCACCTTCCCGCAACCCCCTCAGAGAGCCAACATTTGGGCGAAATCTTAGGTTAACTCTTCGCTGCAAACCTGCGGCTCCTACAGCTAATCACTGTTTATTTCGACTTCTGCGGTCATAGGCAGCTACAGACGATAAGCGTAAGTGAAACATGTTTGTATATAAAACAATGCAAACAAGTACAGCTTTAATGTGCAAAATGCACCTATTGTATATTCAGAATCAGTGGGTGTAGCGCAAACCTGCAACCTTATGGAGGAACCGCCCCTGATTTCATATGTACATTTTGTCATAGAGGAGCATCTAATATTTGAGCTTCACATTTGCAAATGGACATAGATGAATGTACTAATGCTATTCAAACTATATTTGTAAAAGCTAGAAGAAATTTGCAAGATTTCAAGAGCTAGGAGCAGACTATGTATAGCACATTGTGTAAGTGGTAATTTAAATAGCAAACTACATTGGTGAAAATAATAAGCTAATTTTGAATACCAGTGTACACAGCAGTAGAGACGACAGTGCAAATAATGTACAGAACAGTGTAGATAGTGTGCAGAATAAGGTAATTACTATTTTTGGTGCATATTTTTACAAAATCTGATTTTTCTCCAGTTTACATTTTTTAATACAATATCTGCTCCCATTGCTTTAGTTTTAGAGCTATGTCTCTGAATTCCTTTGAGCATATGCTATATATATGGGTCTACAAAATCAGTCTCAGGCAAGATTTAAGACTTTGTTTGGCTGTAATATAATTTTAATGCAAAAAAATATTAAAAGAATTAAATTCAATGCACTACATAATTAAAAAAGTAATTTTCCTAAAACTAATGTATTGTTCTTCTACACTGAGTTGTTTATACAGTTAGTAAGAATGAAAAAATAACAAGAGTTATTCCACTAGCATGGTTATTCATGCACATGCACTAACTTTAACTAAAATTAAAATAAAAAAGGAATGATCAGAAATTCCTAAAATTTGGTGTGCTATTTTCTAATATAAAACCCAATAGGCTTGCAAAGTTTGAAGTTTGTCGGTATATTACATATAGAAAATAGAAACTTCAGTCCCAGTGTCCCTTAAGTACATGTCCTTTTTCAGGAGAACATCCAAGACTTGGCGCCATGGATGTGTGCCCATTGATCCCAGTGAGAGGAGTTACAGTCGAGAAGTGCGTCGCCATCGCTCGGCAGTTGGCTGAACTACTAGCTGAAGAACTCGATGTGCCAATATTTCTGTACGGTGCTGCCTCCACTAGGGAATACCGCAAGACAGTAGTTCAGATTCGTGCCGGGGAATATGAAGGTTTGAAGGACAAGGTAAATTGATACTTGTGAAAGAAAAAAAGGTTTCACTTCAACTTAATTGTGGTAATGTTAGTTGTCATAATAAAAGGGCAGGCTTTCTCTTTGCTGCCACTGCTTCATTCAGTTAATGACACCTTAGAACACATATTTACAAAGCTTTTAAATATAAAATTACACCATATAGACATGAATAAAGCATTTCTCTTAAACAGCTATTTTAAGGTTATCACACTATGTGGCTAGTTAAAACATTAACTGTTAAGAAGCACTTTGTAAAATAGACAAATGAAGGATCCAGGGGAAGAACCAGGTAAGTCACTTTTTGTAAGAAAGCCAGAAAAAAAATTTAGTTAATTGATGGAAATTAATCATTTCTCCACACTAGCCGTTATAGGGGGAAATATACAAGTCAAATGGAAAATTTAATGTCAGCACGTCACGTTGGCCATGGTAGCTCAAAGGTTAAGAGCGACTGGACGGGAACCAGGAGATCCGTGGTTAAAATCCCAGCCATGGCATTGCTTTTTCTCATGTGGACTCTATCCATCAAAAGCCAGAAAAATATTTAATTTTTAAGCACAATGGGTGATTCTCAAACAAAACACTGGCTACAAACCTAGTGAAATATTAATTCGTCACATGTAGTAAGTCAAGTAAAGTGGTACTTCATGTCCGTTAAGTTAATAACACTGCACCAAACAAAAAAGGTCATTCCAAAAGTATTTTTTTCAGGCAAAAAAAAAAAAAAAAAAAAAAAAAAACAGGTAAATCATCTGAAACAGAAAGAAAACCAGGAGAGTAAGCCACCATAGATTTTGTTTGCTATTACATAATTTTTATTACTGTCATTTTGGTAATACTGTTAACTTAATTATTATTATTTTTATTATTATTATTATTATTATTATTATTATTATTATTATTATTATTATTATTATTATTATTATTATTATTATTATTATTATTATTATTATTATTATTATTATTATTATTATTATTATTATTATTATTATTATTATTATTATTATTATTATTATTATTATTATTATTATTATTATTATTATTATTATTATTATTATTATTATTATTATTATTATTATTATTATTATTATTATTATTATTATTATTATTATTATTATTATTATTATTATTATTATTATTATTATTATTATTATTATTATTATTATTATTATTATTATTATTATTATTATTATTATTATTATTATTATTATTATTATTATTATTATTATTATTATTATTATTATTATTATTATTATTATTATTATTATTATTATTATTATTATTATTATTATTATTATTATTATTATTATTATTATTATTATTATTATTATTATTATTATTATTATTATTATTATTATTATTATTATTATTATTATTATTATTATTATTATTATTATTATTATTATTATTATTATTATTATTATTATTATTATTATTATTATTATTATTATTATTATTATTATTATTATTATTATTATTATTATTATTATTATTATTATTATTATTATTATTATTATTATTATTATTATTATTATTATTATTATTATTATTATTATTATTATTATTATTATTATTATTATTATTATTATTATTATTATTATTATTATTATTATTATTATTATTATTATTATTATTATTATTATTATTATTATTATTATTATTATTATTATTATTATTATTATTATTATTATTATTATTATTATTATTATTATTATTATTATTATTATTATTATTATTATTATTATTATTATTATTATTATTATTATTATTATTATTATTATTATTATTATTATTATTATTATTATTATTATTATTATTATTATTATTATTATTATTATTATTATTATTATTATTATTATTATTATTATTATTATTATTATTATTATTATTATTATTATTATTATTATTATTATTATTATTATTATTATTATTATTATTATCATTATCATTATCATCATTATTACGCTTATCTCAGAGATTATTTGGACATGTTCGAATTCCTGGAAAAAGTTCACTGCTAGTTCACCACAGAACTTCATGAGGCTCACTATATTCTGGTGCTTAGCTTTCTATGTGTGGAGAGGGTCTGAGGAAAGTACAGACGTATGTTATGTACGAGGGCTGTTCAATAAACAATGATCATAATTTTTCGCACTAAAATAGTGTCCCCTGAATGCGATGTACTTGTCCCCGCGTATCTGCCAGTCTTCAAAGACATGCTGGAAACCATTTTTGAGAAATCCTTCAAATTCGCCTCTGCAGCCTTCACCACTACTTCTGATGATGGATGTCTGCCATGAAGGAGTTTCTTCAAGTTAGGGAATAGCAAATGTCACATGGGGCTAAATCCGGACTATAGGGAGGGTGAGGGATGCACTTCACGTTGAACTTTGTAAGATATTCAGCAACAACATTGGCAATATGCGGCCGCGCATTATTATGGTGAAGCATCCAGCCTGCTTCACGGAAATGTGGTCATTTGCGCATGATATGGACTTGCAAAGTTTTAAGGACATCCCTGTAGTATTGTCCGGTTATTGATGCGTGTGCAGGTACAACATGCTGATGAACCATTCCATGAATATCAAAGAATGAGGTGACCGTAACTTTCCCAGCAGAAGCAACCACTTTTGCTTTTTTGGGGGGTTGGTGATGAAGGCTATTTCCACACTGAGCTTTTCTGTTTACACTCAGGATGAAAATGATGTAGCCAAGTTTCATCAGCAGTGATTACGTTGGAAAGAATCTCCGGATCTTCTGCTAACATCTACTTTAGCTGCATACAGACCTGCAGACGAATGTCCTTTTGTTCGGGAATCAACAGTCTTGGAACCCACCACGCACAAACACGTCTCATGTGTAATGTTTCTGTCACCAACGTGTGGGTGGCACACAATGAAATGTTCAGTATTTCAGAAAGTGATCTTAAGATAATTCGTCGATCCTCTCTCAGAATGGCAGCGGCAGTGTTGATGTTTTCTTCCGTAAGAGCAGTAATTGGAGCACCAGGTCCACCTTCCTTTGAAATTGATTGTCTCCCCTCTTTAAACACTTTAAGCCACCTTGAAGCTCTGCTGTAGGGAAGAAAAGATTCTCCATAGGCCTCCTGTAACATTGTATAGGCCTCAACTGAAAGTTTGTTGAGAGGAAAGCAGAATTTCAAAGCCGCATATTGTTCCTCTCATGTTACCTCCACTGCAGCGGTAGGCGATACTGAACATGTCTGAACTTGCCTGTTTCTCACAGGCGGGAACCAGGATTACCAACAATGAAACTACTACGGCGTGTTTGTTTCATATTTATCTAACAGAATATAGGAGATTGACTTTTAGTAATAAGATTGACTTTTAGTGCGAACAAATATGACCATTCTTTTTTGAACAGCTTTCGTACATTGAATAGCTTTGACACATATTTAATAATTGTAATGACAACAAAAAATAAATATAGCGAAATTAAGGCTATAATACCAGCCATATAGTGCGAGAAAACACGAGAATTAAAACTAAATTCACGAAATTATAAAGCAAGAAACACGAAAAAAATTGTCTCTAAGAATATGTAACTAAATAATATATGTAGCGTCTATAAGTAGACTTTGGGCGTTAATGGGTTTACAGGAAGTGGATAACATTATAACCGCTTCTGTACACAGTTTGTGATTACACAGTTAACATAGAAAACGGTAAGATAGTTCTATAGACCCATGGTTCCGACAAATGCAACCCAGCCCCTTCGTAGCTATGTAAATTTGGTAACGATGGGTCAACCAGTACCTCGACCTGAAATTGGGTCTTTTGTGCGTACACCTCCTGGGGGGACGGATGCAACGGAGGAGAACTATAGGCTGCAGAACAGACGACGTAAAGGCTGAGTTCTCTAAGAGCTTCTGGCTTGGAGGTCCTCGCTCGCCATCTTTTAAAATATCAATTTGTGGCTACGAGATAGCTGGAACGGGAAAGCTCGATCCAGAACGGTTTTCCTCTGACTATCCAACCCCTGCATCGATAAAGGATGCTGTTGCGTTTCCTAAACCAAAGGTACGACACTATCATTATCAGTTTCTCAAAGTAAAGTGACAAAACTCAACTATTTCATCCAATTGGGATTTCAGTACAATATGAGGCACAATGAAACTAAAAAGAACGACTGAAAGTATTCAATTGAGTATTTACAGCGTAATTAAAGAACTTGGCATTACAGTTCGGTACCTTTCGAGAATTGCATTTCAGGAACAAGTGTTAGCTTAACACTTGTGTTAAATCTCTTGTTAAACTCACAAGCCATATTTCTGTTGTTAAGTCTTTAACAATTGTAAATAGTCAAGATGGTGGGCGTGAACGCAGCTGTTGATGTCGATTTGCTATATTTAAAACCGTCTAAATGACATTCATAATAGAGCACGGCCTATGAGGAGAAATTAATTTGAAGAGCAACCAGAATTTTTTTTTCTACAGTTGCTATGAAGTTGCTATGAAGGTTACTGCGGAAGTACAAGAGAGGTTAAAACGTGTATCATAAGGAATATGGCGATCTCGCCGTGGTTTCAAGTATTAATAACTTTGCGATTTTATAATTCACTGAATTATGTGGATAATACATTGTCCACCTCCCGTCTTGAAACCTTCAAGTCACTCGTCACTTGCCCTTCTTTGCTCCTCGTTTTAAATTTACTAAGTTAGAACATGAATCGAAAGGAATATACCGATTTTGCCTTTGCTTCAAGTATTAATAACTTTGCGATTTTATAATTCACTGAATTATGTGGATAATACACTGTCCACTTCCCGTCTTGAAACGTTCAAGTCACTTGTCCTTCTTCGCTCATCGTTTTAAAATTACGTAATATTGAGTTAGAACATGCATCGAAAGGAATATGTCGATCTCGCCTTAGCTTCAAGTACTAATAACTTTGCGATATTAATATTTCACTGAATTATGTAGATAATACACTGTCCACCTCTCGTCTTGAAACGTTCAGGTCACTCGTCACTTGTCCATCTTCGCTCCTCGTTTTAAATTTACGTAATACTGAGTTAGAACATGCATCAAAAGGAATATGCCGATCTTGCCTTTGCTTCAAGTACTAATAACTTTGCGATATGAATATTTCACTGAATTATGTAGATAATACACTGTCCACCTCTCGTCTTGAAACGTTCAAGTCGCTAGTCATTTGTCCTTCACTCCTTGTTTTAAATTTATGTAATAATGAGTTAGAACATACATCGAAAGGAATATGCCGATCTCGCCTGTGCTTCAAGTATTACTAACTTTGCTATTTTATAATTCACTGAATTATGTGGATAATACACTGTCCACCTCCCGTTTTGGAACGTTCAAGTCACTCGCCACTTGTCCTTCTTCGCTCCTCGTTTTAAATTTACGTAATACTGACGAAGTCGTTTTGTGCTTCCAGTAGTGACACATCCATTTGAGTTATATTCCCTTCCAATTTTTTCCCAAGTGACATCTTTCTCTTTATATTCACTGCATTCACTCCATGATATTTTTATACTTCGTCACCAATTCAATTAAAAATTCTTTCTTCATAGATGAAAAATTTGTCCCATGGCAGTTGTTTACCATTTTGTTTAGCCGTCATGTTTTCAGCTGTGTGCAGCATTTATGGTCATTTAACAATGAAATAAATGCAGAAGTTACATTATTAAAACAATTAAGTGGTCCGATAGATTTAATGGTTTGGGAAAAATATTTATTTTGAAAAATAAACATGGCGTAGTGAATTTCGAAATACCAACAGCTTATTTTGTTTTTAAGTTTATTTAATTTTCAGATTTTGGTATTACTGGCAAAAATGAAGTGTCCTATTGTGACGGTAGCGTTAACAATGCAGTTGTATGTGACTGAATATGTAAACAAGGGTTTAGGAAATCGATCTCAGCAATTAATAAGAACAATTTACAACATTTTCTTTTAAGAAAAGTGAATAATAGTTATATTTATGTAGTATTTGTTGCTTCACTTTACCTAATATCTTATTATTTACACTAAAAATATTACTTCGAAACTCATTCATATATTTACGTAATACGGCAGATTGAGATGCTATAGCAGGTGGCTGTTCTCAAATCCGGCACAAGCCCCATTGACTTCCTCATTGTCAATTACCGAAACACAGCTGAGCTCTGAATCAACTGCCAAGCCGGAAGTTGATGTGACGGAAAACGGAGAAGCACCAAACCACGTGAAGACATGCTTGATACAGATTATTGGATTTCCTTTGACTTTATGGCTGCTATAAGGATTATCTTAATTACACGATACTATTTCCACGACACGCTGTTACACCATGTTACGGTGTTGACTGTAAGTCACATCATCATATATTTACTTTGCATTGCTCCTGGCATTCCGCGTTTTGCTTGAACACAGTACTATTTATAAATATATCCATGTTTAAGATCTTCTCGGGAAACAAGCCAGGTGTAAAGACGATCAGAAATCGACGTTTCTGGAGCGCATATTTCTCCCATCATCAGGATATATTAATAAATGTTATAACCACAGCGTATCACTGGATATAACACAAATGGACAAAACACTATCAATACTCTCATTACTGAACAAAAGACTGTTTTCAGCAAATTTAATGCCAGGTCAAGAGATGGCGTCACCCTACCTAATTTCTCAAGGGTCACTTTGAATCGGTTCCTACACGATTTGGGGTTAGAATATGAAAGAAGAGATAACAAGTGTGTACTAATAAAAAGAGAAGATATAAAATTTGTGGTCGAGGATAATGAACGAAGAAATGGAAGGAATTGCAATCTTATAAGATGACAGAGAACGAGCATAAAAGTAACCGACATATTTAAAGCTTTTATCATTGCATGCCTCCATTTGATTTGTTATAGTATACATTATTGTCTGCAAAATCGTGTTTTGAACTACTAAAGTAACAAGTAAAAGTAGGAGTAAAATTAAAATGATGCATTTAAAAACTAAATCTCTTAAAATAGAATTTAATAGCAGTATAGATAGTTCCGTAGTAATGACGTACGACGGCTGTTCAATAAAGAATGATCTTAATTTTTTGCGGTTATAATTTTTCGCACTAAAATTCAATCTTATTATACTATGTTAGCTTAATGTGAAACAAATACGCCGTAGTAGTTTCATTGTTGGTACTCCTAGTTCCCGTGTGTGAGAACAGGGCAAGTTCAGACATGTTCAGTATCACCTACCGCTGCAATGGAGGTAACATGCAGTTAAAGTTGATGTTAGAGGAAGATCCGGAGTTTCTTTCAAACGTAATCACTGCTGATGAAACTTGGCTACATCATTTTGATCCTAAGAGCAAACAGCAAAGCTCAGTGTGGAAATCTCGTTAATCACCAACCTCCAAAAAAAGCAAAAGTGGTTGGTTCTGCTAGGAAAGTTATGGTCATCTCATTCTTTGATATTCATGGTATGGTTTATCAGCATTTTTTTGTTGTTGTAATTTTACGTCCTCCAACAATAAGTCATATCGGACAGTGAATGATATGGGTGAAAAGATGCTCAAATGTGTCTAGGGTCCATGGAAATGAAATGTGTAGTGTTTAACGCCCGCTTTTACTACATACGGCACCGCAGGCGGTGACACTGATGATACATGAGATGATGATGGAGCACCGGTGGAATGAGATGGCGGGGGAAACCGGAGGTCCCGGAGAAAACCCGTCCCAACGCCGTGTTGTCCACCACGCATCTCACTTTGCGGTCGCCTGGGATCGAACCCGGGCCGCCTTGGCGAGAGCCAGGCGGTCAAACCACTCAGCCACGGCGCGGCCTAGGGTCCATGGAGCTTAGAGTTACCTGACTTTCGTCTTTAAAGATAAGGGAAACCCCAGAATAAACCTTATCCAGGTAGCTCACCCTGTCCGAGATTCGAACTCGGGACCTCTTGAACGTGAGACAGACACGCTACCATCTACGCTGCCGAGGCGGTAGCATGTGGCATTTCATTTATCATCATGTTGTACCTTCACACACAGCAGTAACTGGACAGGGATTTCCTTAACACATTGCAAGTCCATATCAGGCGCAAAAGACCACATTTCCGTGAAACAGTCTGGATGCTGCACCACGATAATGCGCGGCCGCATATTGCCAATGTTGTTGCATGTTGTTGCAAAGGTCAACGTAAAGTGCATCGCTCACCCTCCCTATAGTCCGGATTTAGCCCCATGTGGCTTTTTTCTATTCCTTAACTTGAAGAAATGCCTACGTGGGAGGCATTATCCATCATCAGAAGCAGTGGTGAAGGCTGCGGAGGCGATTTTGAAGGATCTCTCAGAAAAATGTTTCCAGCATGTCTTTGAAGACTGGCAGAAACGCTGGGACAAGTGCATCGCATTCAGGGGAGACTATTTTGAGAAGAACCATAAAAATTATGAGGATGAGTAAAGGTACGTGGTCAAAATAAAAATTGTGATCATTCTTTATTGAACATCCCTCGTATCATACAATATCAAACTGTCAGACCGGTTGCTGCCGTGGCCGAAGTTCGTGTAGTACATATGGCAACAGGGCGCTCCATAAGACCTGTATTGTCATCTAAGCGTGAGTCTCGCTATACTACTCAAACGCATTGAAATTCTTTTAAAATGTATACTCACAAGGTTAAAGGGAAATGTATTATGATTATATTCCTTTACTAATTATTTGATTTGTATTTTAGCTGAAGGAAGAAACATGGGCTCCAGATTTTGGACCAGCAAGCTTCGATGCCCGTTGGGGTGCTACTATGGTGGGAGTAAGGAAGTTCCTTATAGCCTACAACATAAACCTGATAGCCACCAAGGAACAGGCTCATAGGTAAGCTGACCCCTATCATTTGTTTTTAAAATGGGACAGCAGACAGTGTTATAACTATGGCCCGGGTTGTGATGAAAAGTCATCTTTTTTCTGAGTAATCACAGACGATGCTTATTGGAAATTAAGTGCTTTTTGTAACAAATACGTTAGATATATTGTTTTTATAGAACATCAAAATGCATTTTCCATATTTTTATAATATACATTTTTTAACATGTAGATGCATTTTCCACTCATTTTCTTTCCTTTTCACGAATTTATTCGGCATTTTCATCTGTAGACCATATTCGGGATGGCCGGATTCAATTCCCGTGGCCGACCTGACCCTCACACATGGGCTTTTTCTGAATAATCTCTGATTAAAAGTTCATTTATATCATAATATTTGATGAAATAGTAACTTTGTAAGTGTGGTAAACAGGTAACTAACACAGGTCAGCGTCCTAACAATGCTGGTGAATTTATGACGCATCAATTCGAGGAATCGCCACTTACTTCAAATTTTGCATTTTTGACGGATACCATTACCCGCCTTGAAGAAATTGGCATGACATTGGATAATTCGATTGAGTTAGTAAGGATTGCGAAAGAGAGAATAAAGAAAACAAAAGGTGAGATTGGGGACAACATTAGACAGAAATTAAATTTGTGTTGGATACCAAACAGTTTGTCAGATTGCCGATATCTTGTCAGGAGAGTATTTCAGAACTGATATTTTTGAACAGGATTTAACAAGCAGTGACACAGTGTTTTTCAAATATACACCTATAACTTCTTTGGAAGTGGAGAGAAGTTTCTCAAAGTATAAAACAGTTTTAGCTGACAGCCGCCGTTCCTTTACTTTTGATAACTTGGAGATGACCAACGCTAAGTAAGGTATGTTTTGGTTAATGGGTACACTAATTTATTTTTTCATATTTTATAAAATTTAAAATGACCTGATACATTTTGAATTTATTTATTATTAATAGCAATAATTGCATTGTTTACTAATAAAGTTAATTTTAAAATGTGGTTATTCCAACCTATACTCATTATTTGTTTTTGACAGTTATTAATTTATTATTATGAAAGAAATTTTTTATTTTTTGTTAGGTTATGTTTTCCAAATTTTATGTGAATTTTTTTATATTTTAAGAACATTTTATAGCTCTCGTTTAGAGAATTTTTAGGCCAACAGCTTCCGGTCCCTAGTTATAACAAAAGGTAAACATATGACACACAGCACTGAATCAGTCTTCCTGTATTCGTCTTGAAAAACAATCTTACGGAAGCTTCTTCTATACACTCCGTATTCATTGGCATAAAGATTTGAGAAATTTTGTATATGCAAACTTTCTTATTGGTGAAAACAGAATATGGAATTACGGTAGCTTTAAGTATTAGTAAAATCTTTTACAGGTGGTCTGTATGACATTGCTTTGAAAGTCCGTTAATTATGTACATTCCGGTGCACGGAAGCTTTCCGATATATGAAAAAGCTGTTTAGGTTGGTAGGTGAATGGCACCACGCCCCCAGTTCAAACCCCCGTGAGCGATAGGAAGGCGTACGACTGCCCTTTGTTTCGCGATGGCGTAGGTGAACCAGAAGCCCAGACAGTTTAAGCTACATTAAAACATATAATGTATAATGCGTCTCATCGGACTTTGATTATTTTATCAGTAGTTATTGATGATAGCAGATTGCCAATCCTTTTCCAATAATGAACCTTCTCAGGTTTGTTTAGTTTCTTGGGAAGGGAATGAGGATTGGGACAGATTTATCTGTTTTATTATGTGTATGACCTGGAAATGTGTAGTGTTTAACGCCCGCTTTTACTACATACGGCATCCCAGGCGATGACACTCATGATACATGAGATGAAGATGTAGCACCGCTGGAATGAGATAGAAGGGGAAGCTGGAGATCCCGGAGAAAAGCCGCCCCAACGCCGTGTTGGTATGAACTGGAACTCCACATTGCGCATATTTACGAGGCATGTCCGTAAATTAAGGTTTCCAATTTTATTTAAATTACAAAACATGTTAACTGTGAACGACTGTTTCATTGATGGAAAGACGGGGCTTACAGCTATTTTTCAACGTAATCATCATTGCGATCGATGCACTTTTGCATACGCTGTGACAGTTTTTGTATACCCTTATCATAGCACTCTCCCGCCAAGTTGCGCAGGTAGCGCTCAACCTCGTCGGTCTGGAAATGTGTTCCACCCAGGTGTGACTTCAACTCAGGAAACAGATGATCATCACTAGGTGCTAAGTCTGGACTGTTGGGGGATGATTGAGGATGTCCCATCCGAACTGGGCGAGGAGATCAGCTGTTGCATGTGTAGTATGCGAACGAGCATTGTCGTGATGCAAAATCATTCCCTTCGTTAGCATTCCCCTCCTTCGATTTTGAATGGCTCGTCGCAAATTTCTTAAAGTCTCACAGAAGCTATCGCCGTTTATTGTTGTGCCGGTAGGCATAAAGTCGCACAACAATACACCTTTTCTCTCCCAGAACTCACTGGCCATCACTTTGCCGGCAGAAAATATCTGTTTGAACTTTCGCAGCTTCGGCGAATTCGAATGCCGCCACTGACGAGAAGGTTCTTTAGTTTCTGGTGTTGTGTAGTGCACCCAGGTTTCATCGCTAGTGACAATTGAATCCTACAATTCCTCGTCCTGTTCTGCATAGCGCTCAAGGAATCGGTGGGCCGCTTCAACACGTTGCCGTTTATGGTCTTCGGTAAGCATTTTGGGGCTCCACCTCGTACACACCTTGCGATAATGCAAATGTTCGGTCAAAATCTTGTCAATCGTAGTCTTACTGACTTCAGGGATAAGTTGGCACAGCTCGTCAACTGTCACACGTCGATCTTTAAGCATTTCTTGCTCCACTTTTGCAATTGTTTCGGCTGAAACCGAAGGCCGACCAGAACGCTGTTCGCCATGGACGTCTGTACGTCCGACTTTGAACTCTCTGACCCAGTTTCGCACGTTTTTGACGTCCATAAACTGTGGCCCATAGACGTCGCAAAACTGAAGAGGAATTTCAGTGCGGGTAGTACCATAGGCACTCAAAAAAAAAAAAAAAAAAAAAAAACGATGGATCACTTCACGCAACTCGCACTTGGCGGTGGAAGTGATAGGAAGCTCCAACGCAAACGGCTGCCCAGCCAATACTAATGGTTATAACGGGTTCTTTGTGGTGGGGATTTGAAGGGGTAAAACCAAGCTACATGCCAGTGTTGCCGGATCATGCGTAATACCGTCCCTCACGGCTCCAGTGCCTTGGAGACTTTATTTTACGGACACGCCTCCTAATTCAAATCATCTTACACAAAATTTATCGAGGAGACTGAAGCATATTTTTGTCACGTAGACAAACACAAGGGGAAAACACAAAGACAATAATATTCTACTACTTAATCCACGAAACCCCATTCCTTATAACACACCTCTTGTCCTTCTGCCCGGTTCACGAGTTATGACATCAAACCAATGAGAGACGGACACAGCAAGGAGGTGGTGTTGAGAATTGTTCCACAAAGGTTAAATTCCTCCTTACCCTTCCATTGTAATACGTACCTCGGCTATGCGCCTTGTTCATCGGTCATTGCTTGTGTTATTGGACTTTGATATCAACAAATAAGAGATTAGCACAGCCAGGAATGATGTACACTCCTGGAAATTGAAATAAGAACACCGTGAATTCATTGTCCCAGGAAGGGGAAACTTTATTGACACATTCCTGGGGTCAGATACATCACACGATCACACTGACAGTACCATAGGCACATAGACATAGGCAACAGAGCATGCACAATGTCGGCACTAGTACCGTGTATATCCACCTTTCGCAGCAATGCAGGCTGCTATTCTTCCATGGAGACGATCGTAGAGCTGCTGGATGTAGTCCTGTGGAACGGCTTACCATGCTATTTCCAGCTGGCGCCTCAGTTGGACCAGCGTTCGTGCTGGACGTGCAGACCGCGTGAGAGGACGTTTCATCCAGTCCCAAACATGCTCAATGGGGGACAGATCCGGAGATCTTGCTGGCCAGGGTAGTTGACTTACACCTTCTAGAGCACGTTGGGTGGCACGGGATACATGCGGACGTTCATTGTCCTGTTGGAACAGCAAGTTCCCTTGCCGGTCTAGGAATGGTAGAATGATGGCTTCGATGACGGTTTGGATGTACCGTGCACTATACAATGCCTCCTCGACGATCACCAGAGGTGTACGGCCAGTGTAGGAGATCGCTCCCCACACCATGATGCCGGGTGTTGCCCCTATGTGCCTCGGTCGTATGCAGTCCTGATTGTGGGCTCACCTACACGGCGCCGAACACGCATACGACCATCATTGGCACCAAGGCAGAAGCGACTCTCATCGCTGAAGACGACACGTCTCCATTCGTCCCTGCATTCACGCCTATCGCGACACCATTGGAGGCGGGCTGCACGATGTTGGGGCGTGAGTGGAAGACGGCCTAACGGTGCGCGGGACCGTAGCCCAGCTTCATGGAGACGGTTGCGAAAGGTCCTCGCCGATACCACAGGAGCATCAGTGTCCCTAATTTGCTGGGAAATGGCGGTGCGGTCCCCTACGGCACTGCGTAGGATCCGACGGTCTTGGCATGCATCCGTGCGTCGCTACGGTCCGGTCCCAGGTCGACGGGCACGTGCACCTTCCGCCGACCACTGGCGACAACATCGACGTACTGTGCAGATCTCATGCCCCATGTGTTGAGCAATTCGGCGGTGCGTCCACCCGGCCTCCCGCATACTCACTATACGCCCTCGCTCAAAGTCCGTCAACTGCACATACGGTTCACGTCCACGCTGTCGCGGCATGCTACCAGTGTTAAAGACTGCGATGGAGCTCCGTATGCCACGGCAAACTGGCTGACACTGATGGCGGCGGTGCCCAAACGCTGCGCAGCTACCGCCATTCGACGGCAACACCACGGTTCCTGGTGTGTCCACTGTGCCGTGCGTGTGATCATTGTTTGTACAGCCCTCTCGCAGCGTCCGGAGCAAGTATGGTGGGTCTGACATACCGGCGTCAATGTGTTCTTATTTCCATTTCCAGGAATGTAGTACACGAATGGTGAAGCGGTTATGCCAAAGTTATAAAGTAACAAACCAAAAGATACCAACAGCATCGGCACACTGTACCTACAGTCAACAGGCACAAGAAAGGATAACTTGGAAAAAGGTAATACCTGTAGCTTTCCTGGCGAAAAATATGCTAAATTTCTTCTCGGGCAGCAAGCCAGGAGAAAAGACGATTATAAATCGACGTTTCGGGAGAGTGCATCTCTCCCATCATCAGGATATTTATAAAATGTTATAACCAAATATAAACAAAGACAAAACACTATTAAAATTCGCATTACTAATCAAAAGACTGTTTTCAGTAAATTAAATGCCAGACCAAGAGATGCCGTGCGTATAGAAAATTAATTGTGTCCAAGAAACATAACTACTTAACTTGATTACCAGGCTGTATTGATCTTTGCTTCTGAAATCGACGAATTTCCATTTTTAAGGCTGGTTTCCACGAGAAGCTGAACTGAAATCCAGCATCACGATTAAGCGTGCTCCTTTAAGTGGAAATCGCCAAAGCCTCCTTAACTCTCCGCTGCCAGTAACTGTTGCATATTGCCGAGATGGTCGTCTCCCGAAAATTGGCTCTATGGTCGTTATCAAAACAATGCTCTGCCAGTCCAGACTTCTCAGTTTGCATCAAACGAATGCTCCGTTCATGTTCGTTTATTCTGGAAGTGATGGCCCTTCCGGATTGTCGTGTATACGGCGTCTCACATTCACAAGGAATGCGGTACACTCCCAGAACTTGGAAGTCCAGTTTGTCTTTCACTGGTCTCAACAGATCTTTAATCTTCGAAGGTGGATTGTGGATGGCCTTTTGTTGTATTTGTCGAGAATTCTGTTGATTCTGCCGGATAGGTTGCCGGTAAACGGGATGCAGGCTGTAGCGGTAGGCTTATCTGACGTTTGCTGTATTACAGGTTTTCCTTTCCTAGCTTTGGTGATCGAGAATTCTGCTGAATCTGCCGGATAGATTACCGGTAAACGGAATGCAGGCTGTGGCGGTAGGCTTATCTGACGCTTGTTGTATTACAGGTTTCCCTTTCCTAGCTTTGGTGATCGAAAATTCTGCTGATTCTGCCGGATACGTTGCCGGTAAACGGGATGCAGGCTGTGGCGGTAGGCTTATCTGACGCTTGCTGAATTACAGGTTTCCCTTTCCTAGCTCTGGTGATCGAGAATTCAGCTGATTCTGCCGGATAGTTTGCCGGTAAACGGGATAGAGGCTGTAGCGGTAGGCTTATCTGACGCTTGCTTTTATTACAGGTTTCCCTTTACTGGCTCTGGTGATCGAGAATTCTGCTGATTCTGCCGGATAGGTTGCCGGTAAATGGAATGCAGGCTGTAGCGGTAGGCTTATCTGACGCTTGCTGTATTACAGGTTCCTCTTTCCTAGCTTTGGTGACCGAGGATTCAACGTCATATTCAGAGTAGCCGTTTTGACGGAAAGTGAGTCTCAGGTGCTGTAATTCCTGTTTTAATTGGCTGGGATCAGATCATGCGAGTGGACACTCTGAAGTCCGGAAGCAAGACTTTCATTCTCTAGTAAGATCAGGGCTGAGCCCTCTACTGGCAGTAGATAGTTCAAATGGCGGTAGAGGTTGGTTTTGTTGTTTTCCTTCCTTCCTTCCTTCCTTCCTTCCTTCCTTCTTTCCTTCCTTCCTTCCTTCCTTCCTCCCTTCCTTCCTTCCTTCCTTCCTTCCTTCCTTCCATCCTTCCTTCCTTCCTTCCTTCCCTCCCTCCTTCCTTCACTCCTTCCTTATCTCCTTCCCTCCTTCCCACCTTCCTTCCCTCCCTCCTTCCCTCCCCCTCCCTCATTCCCTCCCTCCTTCCCTCCCTCCTTCCCTCCCTTCTTCCCTCCCTCCTTCCCTCCCTCACTTCCTCCCTCCCTACCTCCTTCCTTCATTCCTTCCTTTCTTTTCTTTAAATATATAAATTGATGCTTTAGTGTTTTCATGTGCCTAAAACAAGTATTGGTCTTTTGTATTTTTCGCCGGGGTCGTGTCGTACTTACCTAGACCACGTATGAGGGAGTTGAAGCTATGGGAGAGGTTTTGATAGAATGTGAGTGAGAGGGTGTGGATGTAGTATGTTGGGGTAGGTCACAGGTCTACACAGGTCACGACGGATCACAAGGGTAGGTATGTCCCATGGGGAATCCGTGGCAATACGGAGGAATCGAGACTGTAGAACTTCAAGGCGATATAGCTGCCAAATGGCACAGACATAAGTGATGCTGGTCGGAGTACTTGTTTATAGAGGCGCAATTTATGGATACGGACATCACTGAGCGTCGATTGTACAAGGGGTATAACATACGCTGACCTTGTTGGCTGTGTAGGTTATCTGGTCCTTCCACGTAGTTTTATATCAAACAAAACGCCTAGATATCGTGCATATGATTGCCAATGTACTTCCTCTCCGGCTAGACCGACAGATCGTAGGTCCTCTAGCTGCCTTCTGGAGAAAGTGATGGCTTGACTCTACTGGGGGTGGATGCTCAAGCGCCATCGTTTGAATCAGGGGTGAGGAGGTTAGCGTATTTTTGGATTCTACGTGCAGCCATATAATGTCTGGTTGACATGGAGGTTACAGCTTTGTCGTCTGCAGAAAGGTACAATGAGCAGCAGAGCAAAGAAGTTAAGGTGTTGATATAGAGAAGGAAGAGAGTGGGTCTGGGATCAGTGATAGACAAAGCTCTGTGGGACAGTGTATTGAGAACACCCAGTCGTTGAGACTTATGAGGGAAACTATAAGCGTACACATAGAGATCGGTGTGTGTAAGCTTGCGATATACAGCATGCCCCAGTGTACCGCTGTCTTTTGTTCAGTAATGCAAATTTTTATAGTGTTTTGTCTTTGTTTATATTTGCATTATATCCAGTGTTTCATTTGTGATTATAACATTTATTATGTATCCTGATGATCGGAGCGATGCTCACTCCCGAAACGTCGATATCTATCCGTCTGTGCACCTGGTAAGACTTGCTGTTGGTCCAGAATGGTTTGGAGATGCTTTTGCACTACTTTTTCAAATAACTTCCTATCAGTGTGCCACCATCCATGAGCAAGTTGTTTGAAAAAGTAGTGCAAAAGCGCCTTCAAACCATTCTGGACCAACATCTCGTCTTACGTCCAGAGCAATCTGGTTTCAGGAGACAACATTCAACTACACACCAGCTTCTTCGCCTAGTGGACGAAGTGGTTAAAGGGTTCAATAATCGGCATTACGTTACAGCCCTCTTTCTAGACATATCCCGAGCCTTCGATTCTGTCTGGCTTGAAGGCCTCCTACATCGCTTCATTCAATACAACATCCCATCCTACCTCATACACATAATACACCAATACCTTCAAAACCGCTCATCCTATCTCAACCCTACTCCATAAACGCAGGAGTATCTCAAGGCAGTGTCCTTGAGCCCCTGCTTTTCCTTACATGAACACATATAAACACACTTCCAACCCTGAGAGGCTGCAACCTCTACCTATTTGCCGACGATACTGCCATAACAACAGCATCAAAGCGCCATGACGTCGCAGTGCAACGGGTACAGATATTCGCGGATATGCTGAATGCCTGTTTGCGACCTGGTGGTTGAAACTCAATGCCACTAAGTCCCAGGCCGTCACGTTCACACGGCGAGCACTACAAGATGTACCTAACCTACATCTAGGAGATGTTAATGTACCCTGGTCTACGCAGGCAACATACCTCGGCGTGCTTCTGGACATGCGCCTTACATGGAAAGACCACATAACAGCTGTTGCTAACAAAGTTAGTAGAAGGATGGCCATGTTGTATCCACTCTACAACTCTAAGTCACCCATGGCTCTTCGGAACATACTGCTACTCCATAAACAAGTATTAAGGCCGGTCTTCACTTACGCCTGCCAAGTCTGGAGTGCTGCTGCCAAAACCCATCTCTCTAAACTCCAAGTCCTCCAAAACCGTTACCTTCGGTCTACAGTCGCAGCCGACTGGTACATCCCGAATGCAAACATTCATGCAGACCTATCCTTCCCAAAAGTCAGTGACTATATCCTACACTTGTCCCACAGTTTCTACCCGAACCTCCCAAACAGCTTCAACAACCTGATCCGTGGACTTGGAGAGTAGGATCTCGACCCAGGCGAGACATACAAGAGACCCAGACTTGTGCTAGGACCCCCATAAATTCCACACCTCCTTATCTTGCTACACATACTCCATCTTTACCTTAACCAACTATTCACTTCCTTAACAAAATACCACCATTCACCCACCATCATTACCTCAACCAAACCATCACTATGCCAGTAAAGGATCTAGTCCCGGTATGGAAAGAGTCGAACGACCCTCCTCTGCGGAGGAGGATATTCCTTCAACGACCACAAGGCTGCTGCTGGCTGGCTGTCTGTGAAGAAATTGAGCATTGGAGAAAGATTTTTTATTTTTACCGTGGAGGGGAAAAACCCAGTTACAGGCGACGGCCCACGTGCGATGGCCGACAGTGTGAGGGTCCCTGTGCCCTGAGGGGGCCAGGCATACTCACTAAAAAACCCTCCACGTGTTAGTTACGTGAATCTTATATTATTTTGCGTGCATTTATTATCATGCTTAGTCGGGTCCCGCATAGCACCCCGGTTAGTATTGTGACTTTGTGGGTTCGTGAAATGAAAAGTCCAGTTACACCACTCAAAAATGTTCTTTATTTCCACCGACTTACAGTTAAACCCTTGCCAATTACACAGAATTACGTAATGCACACAATTACGATTCACCAGTTCGTCCGTTACAATTTCACTTGCACTCGTAATTACGTACAATCCTCCGATGCTCTCACACAGTCTTCTCGTCGTACACTAGCACTGCATTGTTACACCAAGAACTCTGACTGTCTCATTGAAGCCCTTTTTTATAGGAATGTCACTGTTTTTCTAGAAGTCTCTGGTGTTCCGCCGATCACAACGAAAGTTCCGGAGGACAGGAGAAGGGGGGAGAAGCGTCCAGGGACGAGTGACATTTCGCTAATCACCCCTCAGTTAGTGAAAGATTAATGGGCGGGGGGCGTGGCTCGGCTGCCTCGGTCCCTTCCAGCTGTGGCCGGTCGTACCTTACGCTAATTGGGTGACAGTATGTGGTATCAACTAAGCTGGCATGCGATGCATGCGAGCGCGTCTGTTTTGCTTCTTGCAGGTGACCATGAAACCTGGGCACCACCAAGTGTAATTCATGCTTTAGTTTAATTATATACCTGTGGCTCAGACCGGGTAGGCCTATTGGTCAGTGTTACTTGTAAGTTATCTATTATTTATACGTGCTTTGTAAGCCAATGTGTATTATAATAATAAAGCTCAGGCCTTGGTGACTTGTTAGTCAGGGATTGGTATTGGTATGGTTGTTAGTTCTACTTATGGCCCCAGTTTCCTGGGTTTGTCAATGGTTTGTACGTGGCATGCAATTCGAACTATGTGTTCGGTCGTCCTTACTTCCGGCGTGGCCGTTCGTTATTTCCTTGGTCCATGCGTTGTGTCGTCGGTGTGTCTTACTCCATCTGCAGTCGCCCGCTGTCTCTGCGCCTGTAGGACACTGGTGGGAGGCCCTCTAACTCCCGGACCGCCTTGACTGTTTTCAAGGGCTTGGAGGGCTCTGTGCGGGCAGTGTTCTGAAAAGAGTCAGTAATATAAAGATTAATGAAGGGAAAGTAGGGGTGTCAGCCTAACTGTCTGTGTCAGTTGTCCCTTATTAGGTTGTTCAGGAAGTTCTGAACGTCGTCTTCGTCGTCATGTGTGAGTCTTGTTTCGAAAAGTGATAATGGTCGCGCGTGTATGTTTATTTCTGTAGTGTAGTTTCCGAGTCGTGAGATTAGAGGATTGTGGTGTATTTCAAGGTTTTTATAGGTGTCAAATGCTAGTTTCTTAATGAATTCTTCTACTGTGTGCATCTTTAGCTCGCTGTGTAGTAGGTCGGCTGGTGCTGTGTGAGGTACTTTTGCTATCATTCGTATTATTTTGTTTTGAAATTTTTGTAATCTTAGTATATATGTTTTGGCAGCATACCCCCAGACCGGCGTTGCGTATGTGAATATGGGCCTTATAAGAGTTTTGTATAACGTGGGCCCTAAGTTCATGTTTATATGGGAGTTCATGTTTATGAGGGGGTAGAGCTTGCCCAATTGAGCTTTGGCTTTACCCCTGATTTGGTGGACGTGCTCTTTCCACGTCAGCCCTTGGTCCATTTTGAGTCCTAGCCAGGTGACTGTGTCCGTCCACTCTATATTTTCTCCGAATATAGAGAGTGGGGGGAGCTGGTGTTTCCCCAATCTGTGCTTAAGATTTTTGGTGAAAATTATGGCTTGCGTTTTTCTTGGCTTTACTTTAATACGCCATTTTGTGAGCCATTCTTCTAGATTATTCAAGGAGTTTTGTAGTCTCCGGTGGATGAAGTCCAGTTTGGCTGATTGAGTCACAATTGCTGTATCATCTGCGTAGATGTACAGATCGGTGTAATTGGTTTTTGGTATGTCGTTCATAGTGATATTGAAGATAATCGGCCCTAGGATACTTCCCTGAGGTACTCCCGCTTTGATTTGGCGGGGGGTCGATAATTGGTTGTTAACTTTCGATTGGAATTTGCGGTCGTGTAGGTAGTTCGCGATGAGCTTTATTAATATGTCGTGTATGTTCAATGTTTTAAGCTTTTTGAGCAGTCCTGCGTGCCACACCCTGAGAAGGATGTTAATGTGCGCAAACATTGAGAGAGTTGACGCAATTCAAATGCAATTATTATTTAATTTACAAGACACCCACCATTGTGTCTAGCGAAATAACTCGTAATTACTCGGAACTTCTCTACACAGTTTAAGCACCCTCATCAACACTTATGGTTGAGCAGACGTAAGTAAGGGCTTCCTGCAGCCACATCGCCCAGGAAATCCTTTGCTTTGTCCTGCTGTCACTGATTAGCTAGATGGACCTTGTGATGAATCAGTTATGGGACAACGAACATATATACTAAGGAAGACAGAGTGTAGTGTAATTACAACAGACCAAACAATTTGCAATAATTACGGTGTACATTATTTATCCATTACTCTGTGGGCGGTAACAAAGAGCGAGTTGAATGTTCAACAGAAGCTCGCACTGTCAGTATACATTACAGATCTGATCTATTCGGTACGTAAAGGAAATGAGTTTTATAATACAGAATACTGAATAAATAATGCATCACAAGAGAGAGGATCTTACTTCCTCCAGTAAAGGGAATTGGAAATTCGCTAGTTCATCCATGCAAGTATTTCATTGTATATCATATTTTAAATATAAGACTGTACAGTGTATGGGATGTAAAGAAGACAAAGAGACAAAGAGAGTGAAGAATCTCCAATCGCTCTAATAGAATCATATTATAAATATTGAAGGTAATAAGTTATGTTGGAGCAAGTCCAGTGTCAGCGAAGTGACAAAAGAGAATGCTTTTCTTTAATCCTTGTTTCACATAGGCTTGCCCCGTATCTCTTAACGGTCACGTGACCCTATCACATCTCATTGGCTGCTATTCCAGTATAGACTGTCGTGCGGTAAAAATTAGTTCGTTATTTAACATGGTTGGAAGAGAATTGTCAAGTTTATATTTTCGTAACTGTTTTAATGAAATATATTACGCGAGAGTTGATTTACCTGAAATGCATGTTAATTCTTAAACGAAGTAAAGAGGAGGTTCCTTTGCTCTCAAGCACCTGGCACGATAGTACGTGATTTAGCGGTAGTGATGACATATTTGTTTATATCACTTTTATCACTGACCTTGGGGATGCTGGTGTCGGGTACCGCTTAAGCACCCGGAAGCTTGCGGGTAACGATGAGAGTGTAGCGGTAAACCGCTGTTGGGCAGGTAGCAGTCATGACCCAATGGGCCCTGGCTACGACCTGCAAATGTGGTAATTGCTAACTTGGCGCCCAGTGGTAACTGTGTGCCTCGCAGAGGCGTGATACAGGTAAGTGATGAGGGTCTTCATGGGCCCATGTCCGGTGAGGGTAGCGGCGAGATAGAAATTGTAGCAGTGGCGTCCCTTGGAGGCGGGTATCTCTGCGGTGCTGGAGGTGCGGCGATGGGAGAAGGGATCCTCCCCTTCAACTGTCGTGGTGCAGGCGCTGCGAAACTTTAACACTCGTGGTACCTCTGACGTTGCTAGAGGAACCTCGAGCCGAACATTCGAGCCCCTACCTCTGGGAATTGTTCGGATTGGGTTGGTCTCGAGGGGGCAGTGGTTCCCGATACCCGTGGGAATCGAGTACGTCTCCGGACGGGGTTGAGGGAAGTCATATATTCCCACGTGCAGATGTATTATTTTATATTGACAGGAATCATACCGGTAGGGATGAGTAGCAACTGTGGTGGGGATAGTACACCTATCGCCACAATGCGTCACACTCCTAAGATTACGAGAGGGGAGGGCGGTGCATAAGGTATCTAAAAACAAATTTCATTCTCGAAGCCAGTTTTGCAGCTCTTATAAACTAAGTTGTAATTCTTACTATGGTAGTAATCTCCACGCTTTTGTAGAATCTTAAATAGTACATAGGCATTTGGAACAAAACCATGTTCTCCTCCAGCAGACATGACAAGCAGCTGTCGGCCTATCAGTATCGCTGCAGAGTCCCTGTAATGTACTTCACTCCAGACATATGTTCTAGTATGTGCTGTATTTATATAACTTTCATCCATATAAACTATATAAACCTCACTTCGATATCTCCGAATATTTCGTAAATACTTAAGCCTTTTTGCACGTATGGTGCGATGTTCGATTAAAACTTGTGTGTCACGCTTTTTTTTTTTTTTTCAAATAATCCTAGCTTCAAAAGAACTCTTCTTAATATTAAGACACTGCCTTGGAGGTCAGTAGAATTTTCAGCTTCATAATCACTTTCTTCAAAGTTGGTCTTTGTTTTTCTGTGCTTTAAAAATTATTTATAGTTCGCCTAACTACTTCTGAATTAAAACATCCAAATTAGATTTTGTGCATGTTCTTAATCATTGTTTACTGGACATAGAGAAGGACGTTGTTGCACTAGCATCAATGGCTTTTCTTTCCTTAATAACTCACCTAAACTGCTTTCAGACACAACTGTAGCCTCAGTTACCCTTCCCCAGATTTTTATAGCTGACCCAGACCATTGTTCCGTTTTTATAAATCTATGGATATTGGTTATTACTTCTCGTGTTTTTAAATGTAGCACTTTATCTCCTAATTTGCTGCTAGGAGGCGTCATTTATAAATGCTCTCTTGGAACCAGGAGACAAGCACATTTTGAAACAAGCTGTAGTGTTACCGAGTAGCTCTGCACGTGTTTAGTTGCTCGCAACTGACCTGTCCTCCCCTCCGGTTGCAACCGTTCTGAGGTGGAATCGTCCAGATACCACTGCGCATCGCTCTGCACTTTTCAAGATAAAAAATACATCTGTACTAGTCTGCAGAGCTAGTAGCTGTGCTAGATCACCAGGCGGCCCTACCGAGGTTAATCGGCAGCCTTCCTCTTTGAGGTTGCCGCGCGAAAGTGTCGTATCCACTTCCATCCCGACTTGTGTTTTCGGACCAGATGTGGGGCTTGTTAGTCTCTATGTGTTGCCCTATGGGAAGCCCCACTGATGCACCGGGTGCCCTTTTGGGAGAGCTTGGTAATTCCCTGGTCGTTATAGGGGGGGTGGGGCAGTCTTCACTCTTTGTGGATTGCCCTGGTATATACCTTCGAGCTTATATATCGCGCGTTTGTATTCATACAATGCTTACGTTAGATTTATATTACTAGTTCTAAACTATATTGTCACGGCAAGAGGTATAAAAGTTTCGGCAAAAATAAGAAAACAGTCGGCGGATATTTTTTTGTAATTTAGGTCCTCTAATGTTGTCATATCGGACGGGTAATGAATTGGGTGAAATGATGCTCAAATGAGTCCGGGGTCCATGGAGCTTAGAGTTACCCAACATTCGTCTTGAAGTATAAGGGAAAATCCCGGAAAAAACCTTATCCAGGTAACTCACCCTGACCGAGATTCGAATTCGGGACCTCTTGAACGTGAGGCAGACACCAGAACATAGTGCTTGAAATAAAAGACGTGCCAGACAGCACGTTGGGTTCAGAGGCTGCAGGAGTACGACTTCGCCTCTGAACATCGTAGAGATAACACAGACATCATGTCCCGAAGACCCTGCCCAGAGGAGTGCGGCCAATGCACAAGAGTGGAAGAGAAGGAGCGTGCCGGAGCAGTCCGAGTAGTCACGGCAGTGCCTGCGGATGGCTGGGATAGCGCAAGCCTGAGGAGGGAGCAGCTGGCGGACGCAGCTTGGGACCACTCTTGAGAGAAGTGGAGACAGGGACAAGACCAACTTGGGAGGACATCGCACCGAGGAGCGCCATCTACAAGTCGTAGTGGGCCCAATGGGACTCGCTGAAGATGAGAGAAATGAAATGAAATTTGTAGTGTTTAACGCCTGCTTTTACTACATACGGCACCGCAGGCGGTGACACTGATGATGTATGAGATGAAGATGGAGCACCGGTGGAATGAGATGGTGGTGGAAACCGGAGATCCCGGAGAAAACCCGCCCAGCGCCATGTTGTCTACCACAAATCTCACTTTGCGGTCGCCTGGGATCGAACCCGGGCCGCCTTGGTGAGAGCCAAGTGGTCTAACCACTGAGCCATGGCGCGGCCTGAAGATGAGAGAGGGCGTGCTGTTCCGGGTTGAGTCCAGAGGCTCTACTCCCTCTCTTAGCCTTGAACCCGGAACAAGACCCGGGCCTCCTTCGACCAGGGAGTATCCGAGCTGTCCCAAAGGGCGCTCGGCGTCCTCCGAGGTGCTTTCCATAGGGCAAGACCTAGAGAGTAACAAGCCCCCCCCCCATCTGGTCCTATGGACTCAAGACGAGATGGAAGTGGATACGCCACTTACGCGCGCCAACACCAAAGGTGAAGACTACCGATATGACCTCGGTGGGGCCGCCTGGTGCTCTAGCACACCTTCTACTAGCTTTGCAGGCTAGTACCCGGGAGAATTAATGGCTTCCCTCAACTCCGTCCAAAGACGTTCCCGATTCCCACGGTTATCGGGAACACACTGCCCCCTCGAGTCCATCCCAATCCGAACAACTCCCGAAGGAGGGGCTCGGCGCTGTTCCGGGTTTAGCCCAGAAGTTCTACTCCCATTAGTCCTGAACCCGTAGGAATTGGACCCGGGCCTCCTTCGACCAGGGAGTATCCGAGCTGTCCCAAAGGGCGCTCGGCGTCCTCCGAGGTGCTTTCCATAGGGCAAGACCTAGAGAGTAACATCCCCCCCCGTCTGGTCCTATGGACTCAAGACGTGATGGAAGTGGAGACGCCACTTACGCGCGCCAACACCAAAGGTGAAGACTACCGATATGACCTCGGTGGGGCCGCCTGGTGATCTAGCACACCTTCTACTAGCTTTGCAGGCTAGTACCCGGGAGAATTGATGGCTTCCCGCAATCCCGTCCGAAGACGTACCCGATTCCCATGGGTATCGGGAGCACACTGCCCCCTCGAGTCCATCCCAATCCGAACAACTCCCGAAGGAGGGGCTCGGCTATTCGGACCGAGGTTCCTCTAGTAACGTCAGAGGTACCACGAGTGCTAAGGGTCCGCAGCGCCCGCACTTTGGTAGCTAAAAGGCACGGATCCCTTCCCCTATGGGGGCTATTCCGGGTGTGGGTATCACCTGATGGGAAGACGCAAAGGCAGCAATTGGTACTTCCCAGAAGTAAAGTCCTAGAGGTCATGGAGGAAGTGCACGCCGGTACTTCAGGAGGACACCTGAGAGGAAACCGAACAATCAACAAACTTCAACAGCCATGGCAAGGGCCATGCCGGGTGGTGAAGAGGATTAACGACGTGGAGAATGTGCCTCGAGGGAAGATATTGGTGGTACATATGGATCGCCTGGCCCGCTACGATGGAGCTGTTCGGGACGACCAGCCTGGAGGAGGGAGCAGTGTCACGGCAACAGGCATACAAGTTTCGGCACAAAGTAAACGGTCGGCGGATAAACGAGGTGCATAAGTAGATAAACGTAGCGCTTGAGATAAAAGACTTACCGAAACAAACAAACTGAGATAAATGCAAATTTATGTTAATATTTTGATTATTTGCTTTCTTTATTCTTCCGGGAATATCTGGAATCTAGAATTAGGAATTTAAGCAAGTGACGGCTCGCAAAGTGAGTCGGTTCCGAAACAGTGAGTGGTAAACAGAGTAAGCGTAGAACAGCTGAGAGTGTTGTGTTAAAGAGATAATTGTGTAACAAGAGTGTAACGCGAACTAATGTATTCAACTGTCACTGTTTGTTATTGTCATCGTCCTTGGAAGATTGTGTGATGTAATATTGTTACGTGAGAATTGAACAGTGTATCTCTGCTGCTCGGCCTTTTAATTCTACGAACCCACAGTGACAATATTATCCAATGAAATTACTACTACAAGTAGAAATAAATACATTTTATACCGCAATATGTATTGAGTTACCTAGGAGGCATGCTTTATTAGATTTGTTTTCTATAATTGGAGGGAGAGAGAGTGTGAAGATAAGCGCTTGTCGTTTGTTTTAGGATCGCCCTCAATGTTCGAGAAGCAGGACGAGGAGAAAATTCTCCAGGTCGCCTCAAGGCAGTGCAGGGAATCGGTTGGTGGCTTGAGGAAGCCAATATGGCTCAAGTGTCTCTCAATCTCATCGACTTCGATATCACTCCAATACATGTTGCTTACGAAGAGGTGGTGAAAGACGCCAAAGAGCTTCTGCTTCCTGTAGTGGGGTCCGAGATAGTAGGACTTGTACCACTCAGGTCTATACTGCAGGTGAGTGAACCGGAACACTTAAAACAGGGATGCACAAAACGTCTGTGAGGTTGGCTTGATGTTTTTACTCCCTGATTACACCAAAAAACGTTAAAGCTTAACACGTGTTTAACAATAGTTAAAACAAAAATTGCATTTCACCAACAAGTGTTAGCGTAACACAGGTGTTATATCTCATGTTAAACTAACAAGCCGAATTTCTAATGTTAAGTCTTTAACAATTGTAAATAGTCAAGATGGTGAGCATGAACTCAGCTGTTGATGTCGATTTGCTATATTTAAGACCGTCTAAACGGCATTCATAAGGTTACGGCGGAAGTACAAGAGAGGTTAGAACATGAATCGAAAGGAATATGGCGATCTCGCCTTTGCTTCAAGTATCAATAACTTTGTGATTTTATAATTCACTGAATTATGTGGATAATACATTGTCCACCTCCCGTCTTGAAACATTCAAGTCACATGCCCTTCTACGCTCCTCGTTTTAAATTTACGTAATACTGAGTTAGAACATGCATCGAAAGGAATATGACTATCTGGCCTTTGCTTCAAGTATTAATAAGTTTGCGATTTTATAATTCACTGAATTATGTGAATAATACACTGTCCACCTCCCGTCTTGCAACCTTCAAGTCACTCGTCACTTGTCCTTCGCTACTTGTTTTAAATTTACGTAATACTGAGTTAGAATATACATCGAAAGGAATGTGCCGATCTCGCCTTTGCTTCAAGTATTAATAACTTTGCGATTTTATAATTCACTGAATTATGTGGATAATACATTGTTCACCTCCCGTCTTGAAACGCTTTTGGCACTTGTTCCTCGCATCTCGTTTTAAATTTACGTAATACTGACAAGTTGTTTGGTGCTTGTAGTAATGACACATGCATTTGAATTAAATTCGTTTCCAATATTTTCCCCGCGATATCTTTCTCTTTTACATTCACTGCATCCGTCCTCTTATTTTCCACGATATCCTTTCACTTCGTCACCATTTCAATTAACAATTCTTCCTCCGTCGATGAGAAATTTGTCTCACGGCTTTATTTATGATTTTTATAGTGTTTAACGCCCGCTTTTACTACATACGGCACCACAGGCGATGACACTGATGATACATGAGATGAAGATGGAGCATCGGTGGAATGAGATGGCGGGGGAAACCGGAGATCCCGGAGAAAACCCGCCCCAGCCACTTTGCCGTCACCTGGGATCGAACCCGGGCATCCTTGGTGAGAGCCAAGCGGTCTAACCACTGAGCCACGGCACGACCTATGATTTTGTTCATCCACCATTTTTGCAGATGAAAATGAAAACAAAATCGCATCGGAGTACGTTTAGAAAATCATCCATAGCCCTCTATAGCTGTGATATTTGCAAGTTTCTTAGCGATAACTCAGGTTTGTTAACATTTTAAGAAAACAGGTTGGTGAAATGCAAGAAATTTCACATTAGTTTTAGCGCTGAGACAATTGTTACGTTACATTTGTTAACGTCGATTTTAACATTTGTTTGTTGAAATCGGGCATAAATACAAGTAAGTTTTACACTGTTTATTATCACGTTTATTAGATATTACTCCTGTGAGTAATTCTAATAAAACACTAAGTCTAAGAGCTAGGCTCTTTTCAGTATTTGTAATGTGTTGCTATTTGTTACCTTACGCAGTACCTCTGTGTTTTCATGTACACGTAGGTAACCGTCTTCCGTGCTTAAGCGCAACAGGTTTACTTTCTTCATCCACAAGTTCTATATTCAAGTTGATACCGTCCCTGTTAGGCATAACATGGTCATAATAACCACGAAAGTCTTATTAAATGCATAATTAAAGGCGGATGGATACCACAATATGAATTAAAAAAAGTTATAGCAAATATAGAGGATAATGATTAAATATACAAGTGCAGAAACTAAACAGCCAATCCCGATATATATATATATATATATATATATATATATATATATATATATATATATATATATATATTGTGACTTTGTGGGTTCGTGAAATAATAAAACGAGGTTACGAAACACAAAAACTACACTTTATTCTCCTAGCAAATACGATCGTCCATCACAATTTGCTAGCTAACCTCAAACTGTTTATTTTCTCTCTAACAACTACGCTCAACTGTCTCTCACTTCCGGTAACGATCGGCAATCATTTTTCATCGGCTTCGCGAGCCTTTCACCAGGGTGACACTGCTCCCTCCTCAAGGCTGGTCGTCCCGAACAGCGCCTTCGTAGCGGGCCAGGCGATCCAGGTGTACCACCAACATCTTTCCTCGGGGATGTTCCGAGGTGAAGCCATACTCCTGCTGCCTCTGGACCCCACCTGCTCTCTGGCCTTCCGGTCGCGCCGTCACTATCACTTCGCTCCTCACGGGGACAACCACGTCTTCGCTCAAGATGACCCTGCAAATTCCAAGGTGCTCTTCTGGCTGACGGAGTATAACCTCTTCTCCGTTGAGCCTCAGGACCTTCCTGCCAACGTCGACCGTCGCCTCGTGGCTCCTGAGGGCATCCAGTCCCAGAATCACCTCCTCAGCCACCTTCGCGACGAACACCCACAGACGCACGGCTCTCCGTCCCAAGTTCAGCTCCAGCAGGGCCTCCTTCTCCACAGGCATGGTGTCGCCCGATGCGGTCACAAGCTGGTATGGTCGGCTCAGTTTCCTCGTCGGCAAACCCTTCGCCACGTCAGGTCTGATGATGGTCACGGCCGCCCCGATGTCCACCAGCACGCGGCACGGCTTTCCTCTTACCCAACCGTCCGCGATGAGGTTGTCATCCATCCGCCGGCTGACGGCGCGCAGTGTCACTCGAGGGGATGGTGGTAATGGCGCCGACGTGCCCCTCTCCACGCCGGGCCTTATTCGTTTTCCGACTGCTCTTCCTGGTGTGGGCAGTCTCTCCGCAGGTGTCCGGGCTGTCCTCACCCCCAACACAGGCCACTAGGTGTTCGCCGGCGTCCCTCAGCTGGTCTTCTGTCTCCGGCGTAGCGGACACTCCTCGTTCTCAACGTCGGGATGGATGCTACCTTGGCCGCCTCCATCCTTAATGCCGCTGTCAGCGCCTCGTGGATGTTTTTATAATCGCCGAGCATTAGGCGCTGACGAATCTCCGTGTCCCGTACCCCGTCGACAAAACTGTAGGCGGCTTCCCGGGATACGAACTCCAGTGGCAGGTCAAACAAGGCCTTGCTAGCCAGCTGCTCGATCGCTATGGCGAACTCCTGCAGCGTCTCCCCCGGCTGCTGCGACCTTGCCTTTAGCTGGCTGCGGTATGCTGCGGCTAAGCGGTGGTTCCCGAAGCGATTCTCCAGGGACTCCCAGATGACCTTGGGCGCCGCCGTCTGCACCGCGTTTAGGATTTCCGCGGCCCGTTCCTGGAGGCTGGCTATTAAATGTGTGGCCTCCTCCTCCGGTGACCATCTGTTGTGCTTGGCCACTGTGTCGAACTAGCGGCGGAAGACTTCGAATGTTGACGCGCCGTCATATTTCGGAGGTTTGACGCGCGCCGATGTTGTGTCGCGTCCCGGTGCGTCAGCCTTCAAATCCTTCAGTCTCCTGCCGACGTCGTCCTCCTCCATGGCGTTCAGGGACTTGACGCTGCTGTCGGCCTTTCCCTCCAGGTTGTTTACGCGGTTCGCGAGGTCATCGACGTCTTCAACCATGGCGTTCAGGGACTTGGCGTTATTGTCGGCCTTTTCCTCTAGGTCATTGAAGCGGTTCGCCAGGTCCTCGACGCGCTCGTCCACTTGGCCCATCCGCTTGCCCAGCTCCGTCACGTCATCCCTCACGCCGGCCAACTGTTCCTCAAATTTGGCGGGGAGGACCTCGTTCGCCTCCTTCATTTCCGTGGCCAGACTGTCGTTCGCTGCCTTCATTTCTGTGGTCAATTCGGTCTGTATTTCTTTCAACTCTGCGGCCAGGTTGTTATTTGCCACTTCTGTTTTTGTTGTTAACTCGTTCATCTTCGCGGCCAAGTTGTTATTTGCCGCTTCCGACTTCGCTGTTAATTCGTTCATCTTCCGCAAAAGCATTTCCAATGCCGATTCAATGGCCATAATGTTCGGTGATGTAGTTATCCCACTTCTGACACCAGTTGTGACTTTGTGGGTTCGTGAAATAATAAACCGAGGTTACGAAACACAAAAACTACACTTTATTTTCCTAGCAAATACATTCGTCCATCACAATTTGCTAGCTAACCTAAAACTGTTTATTTTCTCTCTAACAACTACGCTCAACTGTCTCTCACTTCCGGTAACGATCGGAAATCATTTTTCATCGGCTTCGCGAGCCTACCACCAGGGTGAAAGCACGAGAACCCAACGTGTCAATAGAGCGAGGAAAATGAACACTTTCCCTCACAGGTATTTTCTTTGTGCTGCCTCTAGCCGAAAAAGGCAGCATTGTTCAAGGCTAGACCGTAGTCGCCAGCCCATGTTTTGGTCTGCACATGATACGTGATGAAAGAATAGACATCGGGATTTAAGATACACATTTTCAAACATGCTTATGTCTTAATTAGCTAGACTGTGGGAAGGAGAAATTTCCGTGGAATACATGCCTTAGACACTAGAAATTGCTATTAAATTTAAGAGTAGGGATGAAATACAACCTATAAGGAACAAGCAACAGGTCACATGACCTCTAAAGTGTCCAAAATTCGGCGAAAGGAAGGGGAAATTTGTGCCATGGCGACGTTTGATTTTGGCTAGGAAAAACACTCTGTTTCATCGAGTGAAGGGGGCTACAAGTACTAAAAGTTCATCAAAGTTCGTGTTCGCGAATGGACGGAGTAACACACATTAGGTATTAAACTTTAGATGAGTCGTATTTTTTACACATCTGCTTCACTTTCGTACCTATTTTGAGGACATGTTTCGCAAATCATCGTTTGCATCTACGGCTCTTATGCGACTAAAGCTTGATGCAGCGGTGTGGGTAATTCTGGGGTTGCTGCTGCCATCTGTTGATTTAGTGATGAACTTAAATGTGGGATTCTCTTCTGGTGGGATTTCAAAGTTCATTAGTTGGTTTTTATGTTTTTCTATGTATATCCTCTCCCATATGACGAGTTCACTATGTTTTTGTACGTATTTTAGTAATTCGGTGCTATCTTCAATTTCATGATTTTCAGACCAGAAATGAGCTGCTATTGCGGACTTATCAATATTTTTGTATCTTAAGTGCCTGAAGTGTTCTTTCTTTCTAGTGCCTATGTTTCTTTTTGTCCTCCCTATGTAAATTTTTTCACAGTCTTTACACTTAATCTTGTAAATGCCTGACTTTTCCTCTGGTTTTATCTTATCAGTATTATTACTGTGAAGTAGGTTTTTAATGTTGTAATTGTTTTTTGGTGCCAATGTTATATTGTATTTCTTGAATATTTTTTGGAACTTTTTTGTAGCCCAGGGGTGGTAAGTAAATTTAGCAAATCTAATTTCTTGTTTTATTGGTTTGAGAGCTGTGATCTCTTTTAATCTCTTTTGAAGTTTGAATAATTTTAGTTTTTTATCTACAAGGTTTTTTCAATATCCATTTTTAATTGCAGTTTTTAAGATTTGATGGTATTCGTTTTGATATTCTTGCTGGCTGAGAGGTAGATTTACTAATCTGTGTGTGAGACTGTTGATGGTTGCATGTGTGTGTTGAAACTATTTGCTTAGATGTAATTATCTGTGTGTTTTGCTTTTCTATGGATGCCAAATTCTAGTTTTTCATTGCTGTTTTTGATTTTAAGGTCTAAAAAAGATAGAGTACAGTCCTCTTCAGTTTCCACTGTGAATTGTATTAGTTGTTGAAAACTATTTGTTTGTAGGGCACTATTGCAAAGATGTCGTCTACGTATCTGTACCATGTTTTAAACATATGAGGGAAGGCTTTAGTTATATGTGTTTCGAAAAAGCTCATGTATAGATTGGCCAAAAATGGTGATAGCGGGCTGCCCATAGCTAGTCCTGAAATTTGTTTATAATATTCTCCATTGAAGACAAAATAATTTTGATGTATACATAATTCAGTCATTGCCAAATATTCTTCTATTGTATTGGCATCTAGATTTATAGAATTTAGCCGTTTTTTCAGTTGAATCAAAAGTTTGTCTAATGGAATGCTAGGGAAGAGGGAGCGGACATCAAAGGATACTAAAGTGAAGCAGATGTGTAAAAAAAACGACTCATCTAAAATTTAATAATTTTTCGCTTCACTGTGGTATTCCAATACAGTTAAATCTCGATACACATTAGGTAGTTATCGAACACCCTGTGTTAGCGAGTGAAAAAACTGCACACATTACATCATTAAGATTTCACCAAACTCCGTTGTTGAATAATCCTCCGGAAATACTATGGTGCGCGAAGTAATGCCCTGGACGTTCAGGAGCAACGCGTACACAGCTACATACAACACTCGTCGTGCCATGCGCACAGCAACGGGCGAATCTCAAATCTCGCGCCTAATGTGCGAATAAAATCAGACAAGAGTGACGAGTGGAGAGGACTAATTGTATCAATAAACTTGACATTCAACGGTCGTGGTTTCTCCTGTGTTGATTATACCCACACACTGTCAAGACGCACCCACTCCCTGAAACTCAAAAGAGAGAATTCATGCAGATCTACCCTGAGAAATCCCCCGACCTTTTGGAAACCTCCCATCCGTAGTCCTCACCTATCACATATCCTATCTTATGAGGTGTTGAGTGCCGGGAGGGCTCAACGAGGTACTTAACGGGCAAGGACCGCCTCAAAGTCCCTTTAGATATTGTTATTGCGTACATACCAAGGTACATTGGCTTGAAAATTGAGTAGTTAAAGAAAGCTTTTATTTATGTAAAAAACTGAAGCTGCTGACAGTGAAGTAAACTAGGTTATTAATAATAACTAAACACTAGTAACACAACTTCACTTATCTTATTTAATTCCTGGGACCGGTTTCAAAGCAAACATCTGCTTTATCCTCAGCCACTCAGCTTGACATTCACCCACTAACTGACTGACTGACTGACCTTGACCACTACCGGAGTTTTAAGGATAGCTCCTTATCTAACTGCCATCTACCGGGGACAACACAAACTTATTGATGATGTCTATTGGAGGGATATCAAAATTCATTACGCGATCCTTATTTTTCAAAATAAATATCTTCTCCCAAACCATTAAATCTATCGGTTCTTTCAATTGTTTCAATAATTTAACTTCTGGATTTACTTCATGATTATATGACCAAAAATGATCAGCCACTGCCGATTTCTCGGCCTGTCTATATTTAATATTTCTAAAATGTTCTTTCGCTCTGGTTTCTAAATTACGCTTGGTTCTACCAATATAGATTTTATCGCATTCTAAACAGCTAACTTGATAAATACCAGATTTTTTGTTGTCTGAAATTTTGTCTTTTTTAGAAAACTGTAGCAAACTCTTTATACTGTAATTATTATGAGGTGCTAGTATTATACCCACTTCTTTGAAAATTTTTTGGAACTTTTTATTTGCCCATGGATGATAAGTAAATTTTTTGAAAATATAATCCTTTTTTACTTTTTTAAGAGTGGAAACATCATTAACATGTTTTTGGTATTTAAATTTTTCCATTCTTCTGATTATAAAATCTTTATTAAAGCCGTTAATTAAAGCAGTGTTTACAATATGTTTATATTCCGCATTAAATTCTTCAGTCAGTCAGTTAGTGGGTGAGTGTCAAGCTGAGTGGCTGAGGATAAAGCAGATGTTTGCTTTGAAACCTGTCCCAGGATATAAATAAGATAAGTGAAGTTGTGTTACTAGTGTTTAGTTATTAATAAAAGCTTTTATTTAACTATGTATTTTCTAAGGAATACATAAATCTACCATCATCACTAAGTTTTAAAATAAAACTCCTGAGGGGGGAAAATGTTACATTTAACACTTTTGATACACCTTTTATAGTTGCATATTTGTTACATTCTCCACTACTTACTTATGACATCAAGAGGAAATTTAACCCCAGGAGGAAGGTGAGTCCTGATCAGATATAGGCAGCTTCTTCAGCCGGACAAATTTCCACATCGCCATAGAGAGGCCGCCACCAAGCAGATTTGGATGCTCAAACAGGCACACTGAAAGGCCGGCCGACCCACCATACTGCCTTTCCTCAGTCCAACACCACGTTTACAGAGCACAAACATCATCTTTGAGTAGCCCAACGGTGACTTGGTGATTCTCACTACTTGGGAACACAAGCTGGAGAGAATGAAATGAAATGAGTGGAATAAAAGGAGCTGAAACGGGAAATGAAAGGTAAATATTCCGGGTAGCCTTAGTGAAACGGGAACATCCCCGAACCCGCGACCTCACATATGCGACCCACAGACGTTAACGTCTAAGCCATGCCACTTATTACATGTAGAACTAAATGGAAAACAATAACTTCTTAAGAACAGAGAAAAATTATGGAAATTAATTGTTCTTTCACACTAGCCGTGTGTAGGACGCACTATGAATGTGTAGAGCCAGACTGAAAAATTCAATGCCATAGCCAGGATTTGAACCAAGGATCTTCTGGTTTCCGTCCAGCCGCTCTAACCATTTGAGCTACTATGGCCAACGTGCCAACATGAAATTAAATTCCCCAACTGACTCGTGTTTTTCCCGGTAAACCACTAGGAGTTCTCATAAACACATGAGACAACTACCTTAATGGCGACTTACTATGCTGTAAGTACTTTAAGGCCCGAACTTTATAGTTCGGACCACTATTAGGTACAAATGACTCGTGTTTCTCCCGGTAAACCACTAGGAGTTCTCATAAACACATGAGACAACTACCTTAATGACGACTTACTTTGCTGTAAGTACCTTAAGGCCCGGGCTTTATAGTTCGTACCACTATTAGATACAAATGACTCGTGTTTTTCCCGGTAAACCACTAGGAGTTCTCATAAACACATGAGACAACTACCTTAATGGCGACTTACTATGCTGTAAGTACTTTAAGGCCCGGGCTTTATAGTTCGGACCACTATTAGTTACAACTGACTCGTGTTTTTCCCGGTAAACCACTAGGAGTTCTCATAAACACATGAGACAACTACCTTAATGACGACTTACTATGCTGTAAGTACTTTAAGGCCCGGCTTTATAGTTCGGACCACTATTAGTTACAACTGACTCGTGTTTTTCCCGGTAAACCACTAGGAGTTCTCATAAACACATGAGACAACTACCTTAATGACGACTTACTATGCTGTAAGTACTTTAAGGCCCGGCTTTATAGTTCGGACCACTATTAGTTACAACTGACTCGTGTTTTTCCCGGTAAACCACTAGGAGTTCTCATAAACACATGAGACAACTACCTTAATGACGACCTACTATGCTGTAAGTACTTTAAGGCCAAGGCTTTATAGTTCGGACCACTATTAGATACAACTGACTCGTGTTTTTTCCCGGTAAACCACTAGGAGTTCTCATAAACACATCAGACAACTACCTTAATGACGACTTACTATGCTGTAAGTACTTTAAGGCCCGGGCTTTATAGTTCGGACCACTATTAGGTACAATTAATGGAAATTAATTGTTCTTTCACACTAGCCGTGTGTAGGACGCACTATGAATGTGTAGAGCTAGACTGAAAAATTCATGAGAGAGATTATGAGAACTCCTAGTGGTTTACCGGGAGAAACACGAGTCAGTTGGAGAATTTAATGTCATGTTGGCACGTTGGCCATAGTAGCTCAAATGGTTAGAGCGGCTGGACGGAAACCAGAAGATCCGTGTTTCAAATCCCGGCTATAGCATTGAATTTTTCAGTCTGGCTCTACACATTCAGAGAATAATTCATGTAGTATGCGGAGTTATGTTATTCTTACTTAGGTAAACTAATTTTGTCGGATTCAAGAACTTCTCGGGAAACAAGCCAGATGAAAAGAAGATTAGAAATCGACGTTTCAGGAGTGTATTTTAGGAAATGCTATAAACACAAATGTATAACTGTATATAACACAAATATCAACAAAGACAAAACACTATTAATACTGGCATCACTGAACAAATGACTGTTTCAGTAAATTAAATGCCAGGTCAGGAGATGGCGTTGGTATAGAAAAGTAACACTAGGGAACACGTTTATTGTACCCAAAACAAAATAGGCTAATTGTTATGCAAAATGACTAGCTGATTCCAAAAATGCCTCTGGAAATGCTGTATCACGTAACGTTTTTGAGATATTCTTATTCTTTTAAATAAAATTACAGTAATGAGGTATGATACCAACTCATACTGACTTAATTTAAAATAATAGCTATTGACTCTTCTAAATACAGCTTAAAGGCAGCGTTGCTTCATAATGGCAATTTACTACCTTCAATACCTTTATTTCATGCCATAGGAATGAAGGAGACATACGATTCCATGTCCATAATTTTAGATGCTATTAGTTATCAAAACCATGGCTGGGAAATTTGTAGTGACCTCAAGGTAGTTGCATTGCTAACGGGACTGCAGGGAGGTTTCACAAAATATTGCTGTTTTTTATGCTTATGGGACAGTAGGGCAACTGACAAGCATTTTATAGTGAAAGAATGGGGAAAAAGGGAAGTCTATACCCCTGGAGCAAGCAACGTTAAGTATGTGCCTCCAGTAGACCCAAACAAAGTTCTTCTCCTCCCACTTCACATAAAGCTCGGCTTAATGAAGAATTTTGTTAAAGGTTTGGACAAAAGTGGAAGTGCATTTGAGTATTTAAGAAGTATCTTTCCCAAAAGAAGTGAATCTAAATTGAAAGAAGTTATATTTGTCGGTCCTCAAATAAGACTACTTCTTAAAGACAGTGTTTTTGAATCAAAGCTTAAACGTGTTGAACTGGCAGCATGGAAATCATTTAAATCAGTGGTGGAAGGCTTCCTGGGCAATAACAAAGATGAAAATTATGAAACTTTATTCTCAGAACTATTAAGGAGCTACAAAGAAATGGGTTGCCGTATGTCACTTAAAATCCACTTTTTGCACTCTCACCTTGATAGTTTCCCTACAAACCTAGGAGCTGTAGTAAGTGATGAGCAAGGTGAGTGTTTTCACCAGGACATTTCTGAGATGGAAAGACGTTACCAGGGTATCGCTGGGATTCAGCCATGTTCGGAGAACATTGTTGGTTCCTCAAACGGGAGAGTCAATACAAAAAAAATCAACAGTGAAACACTTCTGAGATAATTCAGGTATTGGTTTTCATCATTACCTTGTGTTTATTTATTTTAATAATAATAAAAAATAATTATTATTATTTTCAATGTTATTTGGCAATAAAATACCTATTATTTTCAATTAATCTAATATGAGTTTTCACATCCTATTTCTGTAAGTTTTCATAAAAATTATGAGTACCTAAAAAACGTTACGTGATACTGCATTTTGAGGGGCATTTTTGGAATCAGCAGACAGTTTACATGAGAATTTGCCTATTTTGTTTCGGGTATATAAAAATAATTTTTTTGTTCCCCGGTGTAATTAGTTCAAAGAAACGTAACTACTTAACTGGATTATCAAGCTGTATAGATCTGTGCTGCTTAAGTCGACAAATTTCCATTTTAAGGCCGGTTTCCAAGAGGAGATGAACTGATATCCAGCATCACGATTAAGTTTGGAGTAGTCTGCTATTTATGATATTTCTTGAAAGTCTTTGTGTTGAGACTTAAAAATGCTATAGTTATATACCAACTTTGATGCTTAACTGATATTCGATTCTGAGTTATGGGTATCCATAATCAGACAAGCAGACCTTTTTCTATGTTTTTAATCAAGGAAGTCTCAAATCATATATTTTTAGAGTAATCTGTGTATCGAATTTTGATGAAACTTAGTACTTTGCTTACTTATTTTAGGTAGGTGCTGCAAAAGTGAAATGTTAATTTTCATTTCAACGTTTTTGTAATGAATGTACAGAATATTCATAATTATACCTGCAAAGTTCAGGAAAAATATTGTCACCCTGGTGGTAGGCTCGCGAAGCCGATGAAAAATGATGGCCGATCGTTACCGGAAGTGAGAGACAGTTGAATGGAGAGTTGAGAAAATAAACAGTTTAAGGTTAGCTAGCAAACTGTAATGGTGCCGAATGTATTTGCTAGGAAAATAAAGTGTAGTTTCTGTGTTTCGTAACCTCGTTTTATTATTTCACGAACCCACAAAGTCACAACTGGTGTCAGGAAGCGGGACAACAACATCACCGAAGATTATGGCCATGGAATCGGCATTGGAAATGCTTTTGCAGAAGATGAACGAATTAACAGCGAAGTCGGAAGCGGCAAATAGCAACTTGGCCGCGAAGATGAACGAGTTAACAACAAAAACAGAAGCGGCAAATAACAACCTGGCCGCAGAGTTGAAAGAAATAAAGACCGAATTGACCACAGAAATGAAGGCAGCGAACGACAGTCTGGCCACGGAAATGAAGGAGGCGAACGAGGTCCTCGCCGCCAAATTTGAGGAACAGTTGGCCGGCGTGAGGGATGACGTGACGCAGCTGGGCAAGCGGATGGGCCAAGTGGACGAGCGCGTCGAGGACCTGGCGAACCGCTTCAATGACCTAGAGGAAAAGGCCGACAATAACGCCAAGTCCCTGAACGCCATGGTTGAAGACGTCGAAGACTTCGCGAACCGCGTAAACAACGTGGAGGGAAAGGCCGACAGCAGCGTCAAGTCCCTGAACGCCATGGTGGGGGACGTCGCCGGCAGGAGACTTAAGGATTTGAAGGCTGACGCACCGGGACGCAACACAACATCGGCGCGCGTCAAACCTCCGAAATATGACGGCGCGTCAACATTCGAGGTCTTCCGCCGCCAGTTCGACACAGTGGCCAAGCATAACAGATGGTCACCGGAGGAGGAGGCCACACAGTTAATAGCCGGCCTCCAGGGACGGGCCGCGGAAATCCTAAACGCGGTGCAGATGACGGCGGCGCCCAAGGACATCTGGGAGGCCCTGGAGAATCGTTTCGGGAACCACCGCTTAACCGCAGCGTACCGCAGCCTTTGCAACGGCTATAGCGTGACCTTCAGGCTTAGCTTCTGTGTGCTCTGCTTTTAGAACACAGGGAGAATTTTTTTAAATGCATGGAGGTTATTCAGAAGAGAGCTCTGTTAAACAACAACGCCACACTTGTTCAGGCTTCTGGGTTTATATCCACTTTGAAAGATTATAATTTTGTATTCTGGCTGTCTTTCTTCTACAAGATCATGCCACATGTGGACATTTTGTACAATCAGCTACAGAAACGAGACTGCAATGCAACATTTGCCATCGCCCAGCTAAACGCATTTAAAAGGGAAGTATAAAAGGTAAGAAATAGCGTGGATATCGAGGAATACGAAGAAACTGCAATTAAGAGGAGAAGAATAGAAGATCATGATGTGAGAAGAAGAGAAGCTCTTGAAGTATGTGACATTCTTAGAGAAGCAAAGGACAGATTTAGCTTCACGGGGCATCTGGTAGTCTCAACTTTGTTTCATCAAGAAAATTTCTAAGACATTTCCAGAGGATTCCCTTAGAGAAACAATAAGGTTCTATCCTTTCATCATTGGAACAAAAATTCGTAGAGAACTGACTGTAATTTACTGTCGAGAGGATGCTGTTTCTCAACTTTAAAAAGAATAAAAACTTTCCTTAGGAACACAATGTCACAGGACCGATTGTCAGCATTAGCAATGCTTTCAATTGAGAGAGATTTTGTTATGAAGATCAGCGACTTCAACGCAAAAGTTATCGATAGATTCGCCAGGTCTAAGGGAAGTACAGCAGAGAATCTGTATAAATAGGTGAGTCATTGCTGCTCTGTATTTTATTTTTCATTTGTGCACCACCAATAATTTAACCCACCAGCCGCCACTGATATGAAGTACTAGAACTTCGATGAAATGCTGTTGTGATGATCGATATGAGCTCGCAGAATGTGAAATATTATTACATGGCTCACCGAGTTCAAATGGACGTCCAGATTATGATTTAAGCCCAGGTTCAAACCATAACGACTAGTTACCCTCGTTGATTTATGCAATGTTTGTACCACAAATCATATGGAATATTGCATTTGTTTCGTCGCTTGTAAACGTTCTGCCGAGGGAATGACAGAAAAGTTGAATGTGAAAAAGAATGCACAGCACAGATTACACAGAAATTTTTCATTGGTGCGGCAAAGCGCTGTTATTTTCCAATATTCAATTGAAACAATATCACGTTAACATAGGGGCTACTGTGACGACCTATTCTTACTTTGTGAATAATTAAGAAACACGTGGTCAGTCGAACACCAAGGAGCAAACACTCGGAGCAGAACTACATGTTTTAGCGAGAGGATGGGATCTTTTCTATAATGGTTCATTGGTAAAAAGGTAGAGTAAAGCTAATTAAAAGTGGAATTCACTTAATAAGAAAATTTACTACAACAAACAGATTTACAAAAGCGGCCATAACGGCCGTTTACCTGCACAGAAGCGGAGCTGACTACAGATACATGTTGTTCAATCAGCTCGCAGTTACAGAGAGAGAGAGAGAGAGAGAGAGAGAGAGAGAGAGAGAGAGAGAGAGAGAGAGAGAGAGAGAGAGTCTCTCTTAAAGATTCTTCATCTAGTCATAAAGGAGGGGAGGGAGTGACGCACCTACTACTTGAGTCAACAGAGCAAACCAGTACAATCCGTGACACTACTTTACTGGATTTTCTATGAGAAGACTGCATTGCGTGGGAAAAGGACATAGATTAGAGTAATGAAATGGAGTAGGTGTTAAGTAGGGAGCGGATTTATAGGAACTAAAATTTTCTGAATTGGACAGGCAAGAAGATACTAATAATGGGCAAAATAGGCACTAAAATTCGCTAAGTAAACATTTAGAAATACACAATTTTAGTAAAATGGCTCTTAAAATGTACTATAAATGCACTATAACAAAATGACAATCACCGCAACATATGCTGCAACAAATTCGCTAAACACATTCTATTTTGTGGTTCCCTTGGCGAAATTCTTTTACACAGATACTGTCGTATAATTAAAATACATATCAGATCTAATCCACAGTTTCCTCTACGACCGCAGCTTTTCAGTACGCATTTGTGGAAAGCTTTCATCCCCACGTTATATTACCGCAGGTGTCCCACAGGGTTCTATCTTGGCTCCGATCTATTTTCTGATATTCCTGGCTTAGCTCCGACTTCTTTAGCTCTTTACTCTGATGACACAGTACTATATTATTCTCATGTTAATCTCCAGCACGCACAACAAGTACTACAGCTCTCTTTAGATCGCCTAACTCATTGGTGCAGCATTTGGTGGATCTCATTAAACCCTCAGAAAACTGAGGCTAAAATCTTCACTCTTCGCCGATTTACTCCGCTTACTCCGTTGTGTCTCTGCAGGAACAATGTCCCTTGGCCCCCCACTACAACTCCCGTTAAATACCATGGAGTGCTTTTGGACTCTCGACTGACCTGGCGTGCTCATATCGATCGTCTTATATCACTGGCCTCCGGGCGACTCTCAAAACTCTCACCTCTGTTGCATCGCCGTTTCAGCCTCTGCCTACAGTCTTCATTGTTACTCTACAAATCACTCGTTCGTCCGCTTATTACATATGCCTGCCAAGTATGGGGGGGGGGGTGCACACACATGTTATCTGCGTCGCCTTCAGGTCATACAGAATCGCTTCATGCGCATCGCTACCAACGCTCCATGGTTCATCCGTAATCAGCAGCTCCATCACGAACTAGCACTGTTACCTCTTCACGACTACATTCGCAGGATCGCTCGTCGTTTTTTTTTTCCACGCTGCAAAAATTTCCAGGACCTGTGCATTATAACATCGGTGTCCTCACGTGCCAGCCCTCAAGCTTGAAGAGGAGACTACCACAGGACCTGCTTCTGAGTGATACATCTAATTCGAGTGATTCTAGTGCTTGATGTACATATGTCTTACATCTTCAATATTGACATAATTTCTCAGAGAGTATTATTGGAGTTTTAACTTAATGTAGTTAGGGGGCGGCCTGTTAGCCTACCCCTGAGTGTTATTGTTCTTATTGTACTGTTACCTTCTTTTCACTCTGATCTGTAAAGCACTGTACTGCTGATCGATCAATAAAAATTATAAAAAGAAACACATATAAATCCACTCAACTAAGTAAGAACCATAATGTGCAGAAAGGTGTGAAGTAGCTAACTATGTCAAAAAACAAAAACTTGTCTTTGGGGAGGGGCGTAAGGGTGAAAATTGAAATATCTGAAGCTTCTGTTAGATTTGTTTCAAATTTATACCATTTATTTTTGTGATCCTTCAAGAATGGAATAATAGCAAGTTTCAGCTTTGTAGTTACATTAGTTTCTATGGAATTAACAGTTTATATTGTCACCCGAACGTCCGAACTCCCGATAGTAGGGCCAGACGGGAAGCATTGAGCCAACGCCTACCCATTTGTCTCGGGTCACTAACTGAAGGGGTGATTAGAAGAGCGGCACGAGCCCTGTACCGTCTCTTTCCCCTCCCACCAGACGTCTGGAAACCTCGAGATAATCGTGCGCTCCGCGAACCTTCCAGAAACGACGATCTTCCCTATATAAGGCCTGCAGTTGGCGAGTCACCTTCCACCCATCAGCCTATAACAAATTCCAAAAAATCTTCTCAAAACACAACATAACTCTTGCACCTCAAAGTAGGTTTAATATCAGAAATTTGTTAAAAGGCCCTCCCAAAAATTCAAGCACTACCAAAGAAAAACCAGGAATCTATGAGATCAAATGTGAAACTTGCCCTAAAATGTATATAGGAAAAACAAAAAGAAATATTAACATCAGAACTAAAGAACATATGAGAAACATTAAAAATGGTGAAACAGAAAAATCAGCAGTGGCTTTTCATTTTTTGAATACTAGACATGACATCAATTTGGAAACATCTCTAATAAAATATGTTAATCAACCCATAGACCTTTCCGTATGGGAAAAAAATCTTCATTAACAAAAATCGTCGTAGTCATGAATTTTGAAACTCCACTACCGGACATCTTTGACAAGTACATCACGCCATCTACTGACAATGCGGAGAAAGAAGAAACCACTACAACTTTCACTAATCGAGTATCAGCTGAGGATAGGAGCAAGAGCTCTTGAAACATGTCCTGTGAATAAACAGTGTGAGTGAAGCTATGTGTCAATATATTCTCGATTCACTTTTGTATTCAGTAAAAACTTAGTCATTTTGGAGTCCTGAAGGAAGTGTAAGACAACTCTGGAGATACAAAAAGGAAAATACAAGTCCGAAAAGCATAGAAGATAAAATATACAAGAGAGAAGTGCTTGTAATAAATGACTCAGTCTTAAAATTTGTAGGCAAGTCATATCTGGAAGAAAGTTCACTGTCTCCTAGGTATAAAACTGTGCAAGGATAAATAGAAAAGGGGCACTAAAAGAAGAAAAATTGGACACAACATTGCTTCATGCTATCAATAAGCCCTGGGGTAAAGACAGAACAGAAAATGAGATAATTGGAGAAACTGTAAACTTAAAAAGAAGCTTTCTGTCACAAGTTCATGATGTAAAAGCCACTGCAAGTAAATAAATATTTTGTATCTTAACAATACTTTCAATTGCCAGTATCATATTAGTACTGCCATGTGCTACAGTTCTGTTCCTGCAAGAGTTCTTGGACATGCCGATACATTTTCTGATAGGACCTCTTACCTCTTACCTCTTTGAACGATTGCTCCTCCCCCGCCTAACTCCTCTCTTTGAGGAAAGGCTCCTACTCCCGGATCACCAATTCGGTTTCCGTCGGGGCCATTCCACCACCTTGCAGTTACTGCGCTTGGCGGAGAAGGCTGCCCTGGGATTCCAGGACAGCCTCAAAACCATCGCTGTGCTCTTGGACGTGGAGAAGGCCTTCGCCACCACGTGGCACCAGGGGTTGTTGTTCAAACTCAAAGAAGCACAACTTCCCTATCTCTACCTGGCAATACTCAACAGCTTCCTCAAGGAACGCACCTTCAGAGTGCGGTTCGAGGGGAAGCTATCCTCTGCCAGACCCATAGCGGCTGGAGTCCCGGAAGGCAGTGTTCTGTCCCCGCTACTCTTCGCCGCCTACATGTCTGACCTACCCACGGAACCGCGCACTGTTTTGTGTCAGTATGCCGACGATGTCCTCATACTGGCGCAAAACAAGAACGTCCGCTACTGTCTCCCCCCTCTACAGCGTCAGCTCCACGCCATTGGCAGGTGGAGTGAGAAGTGGAGGATGGCCATTAGCCCGCAGAAGAGCTCCGCTCTCATGCTGGCTAAGGCCCGTAGCTGGCGCCTAGATGGAGACCTGCGGTTACGGCGGAGAAGAATCCCCTGGGTTCGAACCACCAAATACCTGGGAATCCAACTGGACCGCGGCCTCACTTTTACTCCGCATGTCAGGGCAAAGGCCGGCCTCGGCCACGCTGTACTCAGGCAACTCTACCCTATCTTTCGATCCACCATGCCTATCCGCCTCAAACTGCGGACGTACCGTGCAATCATCCGGCCTCTGATCCTGTATGGATGTGAGGTCTGGAGTTCGGTGGCTCATACCACCCTCCGCAGACTGCAAGCTGTGCAGAGCAGAGCCTTAAGGATGATCTACGGTACCGACCGCAGGTTCCCATCTCACTTTCTGCATACCCAGTCTGGCATACCATACGTCGAAGACGTCGTGCGTGAACGAAAACGTACGTTGTATGCCAAGATCACTCCCCACCCCAACCAGTTGGTAAATTCACTTGGTCAATACGACCACTGTCTCCCCAGGAGACGGAGGAGCCATCGCCTACCCAAGGACGCCTTGGGTGGTAGAGTCTGCCTCTTCTCCTGCCACTACCAATCAGCGCCAGGTCACCTCGCGCCCTGGCCGCGGCTGGCAGGTTAACACCTGCAGTCGTGCCCTGGGACGCGCGCACGACCTGGTCTTGTCAAACCTTAACACCTTTATTCCCATCTGCTCTCGCTACTGGTTTCACCACTGCTTGACGGATCGCTAGCGACCGCACAAAGGAAGGTGGAACGGGCACTGTCCCCCCAAGGGGGAATATTCCGGTACCAGAAGCATCAGTAGAGGCAAACTGCGCCGTCTTACTAAACGACACGCAAGCTTGCGCATAAGCATATATCTATCATACAGCACGGGTAAATCCGCACAGCGGATAGGTACCGTAGCGTGTAACCCTCCGCCCGGGAGAAACCGGGCGACCTGTACCTGCTCTTGGAGTCAGCTTAGTTCTTGGTGAGCAGCTGTGAGGAGCGCCGGGCTAGTGAACGGACTGGAAGACGGTGTATCAGAGGAATTGTACGTAATTGTGAGCGTGCAGTGGACCTGTGACAGACGAACTGGTGGATTGTAATTGTGTGCGCTAAGTAATTCTATGTAATCGGCAAGTGTTTCAGCTGTAATTCGGTGGAAATAAAGAACATTTTGAGTTTGTGCAATTGGACATTTAATTTCACGCACCCACAAAGTCACAATATCTAAATTACCGGCGATTTTCAAAATGTCCCACATATTGTAGTTTTAAAATTAATTCTTGAGGTATAAGTTTCTGCACCCATTTTAACCTATTAATGACCTGTACTTATGTGAAATATTTGTCTTCGTCATATCAACGAAGGGAAAACATAATCATACCTATTTAACAATTTTTATTTTCCTAAGCATTTTCAGTAAGAAGTAAGCATTATAATCCTTTTCAATACAAATAACAAAAACACAACGAATGTAAATGAGTACATTTAATATGCAGTTTTCCTTAGAGACATGATTAGAATTTCATACAGATTAATAGAAAACTGCATCCTGTGGTGCATTTTGAAGTTATAAAAATGTAGAAAACAGTGGCGGCTGGTGGGTTAAATTATTGGTGGTGCACAAATGAAAAATAAAATACAGAGTAGTAATGACTCACCTATTTATACAGATTCTCTGCTGTACTCTGCTTAGACCTGGCGAATCTCTCGATAACTTTTGCGTCGAAGTCGCTGATCTTCATAACAAAATCTCTCTCAATTGAAAGCATTGCTAATGCTGACAATCGGTCCTATGACATTGTGTTCATAAGGAAAGTGTTTATTCTTTTTAAAGTTGAGAAACAGCATTCTGCTTCAGCGGTAGACATTGGCATAGTTAACAGTACTCGCAGGAGTTTGACATGTTCGCTGTATGTAGCACATAAATTGTTTTCCTTATTGAAGTCCATGAAGCACAAAGCGCCGGACATTCCACGAAATTCCTGTCGACTGTAGATTACAGTCAGTTCTCTACGAATGTTTGTTCCAATGATAAAAGGATAGAACCTAATTGTTTCTTTAAGGGAATCCTCTGGAAATGTCTTAGAAATTTTCTTGATGAAACAAAGTTGAAGCTATCAGATGTTCCGTGAAGCTAAATCTGTCCTTTGCTTCTCTAATAATGTCATATACTTCAAGAGCTTCTCTTCTTTTCACATCATGATCTTCTATTCTTCTCCTCTTAATTGCAGTTTCTTCGTGTTCCTCGATATCCACGCTATTTCTTACCTTTTGCACTTCCCTTTTAAATGCGTTTAGCTGGGCGATGGCAAACGTCGCATTGCAGTCTCGTTTCTGCAGCTGATTGTACAATATGTCCACATGTGACATGATCTTGTAGAAGAAAGACAGCCAGAATACAAAATTATAATCTTTCAAAGTGGCCATAAACCCAGAAGTCTGAACAAGTGTGGTGTTGTTGTTTAACAGAGCTCTCTTCTGAATAACCTCCATGCATTTAATTAAATTCTCCCTGTGTTCGAAAAGCAGAGCACACAGAAGCTAAGCCTGAAGGTCACGCTATAGCCGTTGCTAAGAGTAGGAGGAGCTAGGTTTATAAACCTCTATTTAAGCAATGTATAAGAAGCCCCTCTCATCTCTTCACCTTTCCGCAACCCCATCAGTGAATCCACATTTCGGTGAAATCTTAGGTTAACACTTCACTGCAAACCTGCGGCTCCTACAGCTAATCAGTGTTTATTTCGACTTCTGCTGTCATGGGCAGCTACAGACGATAAGCGTATTTGAAAAATGCTTGTATATACAACAATGCAAACAAGTACAGCTTTAATGTGCAAAATGCACCTGTTGTACATTCAGAATCAGTGGGTGTAGCGCAAACCTGCAACCTTTTGGAGGAACCGCCCCTGCATTTAATACGCACTTGCCCTTAGATATATGTTTAGAATTTCCTACAGATTAATAGAAAGCTTCATCCTGTGGAACATTTTGAAGTCAGAAAATTGTAGAAAATATGGAATCTGAGAAATTTGGGGTTAAAATTACGTAATAGCAACTACGATACAGATGCAGGGTTATATAAATAGTCATGTGGCGTTTTCTGTAGAGCGGCCGGGGTGAAAAAAAGAAAACTTTTTAATATTGAAGTATGTCTATATTAATTTTAAGAAAATAAAAACTAAGTTTGCTGTTGTAAGTTTTGGGCCAATTTTCACAGATGCGTCTCCTTAATAGACCCCTTTTTGTATATCCAATGTGCCGCAGTGAGAAATTTCTCTTCCCCGAATACATCACGTTGAAAGCAACAAAGTCAAAAGCTGTTGTCACAAATTACAAACAGAAGAAGTTGTCTAAAAAGGCAGTTTTGTGCACTAATAAGAAAAATAGGCACAAACGTATGAAATAGGCACATATAGGCACTATAAAGCTAAGAAATTAGGCTAATAATGGTAGGAAACTTGATTATAAGTTAGAAGTCTACGTTTGTGAACAAAGGAATCAAATAGGCAAATAGGGAAAATCCACCCCTACTTATAAGTTTCGTTTCATTTGAAAGTATGAACTTAAAATTGATTCACTTTTTGAGGCAGTTATGCGCCTAGCTTACAAACTGCATGGCACCCATGGAAATATGCGGAGAGAGAGAGAAGTGCTCTCCCTAGGCGCAATGGTACTTCTAAATACTTTTCCGGCGATGTATAAACGAGCTCATTCGCTCACAATGGAGTGAGTTAGTGATCGACAAATACTATGGTGGTGTTCAGAGAACAGTGATTGAAATCCAAGAAGGAGATGCTATTCGCGTTCCCATAACGCCACTAAGCGTGACAAAAGTGAATTAATTGTGAAAAGCGAACTAATTAAGCTATTAAATTGTCATTAAACACTTATAACCTATTTCACCAACAGATGTTAAAATCGATGTTAACAAATGTATCGTAACTATTGTCACAGCACTAACAAAGCTGTTACAATTCTTGCATTTCACAAACCTGTTTTCTGCAAATGTTAACAAACACGTGTTAACCCAACAGACTTGTATATATTACAGCTGTAGAAGGCTACAAATGTATTATATTTTGAATGTACTGCGATGCGCTTTTGTCTTCATTTTCGTCTGCACACAGTTGAACAATTTGGCGTCAGACAAATTTGTCACCCATGGAGAAATAATTGTTAATTGAATTGGTGAAGAAGTATAAGGATATCTGGAAAATAACAGGACGGATGAGGTGAATGTAAAAGAGAAAGATGTCACATGGGGAAAATTGGAACCGAATTTAATTCAAAGGCATGTGTCACTACTAGAAGCAAGAAACAGCTTCGTCAGTATTACGTAAATTTAAAACGAGGAGCGAAGGACAGAAGTGACAAGTGACTTAAACCTTTCAAGATGGGAGGTGAACAGTGTATTATCCAAATAATTCAGTGAATTATAAAATAGCGAAGTTACTAATACTTGAAGCAAAGGCGAGATCGGCATATTCCTTTCGATACATGTTCTAACTCAGTATTACGTAAATTTAAAACGAGGAGCGAAGATGGAAAGTGACGAGTGACTTGAACGTTTCAAGACGGGAGGAAACAGTGTATTATCCACATAATTCAGTGAATTATAAAATCGCAAAGTTATTAATACTTGCAGCAAAGCGAGATCGGCATATTCCTTTCGATACATGTTCTAACTCAGTATTACGTAAATTTAAAACGAGGAGCGAAGATGGAAAGTGACGAGTGACTTGAACGTTTCAAGACGGGAGGGAACAGTTTATTATCCACATAATTTAGTGAATTATAGAATCGCAAAGTTATTAATACTTGAAGCAAAGGCAAGATCGGCATTTTCCTTTCGATGCATGTTCTAACTCAGTATTACGTAAATTTAAAACGAGGAGCGAAGAAGGACAAGTGACGAGTGACTCGAAGGTTTCAAGACGGGAGGTGGACAGTGCATTATCCACATAATTCAGTGAATTATAAAATGGTGACGTTATTAATACTTAAAGCAAAGGCGAGATCGGCATATTCCTTTCGATGCATGTTGCAATCTCTCTTGTACTTCCGCAGTAACCTTCATAGCAACTTGTTTCGACAGTCTATATCTCTGTAGAAAAATTTCTTCTCATAGCTCCTCAAAATAATTGCTCCTCATAGGCCGTACTCTATTATGAATGCCATTTAGACGGTCTTAAATATGCAAATCGACATCAACAACTGAGTTCATGCTCGCCATCTTGACTATTTACAATTGTTAAGCTCTTAACAACAGAAATTTGGCTTGCTAGTTTAAGAAGAGATTTAACACGAGTGTTAAGCTAACATTTGGTGGTGAACTGAAATTTTGTTATAACGATTGCTAAACTCGTGTTAAGTCTTTACATATGTTGGTGAAATCGGGCGTTAACTACGAAAAGTGGACTTAGTATACCGAAAACCAGCTGATACAAACCGTTCCAATATGCGGAATTAAAGTTAGGATTTGTATTTACAAGAGAGCAAGCACCAAAGGACACACAAGAAGTTGCAAATAAACTTCTCAAGCTTCCGACACAGACAACTTGCGTTTCCCCGGTCCTTCATTAATTTAGCGACAGGCTTCAGGAATTTGGAAATTTCATTGATTGTTTTTGTGGTTGATTCAGTAGTGCTGGGAATCTTCTTAGGTCGTGTCCACGTCTGCCCATGTGCTATTGTTTAAGTAGAGCATGTTTGCTGTGGAGATATCAGGGTAGTGTGACGAGAGACAATAACAATAAATGGTAGACTAATAACTGTTTATTCAAATTTACTACAGTTATTTCAGTGTCCCCGATAAAATGTTTTCACTACTGATGCACCATGAATTTCCTTATACGTTCACACACCTTGCATGTCGCATAGATACTGACCACCGCGTTGTTTCCCAGTTCCCTTTATCTGCTAACATCTCTTTTTTGTAATTTACGTCCTCCAACGTTAAGTCATCGGATGAAATCGATGAAATGATGCTCAAATGAGCCCAGGGTCCATAGAGCTTAGAGTTACCCAACATTCGTCTATCAGGATAAGGGAAAACCCCGGAGAAAACCTTATCCAGGTAACTCACCCTCACCGAGATTCGAACTGAACGTGAGACAAACATGCTACCAGCACGCTACCGAGGCAGGCACAAGGTTAGATATTTTGTTCTATTTTCTGTAGTTTATAATGCTGTTCACACACAGACGCACACCACAACAATGCACGCTCGTCAATCTTGGTCTGTAACATGCTTTCTATTGTGCTCAGTGGATCAAAACGCATATTTTGGGTGAGACGTCGATATCGAATTTTCTCTTGATGTCATAAGTAAGTAGTGGAGAATGTAATTAATATGCAACTATCAAAGGTTTGCCGCTAAATGCAAATTCGAGGATTCCTCGTATGGCGGTATTTGTATATCAAACAGTTCCCAAACTGTATGCATGAAAACATAAATACAAGCTTTATTTTCCAATTAAAACGAACACGTGCTTTGACTACACACCCTTTTATTTACTGTAGGTCCACACAGGGGGCGGGGACGTTTAGAAGGTTAGAATAATATTACCTAAGTGCAGTATGAGGTGCTGAAATACCTGTCCAGAACGGAGACTAATTAATGCTCTGTCAAATGCATCCAACTTTACTGGAACCTTCGTGCAACTTTGCCTCCTCTGGCCCATGGGTAAACACAAGAGGCAGCAGTTCCAAATTTACCCTTTCCTCTTGGAATAATTTATGCAGATTGTCACCAACTCTGTCTCAGCGTCTGTATAAAATATGTTGTTGACCTTTAAGCTACTATTAACTTTAAGCCTGGAGGAGAAATGAAGAAAACATAAACGATGCTTTGTCATTTAATTTGGTAAGAGAGTGCATTCAAATACATTATATTACATACTTCTTATTCTCCTGCTCCTTACAGATACTTCAGAAAGAATTGGTCTTATCATAGCACATAGAATGTAACAAATTGAAGCTGATATTGCTAGGGGGTTAAATTATTGGTAATGCACAAATGAAAAATAAAATACAGAGTAGTAATTACTCACCTATTTATACAGATTGTCTGCTGTAGTCTCTTTAGACCTGGCGAATCTATCGATAACTTTTCCGTTGAAGCCGCTGATCTTCATAACGAAATCTCTCTCAATTGAAAGCATTGCTAATGCTGACAATCGGTCCTGTGACATTGTGTTCCAAAGAAAGTTTTTATTCTCTTTAAAGTTGAGAAACAGCATTCTGCTTCAGCGGTAGACATTGGCATAGTTAACAGTACTCGGAGGAGTTTGACATATTCGCTGAATGTAGTACATAAATTGTTTTCCTTATTGAAGTCCATCAAGCACAAAGCGCCGGACATTCCACGAAATTCCTCTCGACTGTAAATTACAGTCAGTTCTCTACGAATTTTTGTTCCAATGATAAAAGGATAGAACCTTATTGTTTCTCTAAGGGAATCCTCTGGAAATGTCTTAGAAATTTTCTTGATGAAACAAAGTTGAGGCTACCAGATGCCCCGTGAAGCTAAATCTGTCCTTTGCTCCTCTAAGAATGTCACATACTTCAAGAGCTTCTCCTCTTTTCACATTATGATCTTCTATTCTTCTCCTCTTAATTGCAGTTTCTTCGTGTTTCTCGATATCCACGCTATTTCTTACCTTTTGCACTTCCCTTTTAAATGCGTTTAGCTGGGCGATGGCAAACGTTGCATTGCAGTCTCGTTTCTGCAGCTGATTGTACAAAATGTCCACACGTGGCATGATCTTGTAGAAGAAAGACAGCCAGAATACAAAATTATAATCTTTCAAAGTGGCCATAAACCCAGAAGCCTGAACAAGAGTGGCGTTGTTGTTTAACAGAGCTCTCTTCTGAATAACCTCCACGCATTTAATTAAATTCTCCCTGTGTTCGAAAAGCAAAGCACACAGAAGCTAAGCCTGAAGGTCACGCTATAGCCGTTGCTAAGAGTAGGAGGAGCTAGGTTTATAAACCTCCATTTAAGCAATGTATAGGAGGCCGCTCTCATCTCTTCACCTTCCCGCAAACCCCTCAGAGAGCCTACATTTGGGCGAAATCTTAGGTTAACTCTTCGCTGCAAACCTGCGGCTCCTACAGCTAATCACTGTTTAGTTCGACTTCTGCGGTCATGGGCAGCTACAGACGATAAGCGTAATTGAAGCATGTTTATATATAAAACAATGCAAACAAGTACAGATTTAAAGTGCAAAATGCACCTGTTGTATATTCAGAATCAGTGGGTGTAGCGCAAACCTGCAACCTTATGGAGGAACCGCCACTATATTGCATACATGGCCCTCTGTAATTCCACTTAAGTTAATAACCAAGCAGGCCATATAGATGATGCAACAAATTTTTAGATTTATTGAAATCCCAAATTCTGACGTAGGACCAATCAGAATTAGGTATTGAGGTGGATTAGCAACAAAAATAGAAAAAAGAACCAATGATTTTATTCTTAATTTCTTTTTCTTCTGGTTTGAACTCTCCAGGAGGGTAGACGCGTTTTCGGTAAGACTTCTTGTAACTACGAGAAGTTATTGGAGTTCATCATTTATGAACGTTTAGTAAACGTTTAAGTGAGTGAGTGAGTGTGTGGTGTTTTAGGGCCCGTCGACAACAAGGTCATTTGGGCCCGAAGTAAACTCTAAAAACTAAAAGCTACACAAACTAAGTTAAAAAGTAAGATAAAATAAAATACTCAACTATTAAAAACAAATAAAAAACTCATCCCAGTACTAAAAATTTAAAATCTCTAAAATTAACAAACATAAAATGCAAGTCAGACTTGTTTATTAAAACCAATTTCGGCAACAAACCGCAGTGTCTTAACCACGGCCACTGGGTCGTCCCCTAAAATACCTTGCAAGTTAGTCCTTAGGCCCAAAGACTGGCGAACGCGGGTGTACTGCGGGCAATCCAGCAATACATGCCGCACAGTGAGGCGTACTGCACACGGAGCACACACAGGGGCCGGTTCCCCTCTTAACAGATGACCATGAGTCGCTCGTGTGTGTCCAATTCTCAGCCGGGTGAGTATCACCTCGGCTCGCCGGTTATCCCTGCAGGAAGTTGGCCAGGGTTGTACGCTCTCCTTTATAGCCCGGAGTTGCGCACCTTCCAAAGCTGTCCAGGATTGCTGCCAAGCAGATAGGAGTTGGCGACGGAAAAAACGCTGCACATCCTGGTATGGCACCGTAAATGTTAAACTCCGGGGCAAACGGCAAGCGGACTTAGCGGCCGCGTCCGCCTCCTCGTTCCCGGAAATCCCCACATGGCCTGGAGTCCAAGTAAAAACAAAATGGTATCCGCGACTAAGCATTTGCGAGATCAACGCCTGAATTTTTAAAACGAGCGTGTGAGCGTCAGTGTGCTGTTGCAAGGCCTGAAGAGCACTTAGAGAGTCAGTGCAAACAATAAAAGAGCCAGGAGCTAACTTGCAAATAAAAAGGAGCAAATAGAAGATGGCATACAGCTCTGCTGAGAAGACCGAAGTGGAGTCCAGAAGGCGAAATTTATGAGCCTCACCGTTAATGAAGAGCGCGCAACCCGTAGTGCTACCTAACTGAGAACCGTCTGTAAAGACCGGAACATAGTTAGGGTAACGGCCCAGTAGTTCGGCAAAAAGTTGTTGGAACACCGAATGTGGAGTAGCGAGTCTAGAGTTGCTGGAAAGAGCGAGATCGAACCGCGCACGATCGAGCTGCCAAGCAGGATAAGGGCTGATGGACGACCTCTCCACGCGAGGTATTCGGAGGCCATGCGAATGTAGGAGATCCCGAAATCTTATTCCCATGGGGCGTGTCCGAGAACCAAAGCGCATATAACGGTGGACTAAATCTGGACACAGAACTGGTTTAAAACAAGGATGATTGGGATAACTTGCCAATTTCGAGACGTATGAGCAGAATAACAGCGAACGAGAGGTTCACCTGAGTCTGCATACAGGCAGTCGACTCGACTGGTGCGGAAAGCTCCTGTGGCAAGGTGGATACCAGTATAATGCACGGTGTCTAAAAGGCGAAGTTTAGAGGCGGTCGCTGCGCCATAAATAAAACTGCCGTAGTCCAGCTTGGACCGAACCATAGAGCGGTACAGCCTCAACATTACCGTCCGATCGCCCCCCCCCCCCCAAGATGCTCCAGATAATACCTTCAGCACCCGAAGAGAACGATCGCAAGAGGCTCGAAGGTGACGAATGTGGTGCTCCCAGTTGAATTGTCTGTTCAAGTAGAGGCCCAAGAACTTCAGGTGCGAGACAAATGGCAGGGGTGTGCCGTTCAAATGAAGATCAGGAGGCGGGTGAATTCCTCGTAGGCGGTGAAAGTGGATATTCTGTGACTTCGCAGCTGAAAAGCGGAAGCCGGTTTGAAGCGCCCAAGCTGCTAGCTGGGTGATGGTCAGCTACAGTTGGCGCTCAATGTGATCTATGTTGGCTGACCTATAATAAACTGCGAAGTCGTCAACATAGAGTGATGATGGAATTCCGCTTCGAACGACACTAGTGATGCCGTTGATAGCTACGGCAAAAAGGGCGACACTCAAAATCGACCCTTGAGGTACGCCGTTCTCAGGCGCGACGCTACGATAAATAATTTAAGTAAGAAACCGTTTCATTTATGAATAAAAGGAGAAAATTAATATATAGTAAAGGGCTACATACATCAGTGGAAAAACTCGCATGTAAAGAAGAAAATGATGACGAGAAATATAATTCCAAGTAAATCGAAACGGTGTAAATTATTTTATTCCATAGTTGCCCAAAAGTGAAATCCCTTTTGTATCGATACCACGCCTGAGAAGTTTCACATCTCATCGCTCGCCGCAGCTGCCGGAGATACTGTAACGGCAGTCAGTATCACACAGCGATTAGGAGGCAACAAATTAATAGAAATCTCGATATTGAAGAAAGGGATATCAATTAATAAAAATGCTTTGATAAACCAAGATAAAGAAATCTTATTATATTAATATGAAATTAGAATGGTTAAGATGATGAATAAAATAGAGGTTTATTTAAAGAATGAGGAGGAAAGAACATAATTTAATATAGCGAGGTATGTCAGCATCAAGGCAAGGTAGGAAGAATACCCGGGTAAAATCTACACGCTGTAAGTGACAGGAAAGAGGACCGTTACCTTCTTTGTGTCAGAAAGGGTTAAACGTCTTAGAACCATAGCTCGCTAGTACCATGGAATGCATTGAGACAAAAAGGCTTTCAGGGTGCGATGAAGCATGAAGGTTAGTTTACTAATGTGATAACGATGTATACCGTTACAGAGAGCCCAGGTTAGGCGTGTCAGAACTCAGGGTAGGCGTTAAGTAAATGAGATGAGTTTTGGAAACCAATGAAAAATAAATCGAAATAAATCAGAAACCAATAATAATTTAAGATTTGAAAAATGTAGAGAAGGGTGAGCTATTTTGGTTATGTGATAAGTGAGAGTGGGGAGCAGAATTAGGTTTGAACTGAATCGCGAAGTCGAGGAAACTTACTTGCTATATCGTCCTTCAAGAGGTGAGACGTGTTAGTGTTGCTCGGGAGAAGAAGATGTAATCTTTAGTAAAAGACTTGCTAGATCGTCCTTCAAGAGGTGAGCCGTATTAGTCGGAAGAAGATGTAATATCTTAGTAAAATTTGCTTGCTATACCGTACTTCAAGACGTGAGACGTGTTAGTGTCGGTCCGGTGAAGAAAATGTAACATTTAATAAAAGACTTGCTATATCATACTTGAAGAAGTCAGACGTATTAGTCGGGAGAAGAAAAAGTAATACGTTGGTAGAATTTAATTGGAAGTGGTCACCGTTGCAACTCAGTCTTAATGGAACAAACACACTACAAGGTAATTAAACAAAATTTCACAGTCATCTGAGAAGTATTGATTCCACTGGGCAACCAACATCTAAAAACCCATTTTCCTATAACCATTCACCTGAGAAGAGAACTCATAGCTCCAAATTTCAACAACAAGAACCCAAACAATTTATATAATATGCGGTTTTGCAACTTAATGGCACTAAAGTATGCCGCAAGACGATTTATAGAAATCTTCGAGAACATAATCTTCACGACTTTTAGACGAAAGGTTCATCGCTTCTTCATCAAGGAAAGGTTTGGCTTCTACATGCGTCGCTACACCGAGGGAGTGCGAAACTTTTGCGTAGACCTCACGAAGGGGCGAATCCAACTTCAGATACGTCACCGCATCGTGTGATATAAATCCAACCCACAAGGAGGGGAACCGCTCCAAAGCACAGTAATAAAAATATAGATAACAAGCAAACAATAGCTACTTCCTTACATCAGTTGATGTCTGGATTTAAAAATAACACAATTTGGGTTTACATATTGCTTAATTACTGAAGAGTTATTTAAAATCATATCCCATTTGATGTCAAACAGGTATTTGTCTAGTAGACAAGATCCCAGGTGTGGTGTCTCGCTGACACATACCCCTTCCCTTTTCTAATGTAGTTGTGCATCAGCCACTGTCGTTGACAGCTCCATCTCTGTTTTCAGAGCCGTTGACTGCTATTTAAGTAATATGGGTCGAAAACGTCGTGAAACTACAAAAGAAGAGAGAGAAATTTGCATCAAGTTATTTAAATAGAAATCTCTTTTCGATTAATTGGATAAACCATTGGAAGACCTACCAGTACAGTGAATACTATTATACACAGGCTTGATCAGAGCACTTACGAAAATCAATCAAGAAACGGTTGTCCTGCACTCTATCCGAGATAGACAAACGACAGTTAGAGAAAACAAGAAAAATCCTAAACTAAGTGCTCCAAAACTTACTATTGCAGTTCAAACACTCACAGGAAAGTCCATTTCAGCACAAACTATAAGAAACGTGCCTTATGAAGCTGAGTATGGAGGCCGAACAGCCCATAGAAAACCATACATCAGTAAAATCAACAGATAGAAACGACTTGCTTTCAAAATAACATAAATACGATGAGTTTGATTTATGGAAGAAAATTCTATTTACTGACGAGAATCAATTTGAGCTCTTTAAGTTAAAAGGGCGAGTAATAGTGTTTAGAAAAAGGAATTGTGAGCTTGAAGAAAATAATATAACAGCTTCAGTTAAACATGGAGGCGGTTCAATACTTGTCTGGGGCTGTATGAGTACAAATGGTATGGAAGATTTGTATTTTATTGATAGAATTATAAACCATAAAGTTTATATAAATATCCTAAAAGCATAAACCGTCCAGAAGTATGAATAATGTGGCTCTTTCTGAGGGTTAATGGTCCAAGGAAAGCATTTTTGTAGGACCACAACTAAGAGAACTTGTAAAGGATGCTGCATTTGAGCAAATTTTGAAGAGGAAAGAAAATGAAGCTTGGGAAGCATTCAAGAGTGATGTTCATGGACTTTTAGGCAACAAACAGATGACAACTACAAGCATTTGGTGACAGTGCTCCTGCAAAAATAAGTTAACCTTGGATACATGTTCCTAGATCATTTTCTGCACTCCCACCTAGACTTTTTCCCTCCTAGTTGTGGAGCTGTTGGTGATGAACATGGGGAGAGATTCCATCAGGACATTTCTGTTATGGAACCAAGATATCAGGGCTGTTGGAATGAAGTAATGCTTGCGGATTACTGTTGGTCTTTGTGAAGGGATTCTGCGGAACTCCATCACAAGAGGCAAGCTAAAAGACGACGAAGTCAATCGGCCACCACATGATTCTCTTCAGACACGATTATCTGCGAAGTATTTTTCCAGCAATTTAGAACTCTTAGCATCTAATTACCAGTTAAAAAAATCAAATGCACTTTCACTGTTGTTAACATGTATGTAATTAAAATGTATCCCTTTCTCTCAATCCGTTAATATGTAATACTTTCACCTTGTGTATATCATAGAAACTACAGCTAATAAAATTTTGTCATTGTCATATTTGTTTTTCTCAACCAAAAATTAGTAGGAATTGCCTCATAAAGTGCTCGAAGCATTCAAAAATTATTTTTCTTTGTTGCCCAGTGTTACTTATACAAGTAACCACAAACAATGTTTTATTTACTATTTATTTAAAGCTGCACTACTTATTTATTCTCAGAAACTACAGTGTAAATGCTGCAGTTCTGCTGATCTAAGTTCAATCAGCTTAACTGGAGATAATTTACCAGTTAGGTTTCATCTTAGATGAAGAGGCCGGGCCTAAGAAAGTACTGGTATGCTGTGAAGTGATAATAGTGGACATGCCCTTGAAAATACAAAATTAAGCTCTGTAAGCAATGCTGCAACAGACAAAGTAGGCCAAGTCTATTCTTTAACCTCTTTGTCGAACCACATGAACGTCATGAGTAGAGGGCAGTAATGGGATGTGGTGTGTGGTGAGCACCACGAAGCTTGGCCGTGAATGTGCGGCTTTTCACGTCAGGGGGAACTATTTTCGACCAAGTAGCTCTTCTCCAGGGCTCGTCGCTTGAGACTTCCCACTATCACTCCGCCCAATATGAGGGAAATTCAATGTATAACACTAGGGAACGCATTTTTTATACCCGAAACAAAATAAGCTAATTCTTATGCAAAATGACTCACTGATTCCAAAAATGCCTCTGAAAATGCTGTATCACGTAACGTTTTTAAGATATTCTTATTCTTTTATATAAAATTACAGAAATGAGATATGATACCAACTCATATTGACCTAATTTAAAATAATAGCCATTGACTCTTCTAAATACAGCTTAAAGGCAGTGTTGCTTCATAATGGCAATTTACTTCCTTCAATACCTTTATTTCATGCCATAGGAATGAAGGAGACATACGATTCAATGTCCATAATTTTAGATGCTATTAGTTATCAAAACCATGGCTGGGAAATTTGTCGTGACCTCAAGGTAGTTGCGTAGCTAACGGGAGTGCAGGGAGGTTTCACAAAAAATTGCTGCTTTTTGTTCTTATGGGACAGTAGGGCCAATGACAAGCCTTTTATAGTGAAAGAATGGGGGAAAGGGGAAGACTATACCCCTGGAGCAGGCAATGTTAAGTATGTGCCTCTAGTAGACCCAAACAAAGTTCTTCTCCCACAACTTCACATAAAGCTCGGGTTAATGAAGAATTTTGTTAAAGGTTTGGACAACAGTGGAAGTGCATTTGAGCATTTAAGAAGTATCTTTCCCAAAATAAGTGAATCTAAATTGAAGGAAGGTATATTTGTCGGTCCTCAAATAAGACTACTTCTTAAAGACAGTGTTATTGAATCAAAGCTTGAACTTGTTGAACTGGCAGCATGGAAATCATTTAAATCGGTGATGGAAGGCTTTCTGGGCAATAATAGAGAAGACAATTATGAAACTTTAGTCTCAGAACTATTGAGGAGCTACAAAGAAATGAAAATCCACTTTTTGCACTCTCACCTTGATAGTTTCCCTACAAACCTAGGAGCTGTAGTAAGTGATGAGCAAGGTGAGCGTTTTCACCAGGACATTTCTGAGATGGAAAGACGTGACCAGGGTATCGGTGGGATTCAGACATGTTCGGACACTATTGTTGCTTCCTCAAACGGGAGAGTACATGCCAATACAAAAAAAAAAAAAAAAAAAAAAAAAAAAATCAACAGTGAAACACTTCTGAGATAATTCATTATCTTGTGTTTATTTATTTTATTAATAATAATTAATAATTATTATTATTATTATTTTCAATGTTATTTGCCAATAAAATACCTATTATTTTCAATTAATCAAATATTAGTTATCATATCACATTTCTATGAATACCAAAAAACGTTACGTGATACAGCATTTTCAGAGGCATTTTTGGAATCAGCAGATCAGTTTACATAAGAATTTGCCTATTTTGTTTCGGGTATATAAAAATAATATTTTTTGTTCTCCAGTGTAATAGTCCGCTACTTTTCCACGTCATATCCTGTTCTATACCCAGTCCATGCACTCAACAGATGTCTCATAGAATAACTGAGTTTATTTCTTATAAAATCGAGGTTTCAAGTTACAGAACCTTTGAACTACTTCCTTTACTTCACTAAAATTATCACTCACTTTGGTAGGTACTTATTCCCTTAGGATCTCAACAGTTTAGGTTATATTAACTCTCGCAAAGCTCCAAATAAACTTGCGTTAATAGCAATTTTAATGTTTCAAGATGCTACTATCTTGTATCTGTATTTATTTCTCATCTTTCTTGTACATACATTTTCATTGATACATTGACATTTGTAACATTTCTTTCACACAATAACAAAATGACTTTTTCACATTTAACATGCTGTGACTTTGTAGGTTCGTGAAATTAAAAGTCCAACTACACAAACTCAAAATGTTCTTTATTTCCACCGACTTACAGTTGAACACTTGCCAATTACACAGAATTACGTAGTGCACACAATTACAGTTAACCAGTTCGTCCGTTACAGTTCCCTTTTGCTCTCGCAATTCCGTACACTCCTCCGATACACGTACACAGTCTTCTCGTCCGTGCACTAACACGGAGCTGCTTAGCTGCTCGCCAAGAACTGACTGAACTCACTCACTGCAACCCCCTTTGTAGGATAACACTGTTTCTCGAAGCCTCTCGTTTCAGTGAATCACCGCGAAGGTTCAGACGGCAGGGGAAGGGGGAAGAGGCGGCCAGCGACAAGTGACACTTCCCTAATCATCTCCTCAGTTAGTGACTGAGATAAATGAGTGGGTGTTGGCCCAGATGCCTCTGGTCCCTTACTCAGCTGTCGGTCGTGCTTTCCGATAATTGGGTGACAATACCCTTCCTGCCTTGCTTACCCCAAGTCGCTCTCAATACACATAACCCCTAGTTTTCCGGTATTGATCACCTTCCTCTCCTTGTATCCCTCGTTCTAGTTTTCCAGCTCTTAATTGTTATTTATTCTCCATCAATCTTAACCATTTCTCTCTTACTTTCCCCAGATATTCACTTATATTTCTTACATTCTTTTCTCTTTTACTATTAACATTTTCTTTATTATTAATACCTCCCCCATCGCTAAAGCTGTCCCCACTTTTGTTGCCAAATTTGTTCTCTCCATATCTTTGTTTTGCAATAAAGTACAGGTGTATTTTTTAACTTGAAAAGTGCAGAGCGATGCGCAGTGGTATCTGGACGAGTCCACCTCAGAACGGTTGCAACTGGAGGGGAGGGCATGGTCAGTTGCGTACCAGTTACGAGCAACTAAACACGTGCAGAGCTATTCGGTAACACTACAGCTTGTTCCAAAATGTGCTTATCTCCTGGTTCCAAGGAGAGCATTTATAATGATGCCTCCTACCAGCACATTAGGAAATAAAGTGCTACATTTAAAAACACGAGAAGTAATAACCAATATACATAGACTTATAAAAAAGAAACAATGGTCTGGGTCAGCTATAAAAATCTGGGAAAGGTATCTGAGGCAACAGTTGTGTCTGAAAGCAGTTTAGGTGAGTTGTTAAGGAAAGAAAAGCCATTGGTGCTAGTGCAACAACGTCCTTCTCTATGCCCAGTAAACAAAGATTAAGAACATGCACAAAATCTAATTTGGATGTTTTAATTCAGAAGTAGTTAGGCGAACTATGAATAATTTTTAAAGCACAAAAAAGAAAGAACAACTTTGAAGAAAGTGCTTATGAAGCTAAAAATTCTACTGACTTCCAAGGCAGTGTCTGAAAATTAAGAAGAGTTCTTTTGAAGCTAGGATTATTTGGAGAGAGAGAGAGACAGAGAGAGAGACAGAGAGAGAGAGAGAGAGAGAGAGAGTAGAGAGAGAGAGAGAGAGAGAGAGAGAGAGAGAGAGAGAGAGAGAGAGGAGAGAGAGAGAGAGAGAAGAGAGAGAGAGAGAGAGAGAAGAGAGAGAGAGAGACGAGAGAGAGAGAGAGAGAGGAGAGAGAGAGAGAGAGAGAGAGAGATGAGAGAGAGAGATGAGAGAGAGAGAGGAATCGAAAGAGAGAGAGAAGAGAGAGAACACTAAGCGTGACAGACAAATTTTAATCGAACGTCACAGCATAACGTGCAAAAAGGCTTAAGTATTTACGAAATATTCGGAGATATCGAAGTGAAGTTTATATAGTTTATATGGATGAAAACTTATAGTAAATGCTTCAGCTCACATACTAGACCATATGCATGGAGTGAAAGACGTTACAGGGACTCTGCAGCGATGTTGACAGGCCGACAGTTGTTTATCATGTCCGCTGGAGGAGAACAGGGTTTTGTTCCAAATGACTATGTACTATTTAAGATCCAACAAAAGCGTGTAGATTACTACCATAGTAAGAATTACAACTTAGGTTAAAGAGCTACAAAACTGGCTTTGAGAATGAATTTTTCTTTTACACACCGTATGCAGCGCCCTCCTCTCTCGTAATCTTACGCGTGTGACGCATTGTGGCGATAAGCACACTATCCCCACTACAGTTGCTACTCATCCCTACCGCGCAGGAGTCCTGTCAAGATAAAATAATACATGTGTATACTATGCCAAAATGTATCCTCTTCTCCACACATTGGGCATTTCCCTGTGTCCTTTTCATATCTAATACATTTCAAATTTCTAACTCCTTTCCTTGCCCAGGCAAATCCTTCTAACCCTGACTTATTACACACATCAATATACTTCTCCCTCCTCCACACTGTCTTTATTTCCCTATAAAGGTGCTACTAAATAATCTCAAAAATAAGAATCGCAGCCTAAATAATTCCCTTGTAGACAATTCCAGTTTGATTTTTAAAAGAAGATACGCGAAGGTCTTCGGCATGCGATGTGAAGGGTAAGACAGTAAGGTCGTTGCTATGGCAACGTAAACAAAAGTTGCCAGATTGGTTACACCGGTGAATCACATACTCCTCAGGTCAGTTATCGCTAGCTGTATGCGGAAAACAGAGTTTGCCTAGTTGCACTGCGTATTGTTAAAACACAATTAAAATACGTTTTTATGGAAGCAAGACGCAGTGGTGGTAAGATTAGAGATGGACCGAGGATTCCTAGCACAAAGCAAAGATCAGCTTACGGTCGGGTTATTACATTGCATAGTGAAGCTACAGAATTTGTCTGTTCTCTTAGAGAATTCTTGCAACAGGAAGACGAGAGTTTGCTCCTTATCAATGAACAGCTTTTTCCTTTTATCCAAAAGCGTCAGTCACATGTCAGTAGTTACGCATGTACGTAAAAAGAATTGCTATGGGTCAAAATTCCGGCATATCGGCGGCGTTGATATGAACATGTCAATTAACAAAGTCGTTAACAATAATATATTGCAATACTAATGTATGCGGAACGAGGAAAGGTTTGAAAAAACAAGCCGGTTGCACCGAGTTTTTTCAATTCTCGAGATTCCGTTATGTGCTTACCACACGTGTGTTGCACATTATTTTTTTGAGGTATGTGTATTTACATGAATATGAATTTCAGTAGTTAAGATATTAGCTGGAATATTAATAAATATAATTAAAGATAAGTGTTAGATATTAGAACGTGCATCGCGTATATGTGTTTCTATGGAGAAATACTTACCGCACTGTGCGGGAATGTCAACTTACGATGCAGAGCAACAATAATGGTAAGTATGGAATATTAGTTACATAATGCAATTATTTAAAGAAAACACACGTGAAGACGCTACAACGATGTGAAGGCATGAACAAGTTATTTCTGTTTTAAAGTAGGATAATACAGATTAAATGTGCATGTTTTGTTTAGGTGAGATAACTCGAATCCTTGTTTATGTTTCGAGTGTTGCGAGTATGAACAAAAGGAATCTATACCTTGTTTCAGGTAAGCTTGCCCAGTATCTCTTAACGGCCACGTGACCTAATCACCTCTCATTGGTTGCTGTTGTGGTAATGACTGTCGTGTGGTAAAAATTAGTTCGTTATTTAACATGGTGATATATCATTATATGTTGGAAGAGAATGGTCAAATTTATATTTTCGTAACTGTTTTAATTAAATATATTACGCAACAGAGTTGATTTAGCTGAAATGCATGTTAATTCTTAAACGAAGTAAAGAGGAGGTTCCTTTGCTCTCAAGCACATAACACGATATAGCGGTAGTGATGACATATTTGTTTATATGACTTTTATCACTGACCTTGTTTTGAACTGAATTAGTTATATATCGCCATTCGAAGGTTGTTGTGCCGAGTGCGAGAGCTAAATTATTTTATTGATCGTTTATTGCGCGGGTACTTATTATATGAATAATGGCAGAGTCTACCGCCAGTTTTTCGCTGAAGTATCGCAAGGATAATTATTTACAAACAGGCGAAAAAAGAATTGTGTTGCATGTGTTTAATGCAGTCACAGAGAAGAATCCGTCTTTGTCAGTGAGAGAAGTCGAACAGCTGGGCTCTGAACTTACAGGTGTGAGTGTTAGATCTGTAGGAACATCGCGACATGAAATTGAGGAAACAGGAAAACTTACCACTCCAGGCAAAAGCAGGAATAAACAGAAGTGCGTGCTCGGAGAAAATACGTGAAAAGTGTTGTGCGTCGTCATGAGTGTAGTTTTTCTTTAGAAACGAACTCCCTAACATAAGTAACATTTCGTCTGCTGTAAATGAGGATGCAGATTTACCAAATTTCAGCAGATTGCTTGTACAGCTGGGATTTGTGAATGAAAAAAGAGGCAAGAAAAATGTGCTAAAAGACGGAGGCGATGTTGCTGTGTGGCGAAGACGCTATTTAAGGACAACCACACTGCACCGAGATACAAATCGATAAATATACACGAAGAACACACGAAAAGTAGAGTATGATGTGACACGACTTTTAAGACTGAAAGACACGCATTTTTATAAGGTATGTGTGCTGGTTTAAAAAATCCCAGTGGAAAAGGCCAAAGGCCTTTCATTATAAACTCTTTCAGTTTCATTGCTCAGTCATTCTGTCTAAAATTTGCTCAGTTCATTATAAACTTGTATTTTTGCATGCCTTCATATACTTATTTGTATGATTTTATTTGTCTTCCTGGCAATTATTACGACATTTACTGCAAGGTTAAATGTGACGAGAAGGCACCGCCTATGGCCTATGACGCGAAAGCATTAGCCAATTAGGGCGAGGGGGAGGGTTGTTGAACGCGAAGTGATAGATTTCAGTGGGGCAAGGTTATATGAAACAGAGATTAGTGGGCAAAATTGCAGCACCGACCTGCAGAAACAGATGACCTTCTTTTAAAAATGAGACTGTACACATGCCTTACATACGTAAAGATTTAGTGAATAATGCTACATCACAGTCTGCGATGAAATAATGTATCTAGACTTCTAGAACGTATACAGTAAAACATGGAACACAAATACATTCAAGATCCTAAAGGAAATATTTAGAAGAGACTGATATTGGGGAATTTTAACCAATTTACATTTACCTTTTGGATTTTGAAGAAATTCACAGAAACTAGATTTTAGTTGTTGAAAAATCCATTTCTACAAAAATTTCCGACCTAATAAAGGTACAGTACACGTATTTCAGAGGTTTTTAGTTTTTATTTTTCAACATAGTCTCCTTGTAACTCTACACACTTCTCCCAGCGATGCTCCCATCTCTGTAACCCGTCCAAATAGTACTCGGCGTTTTTCAACATAGTCTGCTTGTAACTCTACACACTTCTCCCAGCGATGCTCTCATCTCTATAACACGTCCAAATAGTACTCGGCGTTTTTCAACATAGTCTGCTTGTAACTCTACACACTTCTCCCAGCGATGCTCCCATCTCTGTATCGTCCAAATAGTACTCGGCGTTTTTATCTGCAAAATAGTTGTTTACGACGGTGATTGCCTCTTCATTTGACGAACATCTCTGTCCTCCGAGCGCAATTTCAGATGAGGAAACAAGTAGATGTTGGTTGGGGCTAGATCTGTTGGGTAATTCGTGGTTTGTCGCCATTGCAACAGCTGGGGTGTGAGACGGTGCGCTGTTGTGGTGAAAAAGGATTTTGTTTTTCTTAAAATGTGGCCGTTTTTCATCAAATCCAGGCTTCAGATTTTTCGAGTAATGATCCGTAGTATGCTCCTGTAATGGTGTTTCCTTTTTGTAGATAATCGATTAAAATAACTCCATGACTATCCCTAAAAATAGTCGCCATCATTTTATCAGCAAAAAAAAAAAAAAAAAAAAAAATTCTTTATGAGCCGGTTTCCCCTTTGCAGTCCATTGTTTGGATTGTTTTTTGTTTTGGGGCGTATATTGGTGTATGCAAGTTTCATCTACAGTAACTATACTGCGCCAACACAGCGTTGGAAATGTTCATTCGAACACGTTTTTGGTCTAACGTGAGCAAACTCGGCACCCAAGGTACGGACAGCCTTCTCATGTCTAAATTTTGATTTAATATGTAACAAACACGTTCTTTTGACATGTTTATGGCCTCTGCTATCCCTCTTACATTAATTCGGCGCTCGTCTAGCAACATTTGGTGAAATTTAAAGATGTTTTCGTCGGTAGTTGCAGTTTTTGGACGTCCCGAACTTTCATCGTCTTCCGAGCTCTTACGGGCAGGTTTAAATTCAGCTGTCCAAAATTTCACTGTGGTAAATGATGGTGCAGGGTCCCCATACACAGAATCCAACTCATCTTTGATTTGCGTAGGCGTATTTCCTTTCAAAAGCAAATATTTAGTGACAGCTGGATTCTCGTTGTTGTCCATTTTCATAGAAACACTCACATCAATTCACTCAAACGACTGTTACATAACAACTGAGCGTCCAAAATGACTGAAACGTTGGTGAGTTACAGATGAACATCGAAGCTCACTAGCTTTTATTTAAGTATGTTGGCATGAGGTCGGAAACTTTTCAGACCACCCTTGTACGTCTACTAGTTCCTCTGACCATTTAAATGTACAATGAGATTATTTATGCAAAATCTAAGTACCTCCTACAAGTACAGAAAAGATGAAGGTTTCGTAAACATAATATGAAGTGGTTAAGTGAAAACAAGTGACAGTCAGAATCAATATCCTGTCATGCCTGCACCCCACTTATCAAGAAGCACAGGCAA
>CM060949.1:2043860-2082510 GCA_030765055.1 Mantis religiosa
AACTAAAATTCAATCTTATTATATTCTGTTAGCTTAATGTAAAACAAACATACCGTAGTAGTTTCATTATTGGTACTCCTGGTTTCCGCCTGTGAGAATTAGGCAAGTTCAAACATATTTGAGTTTCATTTATGAGTCACTATGTTTACACTCAAACTTCACTTACTTGTTGTATAATTGAAACGTTTTCAAGATCATTCGATCTCATCCTCAGCTGTTTGGTGACTACATTAACCTTCCTCTTCTTCCACTACTACGGAGCTCCGATCACTCTGGCATCTGGTGTTAGGGGCACTAAGTTTTAATACTTCATTTAATGCCGGGATTTCAAAATTTATAACTTTATCACGGTTTTTGTTTATGAATATTTTTTCCCAACTATCCAATTCTATGGGTGTACTTAAAGATTTTAACAATTTAATGTTGTGGGCCATGTTGTGGTTTTCTGTCCAAAAATGGTGTGAAACTGCAGATTTTTCTGTTTGTTTCAACTTAATGTTCCTCTGGTGTTCTTTTTGCCTGGTTAACAAGTTTCTCTTAGTTTTTCCTATGTAGCTTTTTTCACAGGTTTCACAATTAATCTGATAAATTCCTGATTTCAAATTGTTGGGGATTGTATTTTTCAGTGGTTTATTTAGCAGGTTCCTCAGGCTGAATTTGTTTTGGGGTGCTAGATTTAAGTTTAGTCTTTTGAAGATTCGTTCAAATTTTCTAAAAACCCATGGATGGTAGGTGAATTTTCTATATTGCCAATTTGTGTTTTTAAGTGGTGTGAGAGTGGTATTTTTTGATATTATCTTCAGTTTTTCTTTTCTCTTCATCATGTTCCTTATGATGGCTGGGTTGAATCCATTTAATACCTCTATGTCTTATATGTGTTGTTGTTCTTTCAAAAATTCCTCCTTACTCAGTGGGATGTTGTATAACCGGTGAATTAGACTTCTAAAGGCAGCTAGTTGATGTGAAACTGGGTTGAATTAATTTTTATTTATGTAATTATCTATGTGTGTGGGCTTCCTGTATATTACAAAATCTACACCATGACGATTTCTAGTTATCTTGAGGTCCAAAAAGGGTAGGGTGTTTTCTCTTTCTACTTCCATAGTAAATTTGATGTGATTATCTTGCAGGTTTAGTAATTTTAGAGAATCTTCTCTAAGTTTTTCCGGAATGATAGCAAAAACATCATCAACATAAACAAACATGTTCAGTATCGCCTACCGCTGCAATGGAGGTAACACGCGAGGAACATTTGGAACTTTGAAATTCTGCTTTTTATTTATAAAGCTGTTAAATAGCTTCACGTAACACTTCACGATGTTTTGCGCGCTATAAACATAGCCATAGGAGCTCTTTCTGCAAATGTATTCACTTTTACTCCATCACATTGACTACTCATTGACGGGTGGTGCCTGCCTTGCATGTCGCTGTTTCTTTCCATATGTGAATGCCTTTTGTTTAAGGAAAAACAAACGACGAATGCAAGAAGTTAGAGGACTGCGGTTTGCTTTAAAAATTGCCATCAGCCCTTCTTTACATTACTCTCGCGTTGTCCCCCAGTGTAAACCCAATAACTAAAGAAAAGGTTCTCGCTGCCTATAGTTTTCAATGCGTATATACGAGGGCTATCCAGAAAGTAGATTACGTTTTGGAATAAAAAGTAAACAAAGTATAGGAAACAAATTTTATTATATACAGATGAAAGCCACACTCAAATACTACTTTTCGACATAGTCACCATTCAAATTAAGGCATTTATCGTAGCGATGTACGAGCTTGGAAATTCCTTCGTCGAAAAATTCGGCCGCCTGCGCCTTCAACCACTTCGTTACCTCTTCTTGCAGCTGTGCGTCGTCATCCAAACGCTGCATAGCCAGCCACTTCTTCATTGCTGGGAATAGGTGGAAGTCGCTCGGTGCCAGGTCGGGACTGTACGGCGGATGAGGAAACAACTCCCACTTAAAAGATTCAAGAACTTCACGAGTGACATTTGCCGTGTGGGGCCGGGCGTTGTCGTGAATCAACAAGATCTTAGAGCTCAACATTCCTCTGCGCTTGTTTTGAATGGCTCTTCTGAGTTTTTGGAGAGTTTGGCAATAACTTTGAGAGTTTATTGTAGTGCCTCTTTCCAGGAAGTCCACCAAAATCACACCTTTTCTGTCCCAAAAAACAGTCGCCATCATCTTCCTTGCTGACATTGTTTGCATGCATTTCTTGGGTTTTTGGGGAGAACTTGTGTGCCCCACTGCATTGATTGCAATTTCGTTTCACAGTTCACGTGTTTCACCCATGTTTCGTCACCAGTAACGATGCGATCGAGTAAAGAGTCACCATCCTTATGGTAAACGTCCAAAAAGTTCAATGCTGCAGCCATTCGCTGATTTTTGTGGTCCTCTGTCAAGATTTTTGGACTCCATCTTGCACAAAAGTTGTGGTAACCAAGCTTTTCGCTGATGATTTCGTGCAACAAACTTCGCGGAATTTGTGGAAAACTCAAAGAAAGTTCCGTTATTGTGAACCTTCGATTTTCACGGACTTTAGCATCGACTTTTTCGACAAGTTCGGCAGTCACTATGCTGGGTCTCCCACTTCGATCTTCGTCGTGAACATTGGTTCGGCCATTTTTAAATCTGATGACCCACTGACGCACTCCACCTTCAGTGATAATGTTGTCCCCATACACTTCACAAAGCTGCCGATAAATTTCTATCGGTTTACAGTTTTTTGCAGTCAGAAACCTTATTACTGCACGCACCTCGCAGCTCTCGGGATTTTCAATTAACGCAGACACTTCAAACCGTCACAGTATCTGAACGGAGCACAGCACGAACCTCTCACTAGCACGGCTAGATGCCGACTGAGCTGCGCAACGCTCTGACCCCAAGATGGCCGCGCTAGCCCCGCCCCTAGCGGAAACAGACGAAAACGTAATCTACTTTCTGGATAGCCCTCGTATAATACTTTTCGAAATTAGTTAATGTAAAAGATTACAAAACTCGTCTGATTTAGGAGGCGTGTCCGTAAAATAAGGTCTCCAATTTTATTTAATATAGAAAACATGTTTTTTGACAATGAATGTTACATTGATGGAAAGGCGGAACTTACAGCTATTTCTCAACGTAATCACCATTGCGATCGATGCACTTTTGTATGCGATGTAGCAGTTTTTGTATACCCTTGTCATAACACTCTCCCGCCAAATTGTACAGGTAGCGCTCAACCTCGTCGGTCTGGAAATGTGTTCCACCCAGGTGTGACTGCAACTCAGCAAACAGATGATAATCACTAGGTGCTAAGTCTGGACTGTAGGGGGGATGGGTGAGGATGTCCTTTCGGAACTGGGCCAGGAGATCAGCCGTTGCGTGTGGATGACTTTTCTTTACTTGATAAACGGTAGGAAATAAATGAAATGTATAGCGTTAAACACTATTAGGTTTGATGCGGTACAGAAAGTATTATTTAACGCTAAAGTAAGGTCCAACGAAGAAACCGGTACAAACTTGCAGTTCAAATGTCGCTAGTGTTCCCTCCGACAACAGCAACCCGCAGTGGTAGTCTCTGGCAACACGAAGTACACGTAGAAGCTCACAGATGTCACGGAGGTTGTAATTATTATGTATATATGAATACGTCTTAGTTATTAATCATCTTTTATAAACCTTTAAAACAATTGAGCTTTATTTTGGTGTAGAACATATCCATAATGTGAATTATAATACTTTGGAACTATATTTTATACAAATATGAATATAAAGGGACATTAGGTAATGTGTTTTGGAACAAAGGCATGCAAGATCCTATATAACTACCACAAATTCAACACAAATAAAAAAGAACTAAAAACTAGATTTGAATAAATATACAGCAAAGGTGATGATGATGATGATGATGATGATGATGAGTGAGTGAGTGAGTGTGGGGTTTTAGGGCCCGTCGACAGCAAGGTCATTTGGGCCCTATGATGATGATGATGATGATGATGATGATGATGATGATGATGATGATGATGATGATGATGCGTATGAGCGCCCTCACACGCATCGTCAGCACCTTTTCTGTATATTTATTCATATCTAGTTTTTAATTCTTTTTTATTTGTAAATAACATAGTAGACTTAATAACAGCAACTCCTCCGTGGGGCTTTCCATAGGGCAAGACCAAGAGACTAACATGCCCCCCCCCCATCTGGTCCTGTGGACTCAAGACGGTATGGAAGTGGATACGCCACTTAGGCGCGCCAACACCAAAATGGGAAGGCTACCAATATGACCTTGGTGAGGCCGCCTGGTGATCTGGCACACCTTCTACTAGCTATGCTGGCTAGTACGCGGGACCCCCCAGGGGCCTACTCCGGTAGGTACGGGTTTGGCGCACCCGGGATCCCGAGCCAACAGTCTCCCTCGTGTGGGCTCCTCTTCGGGGTTGAGGGAGACGGTCAACAGGCCCACCCACGTGTAGGCCGTGCGTGGAGACCCGTGGAGAAGGATTTTAGATTCTTTTCTGGTTTGGGGTTTGGGATTTGGTGAACGAGGTTTTTGGTAGGTTTTGATTGATGTTTTTTATGTACGTGTATTTTTAATAGGTTTTGTTACAGTTGTATAGTTTTTAGAAAGTTTTATATCTGGCTTTTGCCATGACTAGTTTTTTAAGGGGCGCTGATGACCGCCGTAGTTTAGCACCCTTATATATCATCATATAGTACGCGGGAATATTAATGGCTTCCCCCAACCCAAACCGGAGACGTACCTGTTCTCCCACGGGTATCGGGAACCACTGCAAACTCGAGTCCAACCCAATCCGAACGAGAGGGGCTTGAATGTTTGGCCCGAGGTTCCTCTAGTAACGTCAGAGGTATCACTAGTCCTAGGGGTCCACAGCGCCCGCACTACGGCAGCTGAAGGGGACGGATCCCCTCCCGTACGGGGATTGCCGTGATGAAAAATCACTCCATTCGTCAGCATTCCCCTCCTTCACCCGCGAACTGTCACACGACGATTTTTAAGCATTTTTTGCTCCACTTTTCGGCTGAAACCGAAGGCCGACCAAGACGCTGTTCTTCATGGACGTCTGTACGTCTGTCTTTGAATTCTCTGACCCACTTTCTGAAGTTTTTGACGTCCATATACTGTGGCCCATAGACTTCACATAGCTGAGGATGAATTTCAGTAAGGGTAGTGCTTTGGAACACAAAAAAACGGATCACTGCACGCAACTTGCACTCGGCGGCGGAAGTGATGTTAAATTAAATGCGAGGATCTACTCCCACTAGTCCTGGCCCCGTAGAACCTGAACCCGGGCTTCTCGGGTATATTTACGGTAGGACAGTACCTATTTTATAAACTGCCCTCCCCCCCCTCCCCCGCCTGCACACGGCAGACAGGACGGAAGTGGATACGCCACTTACGCGCCGGTCCTTAATGAACCAGCTACCAAATAACCTTGGTAGGGCCGCCAGTGTTTAGCACACCAACTACTAGCTCTGCAGACTAGTTCCCGGGACTTATGAGGCAACTCTCTACCCTCCGGGCGGCCAGTAGCCTGGCCGGAGGTACCCAATTGCCCGTGGGTGGCGGGAACACACTGTCCCCTCGAGTCCAACCCAATCCGAACAGCTCCCATAAGGAAGGGGCTCGGCATGTTCGGCCCGAGGTTCCTCTAGTAGCGTCAGAGATACCACGAGTGCTAGGGGTCCTCAGCGCCCGCACTTTGGCAGCTGAAAGGGACGCATCCCTCCCCCTACGGGGGGCGGAAGTGATGGGAAGCTCCATCGCAAAAGGCTGCCCAAACAAGACTACACGGGTTTGTTGTGGTGGGGATTTAAAGGGGTGAAACCAAGCTATACGGCAGTGTTGCCGGATCTCACGTAATAGCGTTCCGCGTGGCTCCAGCACCTTTCAGACGTTATTTTACGGTCACGCCTTGTAACATGGAGATTTAAAACTTGGCAGGTAGGAGCACAGTACTATTTTCTACCTAAGGAATAAGTGTTGTAGTATTATAGCGGTAAGCTTTATAGTCACCGCAACATGAACATACAAGTAGCAAATATCTGTCTTTTCGAAAAACTTGGGCCCATGGAAACACAAAACGACTGAAAAAATTACATAATCTGACAGAGAAAATATTCTGCATAAGACAGTGTGTTCAAAGCTGAAAATTATTACAATTAGTTATTTATATCACGTTATTAGCAAGTGGCAACAGCGCGAGAGTAAAAGAGTGACGTAGCTAATGATAATTCCCGTGTGTTAGAGAGAGATATATACCATTTACTTCCATGCTATCTTTTAAGGGGGGACGTATGAGAAAATGTTCAAAAAATCTATTTTTTATTGTTTTTTAACATAGTATATAGTGTTAGCTATTACACATCAAGATATTATGACTGTACGTGGTCTGTATGTCCCTTTAAAAAATTAAATGCCCTAGTGTTGCATAGTAGCATAGTAGCAACACATAGTCATACATCAGCTGTCTTGGAATCCATAAAGCCCACCTACCAATTCTTAGCACACCCAGACTAGCTAAAAATGTCTCTCTGGAGAGACACAAAACCCAAATGAAAGCCTCAACAGTTTGATATGGAAAAGGTGTCCCAAAACATCATTTGTGTCTTCCATAGTGGTGAAAATTGCTACATTTGATGCTGCAATAGTGTTTAATGATGGGAATGTTGACAGAAAGAAAGTTATGCATCAGTTAGGGTATCAACCTGGTGTGTTTATGCAAACAATTTTGCATGAGTATCGACAACATTCCCGTCGCTGGTGCAGAAAGAGCTATGAAATTAATGCAGAAAGAAGCAAGACAGAAGAGGAATTTAAAAAGAAAGGCTGAAGAAGACCAGAATGAGGATACAGACTACGGATATGGGAAGTTCTGACTTAAACTTAAAAGCAAACTTATTGTATTTTAATTGCCTTTCCACGTAGCTTACATTTTCTACAACTTCAAATCATTTTTCTCTCAAACTACTTCATCTACAGTGATGCAATTCAGCACACAACTTTCTTATGCCACAATGAACATTTTGTTGGTTCTAGAATTTAAGATTAAGCTCCAGATGGAACGTGATGATACAAAATATTTGAAATTATATTAGTTTTTAAAGGATGCATATGAGTAACATTTTTTTAAAAAATTCTCTTCAGCTTCAATAAGAAATCTATATCCAACGAAGTCATTTTTGGTGTATTTTAAAATAAAATACCAAATTTCAGATAGATAGCATATGTGAATTTTGAAAAAAATGGGCTTAATATTGTAAATACCTGGCATATAGAAAAAAATATGTAGCATTAGTTAGAAACAATGGAAAATTATGAAAAATAATGTGCATATTAACTGTATTATCCTAAATGAGTTTGCCAAGTTTCACTTCTCTAACTTGAAAACTTTGGGTATTATGGCTATTTATGTAAGACCCTGAAAATTTGCATACGTCCCACCTTAAGGTTGAGACAAGCTTTTTCATCTCCGCAAGGCGTTGATGACACATCCTCTCAGTTAAGCGGGGACGTCCTCTATTTCACTGGCCCTCTGGGAACAATTCAAATCCTTTTTAGGCCGTCTATCCTCGGACATTCGTCTCAGATGGCCGTACCGTTCCATCTGTTCGGTCGACATTGGCTCAGGTTGATCAATGATCTACTTTGTGGCCTCAGTCCAACTCTATCCATTCGTACCCTATCCAGCCTTATATTTCAGACTATGATATTATTTGTAATACTTATATTTAATCGTGGTTATATGGTTGCCTGAAAATTAAAATTACAGCTGCAGACACGTTTAACCTTAGGCCCAACAGATTAAAACAAGATTTGTGTCCTCACTCTTCTGTCGATATTCAAGCGTTTATTTTAAACTTCTGCTTTTAAAAATTCTTCTTCTCCTGCATGATGTTCTACATCGGTATCCTATACATAATTTTATTAAAAAACATGATCTAATTTAAAATGTTATTTACCAGGACTGATCAACAAAGACAGACTGACATTTTTCACAGATGTTTATTACTGCACCTCATTGTTTACATGATATTTTTCAAAGTAGTCCCCTCCTACTTCAATGCACTTTTTATAACATCTCTGCCAGTCTTTGAACAAGTGCTAGAGACCATTCTTTGTCAGATCCTTGAGAATCGACTCACTTTGCTTGAGCACTGCTTCAGAGTTCTCAAATCGAATACCCCTAAACATTGCCTTTAGTGATGGGAATAAAAAAAGTCACTGGGTGCAGGATCATGGCTATAAGGTGGATGTGGTAGAATTAAGCCAGAACTGCATGACTTTATTTGTGATGTGAGGCCGTGCATTGTCATGATGAAGTCGCCAACCTGTGACGAGAAAGCTCTGATCGTTTCATTGCAATGTGCTTTCTCAGTGTAGCCAATACTCACGTGTAGTATGCTGTTGTAACAGTAGGGTGAGGGAGAAGTGCATGTGACGTAAGGCCGTGCATTGTCATGATGAAGTCGCCATCCAGTCACGAGAAAGCTCTGGTCGTTTCTTTGCAATGTGCTTCCTCAGTGTAGCCAATACTGACGTGTAGTATGCTGCTGTAACAGTAGTGTGAGGGGAAACTGCATGTGACGTGAGGCCGTGTAATTTCATGAAGTCGCCACCCAGTCACGAGAAAGCTCTGAACGTTTCATTGTAATGTGCTTCCTCAGTGTAGCCAATACTGACGTCTAGTATGCTGCTGTAACAGTAGCGTGATGGAGAAGTGCATGTGACGTGAGGCCGTGCATTGTCATGATGAAGTCGCCACCCAGTCCGAGAAAGCTCTGGTCGTTATTTTGCAATGTGCTTCCTCGGTGTGGCATATACTGACGTGTAGTATGCTTCTGTAACAGTAGTGTGAGGGAGAACTGCATTTGACATGAGGCTGTGCATTGTCATGATGAAGTCGCCACCCAGTCCGAGAAAGCTCTGGTCGTTTCCTTGCAATGTGCTTCCACAGTGAAGCCAATACTGACGTGTAGTATGCTGCTGTAACAGTAGTGTGAGGGGGAACTGCATTTGACCTGAGGCCGTACATTGTCATGAAGTCACCAGCAGTTCGAGAAAGCTCTGGTCGTTTCTTTACAACGTGCTTCCTCAGTGTAACCAATACTGACGTGCAGTATGCTGCTGTAGCAGTAGTGTGAGGGGGAACTGCATGTGATGTGAGGCCGTGCATTGTCATAATGAAGTCGTCACCCAGTCCGAGAAAGCTCTGGCATTTCTTTGCAACGTGCTTCCTCAGTGTAGCTAATACTGACGTGTGATATGCTGTTGTAACAGTAGTGTGAGGGGGAAATGCATGTGACGTGAGGCCGTGCATTTTCATGATGAAGTCACCACCCAGTCCGAGAAAGCTCTGGTCGTTACTTCGCAATGTGCTTCCTCAGTGTAGCCAATACTGACGTGTAGTATGCAGCAGTAACAGCAGTGTGAGGGAGAACTGCATATGACGTGAGGCCGTGCATTGTCATGATGAAGTCGCCACTCAGTCCCAGAAAGATCTGGTCGTTTCTTTGCAATGTGCTTCCTCAGTGTAGCTAATACTGACGGGTAGTATGCTGCTGTAACTGTAGTGTGAGGGGGAACTGCATGTGACGTGAGGGCGTGCATTGTCATGATGAAGTCCCCACCCAGTCTGAGAAAGCTCTGGTCGTTTCTTTGCAATGTGCTTCCTCAGTGTAACCAATACTGACGTGTAGTATGCTGCTGTAACAGTAGTGTGAGGGGAAACTGCATGTGACGTGAGGCCGTGTAATTTCATGAAGTCGCCACCCAGTCCGAGAAAGCTCTGGTCGTTTCTTTACAACGTGCTTCCTCAGTGTAGCCAATATTGACGTGTAGTATGCTGCTGTAATATTAGCGTGATGAGGAACTGCATGTGACGTGAGGCCGTGCATTGTCATGATGAAGTCGCCAACCAGTCCGAGAAAGCTCTGGTCGTTTGTTTGCAATGTGCTTCCTCAGTGTAGCCAATACTGACGTGCAGTATGCTGCTGTAACAGTAGGGTGAGGAGGAACTGCATGTGGCGTGAGGCCGGGCATTGTCATGATAAAGTCGCCACCAAGACAGAGAAAACTCTGGACGTTTCTTTACAATGTGCATTCTCAGTGTATCCAATACTGACGTGTAGTATGCTGCTGTAACAGTAGTGTGAGGGAGAACTGCATGTGACGTGAGTCCGTGTATTGTCATGATAAAATCCCCACCAAGTCCAAGAAAGCTCTGGTCGTTTCTTTGAAATGTGCTTCCTCAGTATAGCCAATACTGACGTGTAGTATGCTGCTGTAACAGTAGTGTGAGGGGGAACTGCATTTGACATGAGGCTGTGCATTGTCATGATGAAGTCGCCACCCAGTCCGAGAAAGCTCTGGTCGTTTCCTTGCAATGTGCTTCCACAGTGTAGCCAATACTGACGTGTAGTATGCTGCTGTAACAGTAGTGTGAGGGGGAACTGCATGTGACGTGAGGCCGTGCATTGTCATGATGAAGTCGCCAACCAGTCCGAGAAAGCTCTGGTCGTTTCTTTGCAATGTGCTTCCTCAGTGTAACCAATACTGACGTGTGATATGCTGTTGTAACAGTAGTGTGAGGGGGAAATGCATGTGACGTGAGGCCGTGCATTTTCATGATGAAGTCACCACCCAGTCCGAGAAAGCTCTGGTCGTTACTTCGCAATGTGCTTCCTCAGTGTAGCCAATACTGACGTGTAGTATGCAGCAGTAACAGCAGTGTGAGGGAGAACTGCATATGACGTGAGGCCGTGCATTGTCATGATGAAGTCGCCACTCAGTCCCAGAAAGATCTGGTCGATTCTTTGCAATGTGCTTCCTCAGTGTAGCTAATACTGACGGGTAGTATGCTGCTGTAACTGTAGTGTGAGGGGGAACTGCATGTGACGTGAGGGCGTGCATTGTCATGATGAAGTCCCCACCCAGTCTGAGAAAGCTCTGGTCGTTTCTTTGCAATGTGCTTCCTCAGTGTAACCAATACTGACGTGTAGTATGCTGCTGTAACAGTAGTGTGAGGGGAAACTGCATGTGACGTGAGGCCGTGTAATTTCATGAAGTCGCCACCCAGTCCGAGAAAGCTCTGGTCGTTTCTTTACAACGTGCTTCCTCAGTGTAGCCAATATTGACGTGTAGTATGCTGCTGTAATATTAGCGTGATGAGGAACTGCATGTGACGTGAGGCCGTGCATTGTCATGATGAAGTCGCCAACCAGTCCGAGAAAGCTCTGGTCGTTTGTTTGCAATGTGCTTCCTCAGTGTAGCCAATACTGACGTGCAGTATGCTGCTGTAACAGTAGGGTGAGGAGGAACTGCATGTGGCGTGAGGCCGGGCATTGTCATGATAAAGTCGCCACCAAGACAGAGAAAACTCTGGACGTTTCTTTACAATGTGCATTCTCAGTGTATCCAATACTGACGTGTAGTATGCTGCTGTAACAGTAGTGTGAGGGAGAACTGCATGTGACGTGAGTCCGTGTATTGTCATGATAAAATCCCCACCAAGTCCAAGAAAGCTCTGGTCGTTTCTTTGAAATGTGCTTCCTCAGTATAGCCAATACTGACGTGTAGTATGCTGCTGTAACAGTAGTGTGAGGGGGAACTGCATTTGACATGAGGCTGTGCATTGTCATGATGAAGTCGCCACCCAGTCCGAGAAAGCTCTGGTCGTTTCCTTGCAATGTGCTTCCACAGTGTAGCCAATACTGACGTGTAGTATGCTGCTGTAACAGTAGTGTGAGGGGGAACTGCATTTGACCTGAGGCCGTACATTGTCATGAAGTCACCAGCAGTTCGAGAAAGCTCTGGTCGTTTCTTTGCAATGTGCTTCCTCAGTGTAACCAATACTGACGTGCAGTATGCTGCTGTAGCAGTAGTGTGAGGGGGAACTGCATGTGATGTGAGGCCGTGCATTGTCATAATGAAGTCGTCACCCAGTCCGAGAAAGCTCTGGCATTTCTTTGCAACGTGCTTCCTCAGTGTAGCTAATACTGACGTGTGATATGCTGTTGTAACAGTAGTGTGAGGGGGAACTGCATGTGACGTGAGGCCGTGCATTTTCATGATGAAGTCACCACCCAGTCCGAGAAAGCTCTGGTCGTTACTTCGCAATGTGCTTCCTCAGTGTAGCCAATACTGACGTGTAGTATGCAGCAGTAACAGTAGTGTGAGGGAGAACTGCATATGACGTGAGGCCGTGCATTGTCATGATGAAGTCGCCACTCAGTCCCAGAAAGATCTGGTCGTTTCTTTGCAATGTGCTTCCTCAGTGTAGCTAATACTGACGGGTAGTATGCTGCTGTAACTGTAGTGTGAGGGGGAACTGCATGTGACGTGAGGGCGTGCATTGTCATGATGAAGTCCCCACCCAGTCTGAGAAAGCTCTGGTCGTTTCTTTGCAATGTGCTTCCTCAGTGTAACCAATACTGACGTGTAGTATGCTGCTGTAACAGTAGTGTGAGGGGAAACTGCATGTGACGTGAGGCCGTGTAATTTCATGAAGTCGCCACCCAGTCCGAGAAAGCTCTGGTCGTTTCTTTACAACGTGCTTCCTCAGTGTAGCCAATATTGACGTGTAGTATGCTGCTGTAATATTAGCGTGATGAGGAACTGCATGTGACGTGAGGCCGTGCATTGTCATGATGAAGTCGCCAACCAGTCCGAGAAAGCTCTGGTCGTTTGTTTGCAATGTGCTTCCTCAGTGTAGCCAATACTGACGTGCAGTATGCTGCTGTAACAGTAGGGTGAGGAGGAACTGCATGTGGCGTGAGGCCGGGCATTGTCATGATAAAGTCGCCACCAAGACAGAGAAAACTCTGGACGTTTCTTTACAATGTGCATTCTCAGTGTATCCAATACTGACGTGTAGTATGCTGCTGTAACAGTAGTGTGAGGGAGAACTGCATGTGACGTGAGTCCGTGTATTGTCATGATAAAATCCCCACCAAGTCCAAGAAAGCTCTGGTCGTTTCTTTGAAATGTGCTTCCTCAGTATAGCCAATACTGACGTGTAGTATGCTGCTGTAACAGTAGTGTGAGGGGGAACTGCACGTGACGTGAGGCCGTGCATTGTCTTGATGAAGCCGCCACCTAGTCCGAGGAAGCTCTGGTCGTTTCTTTGCAATATGCTTCCTCAGTGTAGTCAATACGGACGTATAGTATGCTGCTGTAACAGTAATATTAGGGAGAACTGCATGTGACGTGAGGGCGTTCATTGTCATGATGAAGTCGTCACCCAGTCCGAGAAAGCTCTGGAAGCAGCAATGTGCTTCCTCAGTTTAGCCAATACTGACGTGTGAGGGGGAACTGCAATCATTCCATTACTGTCAAAATATGTGTACACCAGCACTTTCCCTGCAGAAGGAACAACTTTGGCCTTTTTTGGTCTTCGAGAAACTGGCGAATTTCACACTGTGCTGGCTTGCTTTCCTTCAGGATCATAATAATGCAGCCATGACTCATCACCGGTGATAATCGATTTAATTTGCTTGCTCCTCTGGCGTAATCTGCATTGTCTGGTGTGCGAAATACACGTAGGTTCTACAAAATAGAGCATTATCACCAACCTACCGAAACGAGAGTGCTGCCGCCTACCGACATTATACGTGATACTTGATATATTTTTATTGTGCATATTCCAAAATTTTACAATTTACTAATTTTGGCTACATTTATTTGCCTTTACCTCGTTGCTACCTTGGCTTACACGACACCCTGGTTTCTGCTCTGCCAGGTACCTCTTAACCTCCATGTCTCCTTGTTACTTAATCAGTTCCTTCTTCTAATCTTCACCCTCATCTTCCTTTCTTATATTCTTTACATTTCTGGCCCGTTTTTCTTTTACTTTCTGCAAGAACTCACCAATACTTGTTACCTTCTTTTCCTCCCTGCCCGTTAACATTTTATAGCTACTATCCTCTTCTCTACTTTCTCCCATTTTTCTTCCCAAACCTTTTCCCTCCATAGTGCAACCTAGTCGCCTTCTGTTACATAGTGTTGTATGCTTACTTTTCCCCCACAGAATTCACAAATTCCCTTTTCTCTACCTCTTATCCCTTTTAGAAATATTATTCCTGTTCTCATCCATGCTAACCCTTCTCTCTCTTGCCTATTGCAGTAATCTACACATGCTTCTCGTCCCCAATTTATTTTTATTTGTTTGTAAGATTGTAATGATTTCGTATTTTCTGGACTTCCCAGATTTCCTGTCTTCCTATATCTTCTATTCTGCATTTTACTAATTTACCCACATCGCCCGTATTCCTTTCCTCTAATCTCCCTTTATCTACCATTCCTATTTTTTCCATAATTTTTCCTTTCTCTGCCCACCAAAACTTTGAGTTCTCTAATCCCTTTTGCTGTCTCATGCATAGTTTCATAATTTCCCCTTCTTATTTAACCAAACACCTAGACCAAAATTTTGTTATTCTTTTCACCATTATTGCATTTCTTCTTGTCTTTCTTAATTCTACTGAAGCTGCTTCCGTGGGTGCTGATCTTAGTAAACCTAGTAGCTCTTTATAAAACCTTCTGTAGTTTTGGTCCACCGTTTTATTTACCTCTGCCCCCCCCCCCAGATCTTCACTGCATACAACATTTTGGATTCAACTAGTGCTTCGTACATTCCTTCTAACCACTTGGTTGTAATTTATAGCTTATATTTGCATATTCTTACTCCATTCATTGCCGCCCTTCCTTTGTTTCAATTTTCCTCCTGTGTGCTCCCCACTTTCCATAGTTACAGTTACAGTTTTTCGTACTCGCCTTGTAAAACGTAATGCCTAGCTACTGGAGTGCCTTGGGGTGATACGGAAATACATAATAATAAAATATAATAATCTTATAGTATTTTAAACATAATCATTACAGGCATTTCTGAGAAAATAAAACTTAATCAACAATATTCCGTATTAAAGTACAGTCCAAGGTGGAGAATTTTCACTTTCAAGAAAGTGAATTCTTGGGAGATGTTGAAGGTGCATATAGGCTTGTGTTATACAATCTTCCGATCTCTATCTGAACGTTTATGGTTTTCATCATAAGTCTCAACGACTGGGAGTTCACACTGGCCCAGAGAGCTTTGTATATCTCTAAACCCAGCCACTTAAAACAGGAAGTACAGCACCTGAGACCCACTTTCCGTCAAAACGTCTAACCTGAATATGACGTTGAGGCCCCGATCACCAAAACTAGGAAAGGGAAGCCTCTAATACAACAAGCGTCAGATAAGCCTACCGCTACAGCCTACATCCCGTTTACTGGCAATCTATCCGGCAGAATCAGCAGAATTCTCGATCACCAAAGCTAGGAAAGAGAAACCTGTAATACAGCAAGCCTCAGATAAGCCTACCGATACAGCCTACATCCCGTTTAGCGGCAATCTATCCTTCAGAATCAGCAGAATTCTCGATCACCAAAGCTAAGAAAGGGAAACCTGTAATACAGCAAGCCTCAGATAAGCCTACCGATACAGCCTACATCCCGTTTACGGGCAATGTATCTGGCAGAATCAGCAGAATTCTCGATCACCAAAGCTAGGAAAGGGAAACCTGTAATACAGCAAGCGTCAGATAAGCCTACCGCTACAGCCTACATCCCGTTTACCGGCAATCTATCCGGCAGAATCAGCAGAATTCTCGATCACCAAAGCTAGGAAAGGGAAACCTGTAATACAGCAAGCGTCAGATAAGCCTCCCGCTACAGCCTACATCCCGTTTACCAGCAACCTATCCGGCAGAATCAGCAGAATTCTCGATCACCAAAGCTAGGAAAGGGAAACCTGTAATACAGCAAGCGTCAGATAAGCCTGCCGCTACAGCCTACATCCCGTTTACCAGCAACCTATCCGGCAGAATCAGCAGAATTCTCGATCACCAAAGCTAGGAAAGGGAAACCTGTAATACAGCAAGCGTCAGATAAGCCTGCCGCTACAGCCTACATCCCGTTTACCAGCAACCTATCCGGCAGAATCAGCAGAATTCTCGATCACCAAAGCTAGGAAAGGGAAACCTGTAATACAGCAAGCCTCAGATAAGCCTGCCGCTACAGCCTACATCCCGTTTACCAGCAACCTATCCGGCAGAATCAGCAGAATTCTCGATCACCAAAGCTAGGAAAGGGAAACCTGTAATACAGCAAGCGTCAGATAAGCCTACCGCTACAGCCTACATCCCGTTTACCGGCAATCTCTCCGGCAGAATTAGCAGAATTCTCGCCAAATACATCAGAACCGTCCAGAAGCCACCTCCGAAGATTAAACATCTGTTGAGACCTGTGAAATACAAACTGGACGTCCAAATTCCGGGATGTACTGCATTCCTTTGAATGTGGGAAATCGTATATAGGACAAACTGAAAGGACCATCGCTACTTGAACAATCGAACATGAACGGGGCATTCGTTTAATGCAACCTGAGAAGTCTGGGCTGGCAGAGCATTATTTTGATAACACCATAGAACCAACTTTCGGGAGACCACCATCTTGGCGAAACACAACAGTTACTTCGAGCGGAGAGTTATGGAGGCTTTGGCCATTTCCTGCGAGAGGAGCATGCTTAATCGTGATGCTGGATTTTAGTTGAGCTCTTTCTGGTAACCGGCTTTAAATTGGAAATCCGTTGGTTTAAGAAGCACAGATCTAGACAGCTTGATCATCAAGTTAAGTACAGTTCCCCACGGAGAGAAAGCCTCCAAGGGATGAGACGCACGGGTGTTGGAAAAGGTTCGTACACCCTCCCCCGACAGGTTTATGACACCCCATGCTAGTTCAGTTATGACCATTCAAAAAAATTCTGACGGCTTCTACATTTGTGAATGAATCTTATCGGTTTTAGTGCACACTGTGAATAGGGTGCTTGTTTTATCAACGGTTCTACTCCTTGTGTAGCATGCGTTCTCTGTCACACACATTCGCTGTCGTCCAACTGTGTAAGGTGGCGCATTCCTTTCAGGGAGATTATTTGCTTTGCTGCACAGTAGTTACATTTCTTTGACCCAATTAATTTTGTATACTCACACCATCTCCCAATCTGACATTTAATTTACTGATCACAGTCTGTTGTTCAGTGGTGTGTATATTGGTAGTGTTTTGTGCTTGTTGATATATTGTTATATCCAGTAATACATTTGTGGTTATGACATTTCTTAAAATATGCTGATGATGGGAGAAATGTGCGCTCCCAAAACGTGGATGTCTAATCGTCTTTTCACTTGGCTTATTTCCCGAGAAGTTCTTGATTATATTCCTCATCAGGAAAGCTTCAGGTCTTATCCCAATATTGAGTTTTTGAGTGGAATACAAAAGTTTTCCAGCATTTTAGTATATGTGATAGAAAAAGTAAATAAAGTAAATGGTTATACGAGGGTCGTTCAATAAAGAATGATTATAATTTTTTACGGTCATAATTTTTTGAACTAAAATTCAATCTTATTATGGAAATTAATTGTTCTTTCACACTAGCCGTGTGTAGGACGCACTATGATCTTATCATATTCTGTTAGCTTAATGTGAAACAAACACGCCGTAGTAGTTTCATTGTTGGTACTCCTGGTTCCCGCCTGTGAGAGCCAGGCAAGTTCAGACATGCGCAGCATCGCCTAACGCTGCAATGGAGGTAACATGCAGTTAAAGTTGATGTTAGTGGAAGATCCGTAGTTTCTTTCAAACGTAGTCACTGCTGATGAGACACTGCTACATCATTCTGATCCTGAGAGCAAACAGCAAAGCTCAGTGTGGAAATCTCCTTCATCACCAACCCCCAAAAAAGCAAAAGTGGTTGCTTCTGCTGGGAAAGTTATGGTCATCTCTTTCTTTGATATTATGACCCTGTGGGTTCGTGAAATTAAAAGTGCAACTGCACAAACTCAAAATGTTCTTTATTTCCACCGAATTACAGTTGGAACACTTACCGATTACATAGAATTACGTAGCGCACACAAGTACAATTCACCAGCTCGTCTGTCACAGGTCCACTCCACACTAACTACAACGTACAACTCTTCTGATGCATTTACACAGTCTTCCAGTCCCTGCGCTAGGTCAGCGCTGCTCACGGCTGCTCGCGAAGAACTGAACTGCCTCTTCCAGCCCGGCGCGTCGCTTATATAAGACCACCTGACCAGTCTAGAAGGTTCTGGGTTAGATGAAATATCCCGACTGTTTCAGACGACAGGGAGAGGGGAAAGAGGCAGCCAGCGACCAGTAACACTGTCCTAACCATCCCCTCAGTTAGTGACACGAGATAAATGGGTAGGCGTGGACTGAATGCCTCCTGTCCCCCACTCAGCTGTTGGTTGGTCGCGCCTTCCGATAATTGGATGACAATATTCATGGAATGGTTTTTCAGCATGTTGTACCTGCACACACATCAGTAACTGGACAGTACTGCAGGGATGTCTTGAAAACATTGCAAGTCCATATCAGGAGCAAAAGACCACATTTCCGTGAAGCAGGCTGGATGCTGCACCACGATAATGCGCAGCCGCGTATTGCTAATGTTGTTGCTCAAAATCTTGCAAAAATCAGCGTGAAGTACATCGCTCACCCTCCCTATAGTCCAGATTTAGCCCCACGTGAACGTTTTCTATTCCCTAACTTGAAGAAACATCATCGTGGGAGGCATTATCTATCATCAGAAGCATTGGTGGAAGCTGTGGAGGCGATTTTGAAGGATTTCTCAAAAATTGTTTCCAGCATGTCTTTGAAAACTGGCAGAAACGCTGGAACAAGTGCATTGCATTCAGGGGAGACTATTTTGAGGACCATCAAAATTATGAGGATAAGTAAAGGTACGTTGTTAAAAAAAGAAAAAAAGCGTCATTCTTTATTGAACGGACCTCGTATTTGAAGTTAATTGATCCTAATTTGCATGCCGTAGTTTACTTTTGAGCGTTTACTTATTTATTCGAGAAATATATTTTATATAAGCTTTTGTCGAACCACATCAATTTATCTAGGTAATTTAGCCTAGTATTTTCTTAGACTGTGGTGTTTAGACGCTTCATATTGTGGTACTCACCGAAATGAAACGTTTTCTATAGACATTCATCTTCCTTCTCTCATATACGCGCAAGATCTGGTGGTTAAGGACAAAGCAGAGCACAGAGAAATCGAAGTTGCATTGATCGCTGCACCAGACAGAATCTGCATTGCTATTCTCTGCGTTCCTTTGAACAATGATGTAAGCTGTAAAGAGCGCTCAATAACTCTCCTTCATCCTCCCTCCATCCCTCCCTCTCTCTGTGTGTATGTTGGTATACACCGAACTATTCTCTACTATTCTTTTCTGTTCTATGAATGTAAATTGTGTTCTTTGTACGTCTAGGAATCTGGTTAGGTTTGCAGAGAGACCTTTGCAGTTCCTTTAATAATAAGAAAAGGATACCAAATAAAACTTTCTTTTTATTTCCCACATTAAGATGTTTAAAGTATGTCCCTGAAAGGCTGCAAGTTAGCAAACTGTTTACCTAACTCATGTAGCAGAAATACGAGGCGTTTCCCGAAGCTTTGATAACACTGGGGAACAAAAAATGCATATACCCGAAACCAAATAGGCAAATTCTTATGTAAACTGATCTGCTGATTCCAAAAATGCCCCTCAAAATGCTGTATCACGTAACGTTTTTTAGGTATTCATAGAAATGTGATGTGATAACTAAAATTTGATTAATTGAAAATAATAGGTATTTTATTGCCAAATAACATTGAAAATAATAATTATTAATTATTATTATTAAAATAAATAAACACATGATAATGATGAAAAGTTTTTCACTGTTGATTCTTTTTTTTTTTTTTTGTATTGACATGTACTCTCCCGTTTGATGAACCAACAATAGTCTCCGAACATGGCTGAATCCCAGCGATACCCTGGTAACGTCTTTCCCTCTCAGAAATGTCCTTGTGAAAACGCTCACCTTGCTCATCACTTACAGCTCCTAGGTTTGTAGGGAAACTATCAAGGTGAGAGTGCAAAAAGTGGATTTTAAGTGACATAAGGCACCCCATTTCTTTGTAGCTCCTTATGAGACTAAAGTTTCATAACTTTCATATTTGTTATTGCCCAGGAAGCCTTCCACCACCAATTTAAATGATTTCAATGCTGCCAGTTCAACACGTTTAAGCTTTGATTCAAAAACACTGTCTTTAAGAAGTAGTCTTATTTGAGGACCGACAAATATACCTTCCTTCAATTTAGATTCACTTATTTTGGGGAAGATACCTCTTAAATACTCAAATGCACTTCCACTTTTGTCCAAACCTTTAACAAAATTGTTCATTAACCCGAGCTTTATGTGAAGTGGGGGAGAAGAACTTTGTTTTGGTCTACTAGAGGCACATACATAACATTGGTTGCTCCAGGGGTATAGGCTTCCCTTTTCCCCCACTCTTTCGCTATAAAATGCTTGTAAGTTGCCCTCCTGTCCCATAAGCACAAAAAACAGCAACATTTTGTGAAACCTCCCTGCAGTCCCGTTAGCAGTGCAACTACCTTGAGGTCACTACAAATTTCCCAGCCATGGTTTTGATAACTAATAGCATCTAAAATGATGGACATGGAATCGTATGTCTCCTTCATTCCTGTGGCATGAAATAAAGGTATTAAAGGTAGTAAATTGCCATTATGAAGCAACACTGCCTTTAAGCTGTATTTAGAAGAGTAAATGGTTATTATTTTAAATTAAGTCAATATGAGTTGGCATCATACCTCATTTCTGTAATTTTATATAAAAGAATAAGAATATCTCAAAAACGTTACGTGATACAGCATTTTCAGAGGCATTTCTGGAATCAGCGAGTCATTTTGCATAAGAATTAGCCTATTTTGTTTCGGGTACAAAAAACGTGTTGCCTAGTGTAATTCTGGTTAAGCATATGTTTCCAAAATATTTTTATTTATCTAAATTCAAAACTGCAATCAATAAAAGTCCCCTCTTCCGTTTGTCATTGATAGTGTTTTAGTTAACAATATATAAAATAACATTTCATATTATTATTTCACATAGGATTGAGGAAAATTGTTTTCCACCTTTGTTTCGTTAGAGATGGCTTTTTGTTAACACTTCTCGCTAATTTCTACTTTTCTGAGGTATACGTGCGTCACGTTTCCCTTAACTAATCTCCTCCGTAGTGAAACCACTCCAAATTGCCTCTTTTGAACATTTTTAAAACCAGATTTTCTCGGAAAGTAAGCCAGGTGAGAAGATGATTAGACAATTAGACGTTTCGCAAGTGTGCATCTCTCCCAGCATCTGGATATTTATAAAATGTTATAACCATTTATGTATCATTTAATGTAACACAAATATAAACAAATGCAAAACACTATCAATAAGTGGCGGCTGGTGGGTTAAATTATTGGTGGTGCACAAATGAAAAATAAAATACAGAGTAGTAATGACTCACCTATTTATACAGATTCTCTGCTGTATTCTCCTTAGACCTGACGAATCTATCGATAACGTTTGCGTTGAAGTCGCTGATTTTCATAACATACTCCCTCTCAATTGAAAGCATTGCTAATGCTGACAATCGGTCCTGTGACATTGTGTTCCTAAGGAAAGTTTTTATTGTTTTTAAAGTTGAGAAACAGTATTCTGCTTCAGCGGTAGACATTGGCATAGTTAACAGTACTCGGAGGAGTTTGACATATTCGCTGAATGTAGTACATAAATTGTTTTCCTTAATGAAGTCCATCAAGCACAAAGCGCCGGACATTCCACGAAATTCCTCTCGACTGCAAACTACAGTCAGTTCTCTACGATTTTTTTTTTCAAATGATAAAAGGATGGAACCTTATTGTTTCTCTAAGGGAATCCTCTGGAAATGTCTTAGAAATTTTCTTGATGAAACAAAGTAGAGGCTACCACATGCCCCGTGAAGCTAAATCTGTCCTTTGCTTCTCTAAGAATGTCACATACTTCAAGAGCTTCTCTTCTTTTCACATCATGATCTTCTATTCTTCTCCTCTTAATTGCAGTTTCTTCGTGTTCCTCGATATCCACGCTATTTCTTACCTTTTGCACTTCCCTTTCAAATGCGTTTAGCTGGGCGATGGCAAACGTTGCATTGCAGTCTCGTTTCTGCAGCTGATTGTACAAAATGTCCACATGTGGCATGATCTTGTAGAAGAAAGACAGCCAGAATACAAAATTATAATCTTTCAAAGTGGCCATAAACCCAGAAGCCTGAACAAGTGTGGCGTTGTTGTTTAACAGAGCTCTCTTCTGAATAACCTCCATGCATTTAATTAAATTCTCCCTGTGTTCGAAAAGCAGAGCACACAGAAGCTAAGCCTGAAAGTCACGCTGGGCCCAAATGACCTTGTTGTCGACGGGCCCTTAAACAACACACACTCACTCACTCACCCTGAAAGTCACGCTATAACCGTTGCTAAGAGTAGGAGGAGCTAGGTTTATAAACCTTCATTTAAGCAATGTATAAGAAGCTCCGCTCATCTCTTCACCTTCCCGCAAACCCCTCAGAGAGCCAAAATTTGGGCGAAATCTTAGGTTAACTCTTTGCTGCAAACCTGGGGCTCCTACAGCTAATCACTGTTTATTTCGACTTCTGCGGTCATGGGCAGCTACAGACGATAAGTGTAATTGAAACATGTTTGTATATAAAACAATGCAAACAAGTACAGCTTTAATGTGCAAAATGCACCTGTTGTATGTTCAGAATCAGTGGGTGTAGCGCAAACCTGCAACCTTATGGAGGAACCGCCCCTGATAGCAATACTCGTATCACTGAACAAAAGACTGTTTTCAGTAAGTTGATTGCCAGATCAGGAGATGGCGTTAGTGTAGAAAATCAATTGTGTCAAAGAAACGTAACTACTTAACTTGATGATCATTGGAAACGGAAATGGACAAATCTTCTTAACTCTCCGCTCCCAGATCAATGTGGGTATGGGATCTGTCTTTAACACTTTCCATCCTTCGACTGGTCAGACTGATGCAACAGTGTAAAATCTTATAATAAGTATGCAGAAATTTATTATTAGAAGTTAATACATTTGCTGATGAAGTGTGACTTTGTGGGTTCGTGAAATAAAAAGTCGAGGTTACAGACACAAAAAATTGCACTTTATTTTCGTAGCAATACACTGTTTACAATTACAATTTAATGTACACAATATCAATCTACACGTGTGCTCGACGCTACTTACACAGCGCACGCCATAACAACACTAATCTCAACTGACTGTCGCTTCCGGTATTGATCGGCCCCGAAGTTTCTCGATTCTCCTTTTATGGTGGGAAACATTCTCGAAGCTTCGTGCAACTTCGAGCGGTAGGAGGAGGGGTAAGTGAAGACCCAGCTACCCCTCCTCTCTCCCCTCCCTCCGCCGGCCTTCATTTATTGCTCGGCATCGCGGGCTTGTCGTTTGGGGAACGCTCTAAACCATTGGGGTACTATGATCAACGTGCCAACATGACATTAAATTCTGCAACTGACTCGTATTTGTTCCGGTAAACCTCTAGGTGTTTTCATAAACACATATGAAAAACGATAGAGCCAGACTGAAAAATTCAGTTGTAGAATTTAAAATAATTTTGGCACGTTGGCCATAGCAGCTCACTGGTTTAGAGCGGCTGGACGGAGACCAGTATATCCGTGTTTCAAATCCCGGTTATGACATTGAATTTTTCAGTCTGGGTCTACCCTTTTTCATATAACTTGTGAAACATAGAATATAGGTCCGTAATATGTAAACAAGAAGCTTCTCATTCCCCTTTTTTGTTAATGAAAATTATTTGATGTTAAGAAATAAAAAGGATAATATTTTCGAACTCTTGAGAGCTACCACATGGAAAATATTTTAGAGCAAACGCTACAATAATATTTCAAAAATAAGTATGTGGGTCCTTTGCAATTGCTCTGCACTAGCCAAAAATAAAACCTCACCTTAAAAGCTCACATTTTTGACGCGGGGAACATTTTATATAGCGAGTAATGTTTACAATATTTTCACAAAAAAATAAATAATTAATGAGCTATTTGGTGTAGCAACATGAAAATTTGCGTGCGAGTTTAAAACGATACTCTAATTATGTGACTAAATCTTCATAATGATAGGTTCATTATTATAGAAGTTAGAATTCTCAGTGTAGCCTTGCCTTGACATGTATACACTCCTCTACCTAACTTACATATTAGCCTTAGAGAAAGTATTACTTTAACACTAAAATAAAGTGAAGAGAAGAAATAATCTGGTACAAACATGCAGTTCGAATGACCCGCGTGTCTCCTGAGCAGCTGCGATCACAGCGGCACACATTGGAAGTCTCGTGAAGCTAGAAGTGCGCCTGGTACCTTAGAGATGACGTGCAAGTTGTAATTGTTATGTATATGTATATAACGTTTGGAAAATAGAACTACCGACCCTTCTATTATCTCGCAGCAGAATGAACTGTTTGTGAAAATGGGAACGGCGGCTACATTTATCTTTATAATGAGTAAAAATGCAATGTTTAAGCTATTTTTATCAATATTGTCACAAACCCGTACCTACGATTGCGGGGCGTTTTTACACAAAAGAAACCTATAGGAGGGAAGTGTGAAAACCAAGAGCCCGCGGATAAAGATAACAGGCAGATAAGGGTCTGCCGAAACAAACAAACTGAGATAAATGGAAATTTATAGTTACTTCTGGACTGATTGAGATTGTTCGCGTTCTGGTTTATTTGCGAGTCATCTAAAAATTATCTGAGAAGTATTTAACGAGGCGATGATTGGCCAAGAATGAGCCGCGAGAGGTAAGCAGAGAACAGCTGAGAGAGTTGTAGTTATGAAATGAGAGGCAGCCAGCTGTGTAACGAGAGCTGAGGATGTAATCTGCTGTCACTGTTATTGTTATTGTGATCGACCTTGGCAGACTGATGGTGTACGTAACGTAAAGCTATAGTAATCTAAGAGTATTTCTACGAAAATAAAGGAGATTTTTAATTTCTGCAACTCGGCCTTTTAATTCTACGAACCCACAAAGACACAATATTCTTCAGGTTAACATTATTAATGCATCAATGATTAGCGCGATATTTAGAGACTTATTTATCATTATCATTATCGTGGTCGTCGTCGTCGTCATCATCATCATCATCACCACCCAGGGGCCTATTTCGATAGGTACGGGTTTGGCGCACCCGGGGTCCCGAGCCAACAGTCTCCCTCGTGTGGGCTGCTCTTCGTAGTTGAGGGAGACGGTCAACAGGCCCACCCACGTGTAGGCCGTGCGTTGAGACCCGTGGAGAAGGTTTTTAGATTCTTGTCTAGTTTAGAGTTTAGGATTTAGCGAACGAAATTTTTAGTAGGTTTTGATTGATGCTTTTTATGTACGTGTATTTTTAATAGGTTTTGTTACACTTGTATAGTTTTTAGAAAGTTTTATATCTGGCTTTTCCCATGACTAGTTTTTTAAAGGGCGCTGATGACCGCCGTAGTTGAGCGCCTTTATATATCATCATCATCGTCGTCATCGTCATCATCATCACCATCATCATCATCACCTACCATCACTCACCATCACCATGAATCATCATCATCGTCATCATCATCATCAGCACCACCATCACCATCACCTACCATCACCATCACCCACCATCACCACGGATCATCATCACCATCACCACCACCATCACCCACCATCACCATCACCCACCATCACCATGAATCATCATCATCACCACCACCATCACCCACCATCACCATCACCCACCATCACCACGGATCATCATCATCATCACCACCACCATCACCCACCATCACCATCACCCACCATCACCATGAATCATCATCACCATCACCATCACCCACCATCACCATCACCATCATCACCACCACCATCACCATCACCCACCATCACCCACCATCACCATGAATCATCACCACCACCATCACCCACCATCACCATCACCCACCATCACCACGGATCATCATCATCATCACCACCACCATCACCCACCATCACCATCACCCACCATCACCACGGATCATCATCACCATCACCACCACCATCACCCACCATCACCATCACCCACCATCACCACGGATCATCATCATCATCACCACCACCATCACCCACCATCACCATCACCCACCATCACCATGAATCATCATCACCATCACCCACCATCACCATCACCATCATCACCACCACCATCACCATCACCCACCATCACCATCAATTATCATCATCATTATCATCATCATAATCATCACTGGTATGACAGCCCTGCGTGGGCCCTAGCCTTCTGTAGAAGTTTTCGCCATTCTTCCCTCACCAAAGCCGTAATTCTCCAATCCCTTATTTCCAGGATTTTATATCCCTTCTCACATCCTCCTCCCATCTCAGCTTCAGTCTGACTGCTTTACTTGTGCCATCCGGGGCTGCATAAAGAATTTTCTTAACTGTCCGATATTCTGCACGGAGAATAATTCTACAATTCCTTATTTCCAGGATTTTATATCCCTTCTCACATCCTCCTCCCATCTCAGCTTCAGTCTGACTGCTTTACTTGTGCCATCCGGGGCTGCATAAAGAATTTTCTTAACTGTCCGATATTCTGCACGGAGAATAATTCTACAATTCCTTATTTCCAGGATTTTATATCCCTTCTCACATCCTCCTCCCATCTCAGCTTCGGTCTGACTGCTTTACTTGTGCCATCCGGGGCTGCATAAAGAATTTTCTTAACTGTCCGATATTCTGCACGGAGAATAATTCTCCAATCCCTTATTTCCAGGATTTTATATCCCTTCTCACATCCTCCTCCCATCTCAGCTTCGGTCTGACTGCTTTACTTGTGCCATCCGGGGTTGCATAAAGAATTTTCTTAACTGTCCGATATTCTGCACGGAGAACATGCACAACCCATTGCAGTCACTTGATCTTAATAGCTGTCACAACATCTGGCTCATCAAACAATTTATACAATTCAAAATTGTAAATTTTTCTCCATTCATTCTCTTCCTTTTTAGGGCCAAATATGAGGCGCAATACCTTCCTCTCAAATATACTAAGGGCCCTTTCATCCATTTTTGTCAATGGCCATGTCTCCGAAGTATTTCGGGATATTAGTTAAATGTAAGATGTCTTCTTATTCCACAGAGACTTTTATTGGTTATAAATATTCTCCTTCTAATTTCAACACTGATGTTAGTTTTATCATTGACCTCTGTGAAAACATAGATAAAACTCCCAACTGGCTCAAATTTATACAATCCAATTTCTATAACGTTAGATCTACTACTTTGTTTTCTTGTAACTGGCATATAATTTGTTTTCTTCTCGTTAATTTCACTGGGGAACAAAAAAAAAAAAAATATTTTTGTATACCCGAAACAAAATAGGCAAATTCTTATGTAAACTGATCTTCTGATTCCAAAAATCTCCCTCAAAATGCTGTATCACGTAACGCTTTTAGGTATTCATAATTTTTTATGAAACTTACAGAAATGTGATGTGATAACTTATATTTGATTAATTGAAAATAATAGGTATTTTATTGCCAAATAACATTGAAAATAATAATTATTATTAATAATTATTAAAATAAATAAACACAAGATAATGATGAAAACCAATACCTGAATTATCTCAGAAGTGTTTCACTGTTGATTTTTTTTTGTATTGACTCTCCCGTTTGAGGAACCAACAATAGTCTCGGAACATGGCTGAATCCCAGCGATACCCTGGTAACGTCTTTACATCTCAGAAATGTCATGATGAAAACGCTCACCTTGCTCATCACTTACTACAGCTCCCAGGTTTGTAGGGAAACTATAAAGGTGAGAGTGCAAAAAGTGGATTTTAAGTGACATACGGCAACCCATTTCTTTGTAGCTCCTTAATAGTTCTGAGACTAAAGTTTCATAATTTTCTTCTTTGTTATTGCCCAGGAAGCCTCCCACCACTGATTTAAATGATTTCCATGCTGCCAGTTCAAGACGTTTAAGCTTTGATTCAAAAACACTGTCTTTAAGAAGTAGTCTTATTTGAGGACCGACAAATATACCTTCCTTCAATTTATATTCACTTTTTTGGGAAAGATACTTCTTAAATACTCAAATACACTTCCACTTTTGTCCAAACCTTTAACAAAATTCTTCATTAACCCGAGCTTTATGTGAAGTGGGGGGAGAAGAACTTTGATTGGGTCTACTAGAGGCACATACTTAACATTGCTTGCTCCAGGGGTATAGTCTTCCCTTTTCCCCCATTCTTTCACTATAAAATGCTTGTCAGTTGCCCTACTGCCCCATAAGCACAAAAACAGCAATATTTTGTGAAACCTCCCTGCAGTCCCGTTAGCAATGCTACTACCTTGAGGTCACTACAAATTTCCCAGCCATGGTTTTGATAACTAATAGCATCTAAAATTATGGACATGGAATCGTATGTCTCCTTCATTCCTATGGCATGAAATAATGGTATTGAAGGTAGTAAATTGCCATTATGAAGCAACACTGCATTTAAGCTGCATTTAGAAGTGTCAATGGCTATTATTTTAAATTAAGTCAATATGAGTTGGTATCATACCTCATTTCTGTAATTTTATATAAAAGAATAAGAACATCTCAAAAAGTTACGTGATACAGTATTTTCAGAGGAATTTTTGGAATCAGCGAGTCATTTTGCATAAGAATTAGCCTATTTTGCTTCGGGTACAAAAAACGTGTTCCCTAGTGTTTTTAGATTTACCTTCCTTGCTGCCTTTTCTAGGTCTATGAATGCATCTTTCATCGCTCTTTGTGTTCTTCCAATAATTATTATATCATCTGCATATGCCAAGCTCCGCATTGACTTATAGAAAATTGTTACCCTAATTTTAATTCCAGACTTTCTAACTACATTCTCTAACACAATATTAAATAGCAGGCATGCCAGGGCATCTCCTTGTCTTACTCCGTTCTTATATGTTATTAGATCTGACAACATATTTTGTATTCTTATTTGGCCCTGTGTTTCAGCCATCGTTGCTTTTACTAATTTAATAAATCAATAAGAAAACAGTATCAGCTGATCAATGCATCTCAGTGTACACCCAGGATTGAAGAGAAAGAGAATAGAGAATGGAAACTTATATGGAAGAATCTCTTCAATAAAGTTGTTCCTACTGATTGGCAAGAGACAGCATATGAAGTATTAAACGAGACCATACCAACAGCGGAGAAATTATGGCGACATGGCCGTGCAACATCTAACATATGCCAAATTTGTTCACAAATAGACACCTTGGAACATAGGATTGCCTCTTGCAAACAGGTGCATCATATCTGGATGGTGCTCAGAGACTTTATTGGAAAATGGTGCCCGCCGGAGTTTCCACCAGGTCTTCGAAGGCTACAGCGTCTGGAATTCAGTTTTAAGGTCAGGACGCTCTACAGGTTTGCGATCTGGTTGGTAATGAGAACATTTCACTGGATAATGCAGAAACATCCTGGAAATGTGGAATTACAGAGAGAATAGTTTGATTTCCTGCGAAAGGAACGCTGGAAGCTGATCACCTCTGTGCTCAGTTGTTCCATGAAGCCTTACATCACCCGATTTGAGCTCCATTATACTGGTTCCGAAGTCAACTTGCATCCCAACATCTAGACTGGCTGCTTTCACGGAGCGCAGACAATCTTTAGCAAGATCAATTTACCTACTCGCCACAAGTTTCTTAGAACAGTTTTCCTTCAGATAGTTAGGCAATCCTTTGCAATGACTATCCATCTCAGATGAACGCAAATGTAATAAAAAAATATACTGGCTATAGAAGCTCAATACTGTAGCCTCAAATACTTCAAAAAAATTGAAAAATTGGCAACTTCTTAATCCATTTTATCATATTTCTGTGTGTTTTAATAGTAATCTTAACACTGTACTTTTAACTGTATTAGCTTGACTTACGTTGCAATTTTTTAAAAAAAATATTAATAAGAAAATAAAAAAGGGCTAAAGTTAAAAAAATGCAAATGAGTTATAATACAAGGAGCAAAAAAAAAAGTTCTGGAATCTGTAGGTCCTTCATCGCTATATATAACTTTTTCCTATTTATGCTGTCATAAGCTGCCAGGAAGTCAATAAACAGGCAATGTAGGTCAATTCCAAATTCTATACATTTCTCAAATGTTTGGCACACCACAAAGATATGGTCAGTCGTGGATCTTCCTTGTCTAAAGCCAGTGTGATAGTCTCCTATAACATTTTCAACATATGGACTCAATAGACTTATTTATAACTGAGTAATATATTTGGAAAAACTACCTTGCATTCAAATAGATTTTGGATTACGTTTTCCACGCTTGCGGCTTTCCAGTCAAATTGCTTTTCTAGACCTGTCAGAAGGGAATCTGAATGATCGATATGCTACAGTACGTTTATTTGAACAAGTTGATGCAGAACAAAACACCATCAAGAAAGTAAGAGGAAACTAATATACCGTATTCTACACAGTAGGAAGATCGATTGCTCTGCTGCCAAAATGACTGATAGCCATGCCATTCTTAACGAGGTCTAAGCCGGGGTATTACGTCAGCACCTCATGAACGGTACATGTGCCCACCGCCGCCATCTCCGAGAACAACCCTTAAGTGTATAAACCTGGGAGCTCAATTAAAGCAGGAAAGGAGGGGGGATTGAAATCAGCTCCTTCCACCCGCTACGACAGAATCGCGCGTTTACCTGTTGTTACCGAGTTCCAGTGGCGGAACATCGCTATCATTCTGACGTATAGGAAATTATAAGCGTTCCCACTCATACTAACTAATGTTTCTTATGATGACTTCTGTGGCATAAGTTATGTTTTACAAGGTCTGCAATATGTGGTACAAAAGAGGAAGTGTACAGTCGAAAAATGAGCAAGGTGATTGTCTCTGATCTTGCTGCAATAGTCACTTTTAATATAGTTCATCTTTGAAAAGGTTTGTTCGCAGATATATGTAGAGCCAAAGACTGTCATTACATTAGATGCAAACAAACGTAATCTCTAATAATCACTCCAGGGCAAAGATTTAAATTACTTCCATCCTTCTCAGAACATTTTACTGTCGCTATCAGTGCGGGGATTTTCACAAGAGAGAGATATAGTCGGGCATTTACTCAATGTCGTTGCTTTCCTGAGGGCCATGTGAGGATCTACTTGAAGATGGATCAGATTTTATAGCATATCTTTTGTTTGCTGACCTTACATCATATACGCATATGCATTTCTTGCATTGCATAGCCATCTATGTATATTTCTTGAAATAATATGTTACTATATTTTGCTTCTCTACTCTGGAAGTTCAGAGTAACAGTAGATACTTTCTACTTCTTGGCATCTGAATCTGAAACCTAAGTCTTCTTTAGAAGTATTTTCCTTTGTAAGTGTACTATATCGTTATTCAACTATGAAGCAATTTGTAAGTCCATCTTAATGTTTTTGCAGTCTGAAATGAAATCAGCCGTATTTTATATCTCCATGTCTGCCTTAATGTTTTGGGATTTTCAATCGGTTAAATGTTTTTTGATTGGCGATGATTGTCACCAGAAGAAGAGAAATGGAGCCCATTACCTTACCATGAATAACGTCGACTTGAAGGTGGTATCTACGGTAAAATACCTTGGCGTTATACTGGATTGTAAATTAACATTTCGATCACACTTTGATTATATTGCTGAAAGAGCCAGCAAGCTCCTTGGTGCCCTCGCAACAACAACAAGACCCACCTGGGGTCTGAATTCTAGTATTCTTAAAATTATATATCAAGGTGCTGTAGTGCCCCTAATTTTGTATGTTGTATCTGCATTCCAGGATGTTCTTAATAAAAAATGGGCAGTTAAAAAACTTGCATAAATTCAAAGGGGGATTCCTCCTTCGCATAATTCGAGGATATCGTACCATCTCCACTGATGCAGCTCAGATTACAGCTAACATGGAACCTTTGGCTCTCACTGGTTTATCAACTGCAACTACTATGAATTTAAGACATGAACGTGAATGTGCATCTTATCTGTCTCACTTAAAACTACAAATCCCGGAGCATCCTACTACAGCAGGACACCCATCAAGTTTTGTAACCTGTTTAAAGGAAATATGTAATTTTCATGATTATTACATATATACAAACGGGTCGCGTTTCCAGTTTGAAGACTATATATCTGCAGTAGGACGTGCTTTTGTTGCTTATGAAAACCAAACGGAACTAACTCACTCCATGTTTAAATTGTCACCTGAATGTTCTGTATTCCAGTCGGAGCTCTTAGCAATTAAATAAGCTATAAAATGGTGTACTGTTAATGGGAACAGTGATTCACAATCAACTCTACTCGCTATTAATGATAAATACGATTTAAATTCACTGGCACATGAAATCAGATACTTGCTTCAAAACCATCCAGGACATATTTGTATGGGATGGCTTAAAGGACACAGTGGAATTTTAGGTAACGAGATAGCTGATTTCTTGGCTAAGAAGGCTGCGAATCCAATCTTCCTGTGACATACTCTTTGTCCTATTTCTAATGTAAGGAGAATAATATATCAACAAATTCTTGAAGAATGGAACCAACAATGGCTAACAACTCCAAATGTAAGTTTAACAAAAAGATTATTTTTCCCTAGTGTATATGACAGAGGAAAATGTGAAACTCTTGTACCAAATTTTGTTTTGACACAATTTTTAAGTGGACATGGTAAATTTGGTGAATACTTATCACGCGTTCACTTAACATCCAACCCCGAGTGCATGTGTGGTGAGGAATTTCAAACTGTGGTTCATCTCCTTTTCTGCTGTCCCATTTTCTGGAGAGAAAGACAAGAATTAATATTCAAGCTAGACTCTCTAGGAACTGAATTTTCTGCTCCGCTCACATCTTCGCTAATGAACCCACAACAGTATAAGTACTTCATGATGTTTATAAACTCAGTGTTTAAACGTCTGAAATAGTTTAAATTAATATTCATTAGATTATAACATATTTTCTTCCTTCTAGTATTTAAAATATTTTTGTTAAAATTGTATATTTTTGTGTAGCAACTCTAACCCTAATATACCACTGTGTAAAATAGGGTTCAATAAATCTGGATAAAAAAAAGCTTTTTGAGGTTACCCTACATAGACATTTTCCCTGTGTATAAATGTTATTAATTTTTGTGATTGTTTTCAATGTATTTGTTGTTTCCCATTTCTACAGCTACTTATATTTACGTAAATAGATTTATAATGTAAACGTGGAACACGGATTCATCAGCTCCGAGGATCACGTTCAATTGTTTTCAAATAATACACCTAATAATGACGGTTATACATGAAAGTAGAATAGGTAACAAATGCCCAAACTGTAATCTGTTTATTCAATGATATATATTCTAAAGGTAGTGTGGACCATATCATACTTATATAGTATTATCAATGATCCAAAATCGATGACCTGTAGCCCCCAAAATGGGCAAATAAGTTTGAAATAAGGTTTAAGCGTACTCTTTTGTTTTTTTGTTTTTTGGCCGTCCTCCAACGTTAAGTCATATCGAACGATGAATGAAATGGATGAAATGATGCTCAAATGAACCCGAGTTCCATGGAGCTTAGTTACCTGACATTCATCTTTCAGGATAAGGGAAAACCCCGGAGAAAGCCTTATTCAGGCAACTCGCCTTGACCGAGTTTCGAACCCAGCACCTCTTGAACGTGAGGCAGACAAGCTACCATCTACGCTACCGAGGCGGGCTAAGCGTATCCATGGTAGAGAAAGCGATGCTCAGAGGTAGTCATGGTGACCTTCCTTGGAAAGGTACCGTTTTCATAGACGGAATTCTTCTCGTGGAGTTATTTTAAAGCACTTGTAATTTTGTCAGTAATACTAATGCATTTTTGGGAAGTGGACAAGTGATCTCAAATTTAGTAAAAATTACTTATCCAGTACTGCACTGTTTCCAAAATTAATAAATTAACAAGTTTTTAGTTTCTGTCTTCATCTGTTTCATAGATTTGTGTAGAGTGTCGTCGCTTGTTTTTCGTGCTAGTGCACAGCCACATTTCCCAGCTCTTTCACTTAAGAATACATGGTACGTTCAAGTTGCAATACCTATTTTATCACAAAGTAATCCCAATAAAAATGTGAAACTACTGTCACTTGTCCACGTAATCTCCCTCTAGCTGTACACATTTTTGGCAATGTCGACGCCATGACTCCATGGCCGTTGCGAAGGTTATTTTGGGAGTGTGTTTTGACCACTGGAAAATCGCTGAAACAATAGCATCACGATTAGTGAATCTGTGACCACGGAGAGTGTCTTTTATCGTGGGAAACAGCCGAAAGTCGCTAGGAGACAGGACAGGTGAGTAGGGAGCATGAGCAGTCACTTCAAAATTGTTCTCATGAAGAAATTCCTGCGTCGGGTTTGCCCGATGCGCTGGTGCGTTGTCTTGATGAAAGACCACACGACCAACCTTTCCCGTCCGTTTTTCACGCAATGCGGGGAGGAGTTAATTGTTCCAAACATTTTGGTAGGATGCAACTGTCACAGTAATGTCTTTAGAATACAATGAGTTAGTTAATGCCAGAGGTTCTAGTCCTGAAACCGTAGGACCAGGGACCCAGGCCTCCTTCGACCAGGGAGTTACCGAGTGGTCCCAAAAGGGTGCCCGGCACCTCCGTGGGGTTTTCCATAGGACTAAACCTAGAGACTAACAAGCCCCCTCCATCTGGTCCTGTGGACTCAAGACGGGATGGAAGTGGATACGCCACCTACGTGTGCCAATTCCAAAATTGGAAGGCTACTGATATGACCTCGGTAGGGCCGCCTGGTGATCTAGCACAACTTGTACTAGCTATACTGGCTAGTACGCGGGAATATATGGCCTCCCTCAACCCCGTCCGAAGACTTACCCGATCTCCCACGGGTATCGGGAACCACTGGCCCCTCGAGTTCAACCCAATCCGAACAACTCCCTATCAGTGAGGGGCTTGAATGTTCGGCCCGAGGTTCCTCTAGTAACGTCACAGGTACCATGAGTGCTAGGGGTCCGCAGCGCCCGCACCACGGCAGCTGAAAGGGACGGATTCCCTCCCCTACGGGGAATATAATGAGTAAGGAGGCTTATTGTAGGTCTGACTTCCCTATACGGGTGGTGGTAGTAGCTTGCTGTGTTTTGTCTAGTGTTTGACGGCGCCACCGTCTCTATCTGGAAGTCGAAGCTGCGTACAGATGTATTTTTGTATCTTGACAGATGGAGAGCGATGCGCAGGGGTATCTGTACGAGTCCACTTCAGAACGGTTGCAGCTGGAGGGGAGGGCGGGTCCGTTACGTATCAGTTGCGAGCAAGTAAACACGTGCAGAACTACTTGGTAATACTACAGCTTGTTTCAAAATGTGTGTGTGTGTCTCCTGGTTCAAGAGAGCATTTAGAAATGACGTCTCTTAGTAGCACATTAGGAAATAAAGTGCCACATTTAAAAACAAGAGAAGTAATAAACAATATTTATAGATTTATAAAAAAAGGGAAAGAGCATCTGAGGCAACAGTTGTGTCTGAAAGCAGTTTAGATGAGTTATTAAAGAAGGAAAAGCCATTGGTGCCAGTGCAACAACGTCCTTCTCTTTGCCAAGTAAACAAAGATTAAGAACATGCACAAAATCTAATTTGGATGTTTTAATTCAGAAGTAGTTAGGCGAACTATGAATAATTTCTAAAGCAGAGAAAAACAAAGACTCACTCTGAAGAAAGTGCTTATGAAGCTTCAAAATTCTGTTGATCTCCAAGGCAGTATCTGAACATCAAGAAGAGTTCTTTTGAAGCTAGGGTTTATATGGAAAAAACAGCACTAAGGGTGACTGACAAATTTTAATGGAACATCGTACCGTATGGGCAAAAAAGCCTTAAGTATTTACGAAATATTCGGAGATATCGAAGTGAAGGTTATATAATTCATATGGATGAAACTTATATAAATACAGCACATACTGGACCATATGCCTGGAGTGAAATACGTTACAGGGACTCTACAGCGATATTGAAAGGCCTACAGTTGTTTGCCGTGCCTGCTGGAGGAGAACAGGGTTTTGTTCCAAATGCCTATGTACTATTTAAGATCCAACAAAAGCGTGGAGATTACTACCATAGTAAGAATTACAACTTAGTTTATAAGAGCTGCAATACTGGCCTCGAGAATGAAATTTGTTTTTAGACACCTTGCGCACCGCCCTCTCCTCTCGTAATCTTACGCGTGTGACGCACTGTGACGATAGGTGCACTATCCCCACCACAGTTGCTACTCATCCCTACCGCGCAGGATTCCTGTCAAGATAAAATAATAAATCTGTACCTAGACCAGACCCTGTGTTCGAACCGCCAAATACCTGGGAATCCAACTGAACCGCGGCCTCACTTTCACTCCCCATGTCAGGGAAAAGGCTGGCCTTGGCCACGCTGCGCTCAGGCAACTCTACCCCATCTTCCGATCCACCATGCCCATCCGCCTCAAACTGCGGGCGTACCGTGCGATCGTCCCGCCTCTGATCCTGTACGGATGCGAGGTCTGGGGTTAGGTGTCTCATACCATCCTCCGCAGGCTGCAAGCCTTAGCAGAACAGAGCCTTAAGGATGATCTACGGTACCGACCGCAGGTTCCCATCTCACTTCCTGCACACCCAGTCTGGCATACCATACGTCGAAGACGTCGTGCGTGAACGAACGCGTACGTTGTATGCCAAGATCACTCCTAACCCTAACCAGCTGGTGAATTCACTTGGTCAATACGACCACCATCTCCGCAGGAGACGGAAGAGCTATCGCCTACCCAAGGATGCCCATCTTTTATACCGCACGGGTAAATCCGCACAGCGGATAGGTACCGTGGCGTATAAGCCTCCGCCCGGGAGAACCCGGGTGACCTGCACCTGCTCTTGGCTAGACCTGAGCGAGGCAGTTGGACTTTAGGGCTCGTCTTGAGCTCGTCGTGAGGACGCTTATTGCAGGTAATTGTCTGGCTTCCCTACACGAGCTGTGGTAATAGCTTGTTATGTTTTGTCTAGCGTTTGACTGTTCCGCCGTCTCTATCGGGTGGTCGAAGCTGGGTAGATCTGTTTAGTTAACTCATGTGCACGTTGGCCGCTGCCTTTGACGAACCCTTATAATCGCTTTACAACACCGACGCTGCTTCTCTCAGACCTTTCTGCAAGGTTGGCACCACATTTCTCGATACGTCATGGGTATCGAACGAGGTTTCTTTAAAATAATTTATCTTATGTCCATTACTGCTAAACTTCCTTAGTTTTGACACACACACACACACACACACACACACACACACACACACACACACACACACACACACACACACACACACACACACACACACACACATAATTGTAGCTTGGCGATGTATATATATATATATATATCGCCAAGCTACAATTACTGGATTCCATAGTAACCCTTATCTTATTCAAAGTGCGGTATTTGAAACCCAACTACTTTATGAGGCCGCGCAAAGTGCAGTGCCCATAAGGAAAATCACAAATTTCTTGCAAATGTGCAACCAATTCGTCTAAGGTGGGCGCTCCCCCTTTTCCATAGAATCTACAAATTTCTCGACGAATTAAATCGTATGTGAAATTATCTAATTTAGACAAACGTTTCCTTTTGTTTTCACACTTGATCGGCGTTTTTGGTATTCCTTTCGTCACAATATTTCTTACTGTATTTCTGTGAAAACCCAGAATTTATCATCAGGTTCATTGCATGACCCCTTACCAAGATTATTTGTCAGCACATATTTATATGTGTTCAAAACAAGCGCTTGGATTTGCTTAGAAACAGTTCCCGTTATAACTTTGTTTTCGAGGCTTTTCCAGAATAAAAGTCGGCCCAGTTATTCACACTATTACCTTCAATTTGATTATTTTAACTTGACTGAAAGTTATCTACTACTTCATTTGCATTTATCACTGCATTTCCCTCCCACGATCTCCACAACGTGACACACAACGAATTTCTGCACGTAATGAAACAGATCAACTGGAAGTTGGAACTTTGGCAACTGAGACTCCACGTGGAGCAAAAATACGACTGTCACTTCGAGAAAATCAGGGTTACTATTGGTCCTCAAAGTCAGTGTTCCGTTTCTGAAGTGTGGAGATAGATTTATGACTGTCATTAGTGGGCGGGAGGGTAGTTTCCTTTGAGGAGCAAAGTGCACACGCGTTCACTGGACCAACTCTACCTAGACCTGAGCGAGGCAGTTGGGGTTTAGGGTTCGTCTTGACAAGCGGTGCTGAAGTGTAAATAACATTATTAAACATGTTCATTGTTCGTTGTCATGAAGTTGAAGAAGATTCTAAAACTGTTCAGTCTACTTTTATATAAAAGCAAATGTTTTATTTTCACGAATATTCAATGTTCGCTGTCGTGAAATCATTCTATAGGCTGAAATGCATTTGTAAAGGGAAGAAGTTAATCAATGTTCTGGTGCAAGATTAATTTATAAGAGTAAAACAGGATCCAACAACCAGTGCTTTTAGTCTGATTTATGTATACTGAATGCAGTAAACCAAATTCAGACTTGCGGGTTCTTCTTCTTCTTCTTCTTCTTCTTCTTCTTCTTCTTCTTCTTCTTCTTCTTCTTCTTCTTCTTCTTCTTCTTCTTCTTCTTCTTCTTCTTCTCTTC
>CM060949.1:2083510-2254609 GCA_030765055.1 Mantis religiosa
TTATCTTTTAGGACTAGTTATTTAAATGAGGTTGCTCTGTGTTTTCTACGAATTCCAAGTTTTCTTTTACGAGGCGTATCCGTAAAATAGGGTCTCCAAGGCGCTGGAGCCGTGAGGAACGCTGTTACGCGTTTACCAATAGTCTTGCTGGGCAGCCGTTTGCGATGGGGCTTCCTTTCACTTCTGCCGTCAAATTAAATTAAATTAACTGTGAGGATCTACTCCCATTAATCCTGGACCGTAGGACAAGAACCCGGGCCTCTCGGGTATATTTACCGTAGGACAGTACCTATTTATAAACTGCCCCCCCCCGCCTGCACAGGGCAGACGGGACGGCTGTGGGTACGCCACTTACGCGCCGGTCCTTAATGAACCAGATACCAAAAACCTTGGTAGGGTCGCCGGTGATCTAGCACACCAACTACTAGCTCTGCAGGCTAGCACTCGGGACTTATGAGACAACTCTCTACCCCCTCCGGGCGGCCAAAGCCTGGCCGAAGGTACCCAGTTTCCCGTGGGTGGCGGGAACGCACAGTCCCCTCGAGTCCAACCCAATCCGAACAACTCCCAGAGGGAGGGGCTCGAATGTTCGGCCCGAGGTTCCTCTAGTAACGTCGGAACTACCACGAATACTAGGGATCCGCAGCGCCCACACCTTGGCAGCTGAAAGGGACGCATCCCTCCTCCTACGGGGAAATTTTCCCCCACCGGCAAAGCGAGTTGCGTGCAGTGATCCGTTTTTTGAGTGCCAAGCGCACTACCCCTATTGAATTTTATCTTCTGTTATGGGAAGTCTATGGGCCACAAAGTATGGACGTCTGAAGCGTGCGAAAGTGGGTCAGAGAGTTCAAAGACGGACACACAGACGTCAATGACTAACAGCGTTCTGGTCAGCCTTCGGTTTCAGCCAAAACAATTACAAAAGTGGAGCAAGAAATGCTTAAAGATCGGCGTGTGACAGTTCGCGAGCTGTGCGAACTTCTCCCCGAAGTCAGTAAGACTACAATTGACAAGAGTTTGACCGGACATTTGCATTTAATTGCAGAATATATACGAGAGGAGTTAGAAAATAAAAAGTAGTTTAATGAAGCGCAACATGGATTTAGACCTGGGTATTCGTGCGAAAGTCAAATTACTTCATTATTTCAAGATTTGGCAGATGAGGTAGATGCAGGGGGAAGAACTGATGCAGTGATAATTGACTTTTCTAAAGCTTTTGATGTAGTGCCACATAGTTTACTTATTTGTAAGCTAGCTAATACAGGAATTGACAAACGCGTAGTATTATGGGTTAAACATTTTTTGAAAGGGAGAACGCAAAAAGTTAAAGTAGGTAAAGAGCTGTCCGAGAGTGGAACTGTAAGTTCGGGTGTGCCGCAAAGCTCAGTACTAGGGCCTTTACTGTTTCTCATTTTTGTTAATGACATTGCTGTTAATATTAACTGCCAGATAAGGTTGTTTGCAGACGATTGTGTCATTTATAATAAAATTCGGAATACAGTGCATCAAACCGCTCTTCAGGATGATTTAAATGAAATCTGTAATTGGGCTGCGGCTAACAAAATGTCAATTAATGCCAAGAAAAGTAAGTCCATTGTTTTTAGTAGAACTAAGGGCAAAATTATTGTTAACTATCACATGGGAGGGGTGCAAATTCCACAGGTGGACAGCTGCAAATACTTGGGAGTGTACCTGGCAAGTAATGCTGGATAGGACGAACAAGTAAATTCCACATCTAGGAATGCGTGGAAGGCATTACATTTCGTAATGAGAATATTGAAAAAGGGGAGCGCTAGGTCCAGGGAAATTGCCTACAAGGCCTTAGTGCGGCCGGTTATGGAATATGGAGTAGCATGCTGGGACCCGTATAGAGCTAACCAAATCGATCCATTAGAAAAATACAGAAGAGGGCAATAAAATTCATAAAAAGAGGCAAGTATTTTCGGCCTATAAAAGGAGATGAGACTAAATGGGATGAATTAAGAATTAGGCGTAAAAAAAAACATAGGTTGGTAGCATTATTCAAAGCTAATGCTGGTGTAAAGGCATGGGTGGACGTTAGTGTAAGGTTAGATAATCCGGATTATTATGGACGAAACGATCATAGGTATAAAATTAAGGGTAGAAGATACAGAACCGACGTAGGAAAATGTTCTTTTGTTAATAGAACCATTGAAGAATGGAATGAATTGCCTGTAGCAGTCTTTCAGGGCTGTCTCCTGTCGCTGAAGAAATTTAGAAAAAATCTAGATGGTTTATAGTTTAACTTTTGAATTATAATGTTATATAATATGTAAATAGAGAACTAATTAGATATGTTTTAAGTGACTACAGTTAAAATAATATCATGTTTGTGTTGCTTATTGTGTTATTGTTGTAAATCTAGTATTTGTAATTTGATCTGTATTCTTAACTCTGCCACCGGGTAGTACCCAATTGCAGTGAATAAATACATACATACATTATCGCAAGGCGTGTGCCAGGTGGCTCCCCAAAATGCTCACCGAAGACTATAAATGGATAGGACAATCATCTCCCATCCCCCCTACAGTCCAGAGTTGATTATCGTCTATTTCCTGAGTTGAAGTCACACCTGGGTGGAACACATTTCCAGACCGACGATGATTTTGAAGAACGAGGTTGAGCGCTTCCTGTGGAAGAGTGCTATGACAAAAGTGTACAAAAACTGCCACAGCGCATGCAAAAGTGCATCGATCGCAATGGTGATTACGTTGAAAAATAGCTGTAAGTTCCGCTTTTCCATCAATGTAACATTCATTGACAATAAACATGTTTTATACAGGGTGTTACAAAAAGGTACGGCCAAACTTTCAGGAAACATTCCTCACACACAAAGAAAGAAAATATGTTATGTGGACATGTGACCATGTTAGAGCTCCTTTTAATATTTCTCTTAAAATGTAAATTGAAATCATTCATGCAGACAATTGTTAAAATACCCCATTGTGGTTCATGCACGATGGAGCTCCTGCACATTTCAGTCGAAGTGTTCGTACGCTTCTCAACAACAGATTCGGTGACCAATAGATTGGTAGAGGCGGACCAATTCCATGGCCTCCACGCTCTCCTGACCTCAACCCTCTTGAGTTTCATTTATGGGGGCATTTGAAAGCTCTTGTCTACACAACCCAGGTACCAAATGTAGAGACTCTTCGTGCTCGTATTGTGGACGGCTGTGATACAATACGCCATTCTCCAGGGATGCATCAGCGCATCAGGGATTCCATGCGACGGAGGATGGATGCATGTAACCTCGCTAACAGAGGACATTTTGTACATTTCCTGTAATAAAGTGTTTGAAGTCACGCTGGTACGTTCTGTTGCTGTGTGTTTCCATTCCATGATTAATGTGATTTGAAGAGAAGTAATAAAATGAGCTCTAACATGGAAATTAAGCGTTTCCGGACACATGTCCGCATAACATGTTTTCTTTCTTTGTGTGTGAGGAATGTTTCTTGAAAGTTTGGCCGTACCTTTTTGTAACATCCTGTATATTAAATAAAATTGGAGACCTTATTTTACCGACACGCCGCGTAATTCAAACTGCTACCTCTGAAACTAATATCGCATTTTTACTTCCAGTGATTTTTAGCTTATCTATTTTTTCCTCTCCCTTACAAAGATGAAAACCAGGACAGTTAGCTAAATTCCCACACGCGTTTGCCCCCATTGTCCCGGAATTGTCTGGCAGTCTTCCAGCTTTGATGCGAATTTCTAACTTTTGTTTCACTGCTCACACACCTCTCTCTTTCTTCCCCATCTGTGCCCCGTGCCAAACGAAGCCTGTGGTGAAGCATATAATCCAAGAGAAAGTAAATTCTGAACGAAGCTTTTGTCTCCTCTTTTGCTCAGGATCTGCAACGTATTACAATGAAGCACAAAGGGAACTAGGTAAAGCTTTATTGAGGCCTTTCTTGTAAGCTTCATACTTTTCTTCTTTCTTTGTTTTCATCCATCAACGAAGTTTAAGTTTAATCCAATACGTGTCAAATAGATACAAAAAACACTACGCTGATCAAACTTCACTATATGTATACTGATCTTAAGGGTATGTATGACTGAAATTTTCAAATTCTGAACTAATAATGCTAGCTTTTTCAAATTTACACCATGGGTGTAGTATATTGCAAGCATGTTACAACCTAAATTTAAACCATTTTTATCCAGCAGTTTAGAAATTATGATAAATTTTGTATGTTTTTTGTTACGTCACTAAAAAAGTCCCTTGCGACAAAATATTTCGAATTTTGGTCTAATATTTTAACCCTATGTTCGTAATACACATACTTTTTGAAAATGCTCTGGGTTTTTCTGTGTCTTCTTTAGTTTAGGTCACAAAATTTTTTTAATTTACAAATATTCTTTTTTTGTTTAAAAAACTGTAAGTTTTGTGTTTGAAAATTAAAAATATATGCTTATATACATTTCACAATAAAGCCTAGGGCAATTTCCATTCCTCATGATATTCTGAATCTGTGTAGGAAATTTCATGAATGTAGTACAAAAACTGCATCGCAAGGAGCATTTTACAGGAAGAAAAATGCTGAAAATATGAACATTGAGAAAACAGAGATTAAAGATTTGATTGCATAACTCACATTAAATTCCACCAGGCTGATAGGTTGGACCCTCAGATTTCTTTTTCCTCTACTCTGTTGCTGCCTTTTCCACCTTTTCCTTCTTTAGATGTTGCTTTTCTTCTGCACAACTTAGCTTCTTGCTTTGCAGGATACGAGTCTGATCTCGCTGCACTGAAGTTTTCCTTGCTGAGTCTACTACACTTTCACCTCTGATATTTTGCTGCAGCTCCAATGACTTAAGACTACCCATGTTAAACTCACTGATGCTTTTAATAACAGCAAGATCCAATTTTTGTTTTGATATGAAAACTTGCTTTGGGCACTTATTCCATATGACATGATGCAAAGATTCATTGGCATTCTGTGTTTTTCCTGTTTTGCACCTCTCTAGTAATGTTGTAGAAGCCAGCCTCTGATATATTGGCAACATTTTAGAAACTATTTTGTCTGAAAGCCTTGTTTTTATTTTCTTGAATTGAAAATTTAAGAACGGAAAACAGACAAAGGATGTGGATGTAGGCAAAAGAGTGCGTGACTCTGACAGAGTTTAAAGGCCACCGAAATTTAAATAAGCATTTAAAAATGGCGTCCGGTGGCAAATTATGCATTTTTCACATTCGGGAATGTCTAAATTATTTTATAGAATTAAAATAAAAAAAGTTCGTTATTTTCACGATTTTCATGAAATTTCAGTCATACATGCCCTTAAGGGAGAAACTTCTAAAAACGACGTGTCTGTTAGTATCGATGTTTATCTTTACTTTTAGACAAAATCGGCGTGATGTTCTTTTATGTAGCTATGCTTGCAGACTCTCTAGTCTGCCGCAACATCCGTCTTTTAAGTTGTTTCTTAATGACTCATTGGATCGCCATTATTTATCCCGTCCACCAGCTCTACTCCCCCCCCCCCCCTGGAGTTCGGTTCCGGTCCCAGCTCCGCCTCATGGCCGTTACGTTGCCGGCTTCCCTACCCCTCGGAGAAGCACGCTTTCCTCCGTGGCTCCGCTCGCAGGTTCGCTTTGACTTCTCCTTGCTGTCCACGCCCAAGTCGACCTGCCCGGCTTCGTCTATTCGCTCCTCTTTTCTAGAACTCCAGTCACGTTTCGCCCAGTGCTGCTTCGTGTATACAGACGGCTCAAAGGACGACCGGGGAGTAGGTTCTGCCTTCATCCATGAGAACCGGACTTTTAGCTTTCATCTTTTATCGCAGTGTTCCATTTTTACCGCCGAGCTCCATAGTATCTACCAAGCGCTTTTATATGTCCGTCGGCAAGCGGTGCCATCCTGGATCATTGCCTCTGACTGCTTGAGTGCCCTACAAAGCATTAAATCGCTGTACAGTTACCACCCTCTGGTACAGCGTGTCCAGGATGTCCTCCAATCGATCGCTAATGCTGGCGTTAGTGTGTCGTTTGTGTGGGTCCCTGGACACGTGGGGCTGCCGGGCAATGAAGCTGCCGACGTTGCTGCTAAAGGTGCTATTTTAAATTCGCAGTGTTTTAGTTCCATTATTACTTGGACAGATCTTCGTCGAGCTCTCCGTAAGCTTATCCTAAAACGTTTGGACGAAGATTGGAATGGGGTTCTGGGCAACAAGCTAAAACCGCACCCGGTACCCTGGTGTACTTCTTCGCGCGGTCGCCGCCGTGAAGAAGTCGTTTTAGCCCGTCTCCGCATTGGAAACTGCCTTTTTAGCCACCGGTATTTTTTATCCTCTGACCCTGCACCAATTTGTGCTCACTGTCGGGAGCCTTTGACTGTCCGACATATTTTAACAGAATGCCGGCTTTTAGCGCCCACGCGTAACTCCCTCCGTTTCCCGAGTACGCTGAGTCAGGTGTTGGCGGACAACCTGAGTGCCGTGGAGCGAGTTTTAGCTTTTATACGCCTTAGCGGTATGCACAGCCGCCTCTAAGCTCCATGACGGCTTTTAGTGCTTTTATGGTATAGGTTTTAGCCTTTTACTGACCCATTTTTACACGCTTTTCCGGCTTTAATGTGTTTTGTGCTGTTTTGTGATCGTTCCCTCCGGGTGCTCAAGATTTTATTTGGGGTATCTTGGGGGGGGGGGGCGATCGGACAGTGATGTTGAGGGTGTATCGCTCCCTGGTCCGATCCAAGCTGGACTACGGCTGTTTTATTTATGACGCAGCGACCGCCTCTAAACTTCGCCTTTTAGACACCATACATCATACAGGTATCCGCCTTGCCACAGGAGCTTTCCGCACAAGTCGCGTCGACTGCTTGTTCATACGTTGCGAAGTTGGCAAGTTACCCAAACCATCCATGTTTTAAACCAGTTCTACATCCCGATTTAGCCCACCGTTATATGCACCCTAGTTCACGGACAAGCCCAACCGGAATAAGATTCCGGGAACTCTCCCGTATACATGACCTCCGAATGCCTCGCGTGGAGCGGTCGTCCCTGGGTCGTTATCCCGCATGGCAGCTCCAGCGTACGCGGTTCGATCTTGCTCTTTCCACCAACTCGAGACTAGCTACTCCACATTCGGTATTTCAACAACTTTTTGCTGAGCTACTGGACCGTTACCCTAACAATGTTCCGGGTTTTACATATGATTCCCAGTTAGGTAGCACTACGGGTTGCGCATTCGTCATTACTGGTGAGGCTCATAAATTTCGCCTTCTGGACTTCACCTCTGTTTTTTCTGCAGAACTGTATGCCATCCTCTATCTGCTCCTTTTTATTTGTAAGTTAGTTCCTGGCAATTTTATCGTTTGCACTGACTCTCTAAGCGCTCTTCAGGCCTTGCAACAGCACATTGCTGCTCACACGCTCGTTTTAAAAATTCAGGCCTTGATCTCTCAAATGCTTAGTAGCGGATACCATCTTGATTTTACTTAGACCCCAGGCTATGTGGGCATTTCCGGGAACGAGGAGGCGGACGCGGCTGCTAAGTCCGCTTGCCGTTTGGCCGGAGTTTAACAACTACGGTGCCATACCAGAATGTGCAACGTTTTTTCCGTCGCCAACTCCTATCTGCTTGGCAGTACACCTGGACAGCTTTGGAAGGCACACAACTCCGGGCAATAAAGGAGAGCGTACAACCCTGGCTAACTTCCTGCAGGGATAACCGGCGAGCCGAGGTGATACCCGGCTGAGAATTGGACACACACGAGCGACTCATGGCCATTTGTTAAGAGGGGAACCGGCCCCACTATGTGCTCCATGTGCAGTACGCCTCACTGTGCGGCACGTATTGCTTGATTGCCCGCAGTACGCCCGCGTTCGCTAGTCAGTAGGCTTGGGGACTAACTTGCTGGGTGTTTTAGGGGACGACCCAGGGCCGTGGTTAAAGCAGTGCGGTTTGTTGCCGAAATCGGTTTTAATAAACAAGTCTGACTTGCATTTTATATTTGTTAATTTTAGATATTTTAAGTTATTAGTCTTGGGATGGGTTTTTTATGTACTTTTAATAGTTGAGTGTTTTTATTTTATTTTACATTTTAGCTTAATTTGTGTAGCTTTTAGGTTTTAGTGTTGACTTCGGGCCCAAATGACCTTGTTGTCGACGGGCCCTAAAACACCACACACTCACACACACACACACACACACACACAAACACACTCGTTAATTATCCATTTTGTGGCAGTACTACCTCTCTGCCTCACGGCTGCACGTACCTGGGTCGACGTCGGGACTCCTTCCTCGGTCTCCACGTCGTCGTTGGCTGCTTGCTTTACCCTGGGCTCTAGCGGCTTCTCCTGCATGGATTCCTTTATTTTTTCTGGGTTCTCAGGGTGTTCAGTTTGACACAACACAAACCAATGATAATCTCTGAACTGCTTTTATTTGTCCTTGCATTTGTGAAACCCGGGCACTTAAATAACTGCACTTCCGGCGGACATTTTATGGTACATTTTATTGGACGCGGTACTTCGTCGAATACACCTGACGGATGTATACAATACTGCAATGAGCAACAAATGAGCGACAACTGAGACTGAATAGGGATTGCTACTCTCTTATATACACACAGCTCGGCGTCACCAGGAAAAACTAAGGGTATACTGACCTGTATAACGGTACAGTAAACTAGCTAGCATACCATTCTATTGTCTAACATCCGCTCTTTCTAGACTGTCGTCCGGGAGTGCAGGGTTTCTCACGTATGTCTACAATTTTAGTTTCGCTAACATAACTAGTTACAGTTCTTAAAATTATGAATAATTATTAAACATATTACATAAGTAAATGAATAATTAATCCAAGGACCAAAGTTCCTCTATCACTTTTCATATACGACGTGTGTTCATAACACCACCCTTTTTCAGGACTGGATACAGATACGAAATTTTGGTATGCTTTTAAAAATACATGTGGATCCTTTGGGAATGCGTGACAGATATGACAGCGCTGTAAAGTTTATAGAATTATAGTGGCGGCGAACAGAGTTAGGACTCACTTTCTTCTCGGGCTGCCTGACAAGAATGTGAGCGCATTCTTCGCCAGGCTAGCTTCAGGTCTTATTTTAGAGTTAGGACTGTTTTGATACTTAAAATGGCGTCGTTTTAATTGCAAGAACACCGTGTAATCATTCGTTTTCTCCATTTTCGTGGTGTGACACCTCTAGAAATTCATCGCCAGTTGAGTAAGGCATGTGGTGATGGTACCATGGATATGTCTAACGTACGTTCCTGAGTGTGACAGTTCAATGAAGACAGAACATCGTGTGACAACAAACCAAGACAGTCACGGCCTCGTACCAACCTGTCTGACGACATGATCCAGTGAACGTTGTTTTGGAGGATCGTCGACTGAGCAGAAACCGCCTCCAAAATTGGTATTTCCGTGGGAACTGTGGACACAATCCTGCATGAAGATCTTAAAATGCAAAAAGTGTCTTCCAAGTGGGTACCACAAATGCTGACGGATGATCACAAGGCTGGACGCGTAGCAAATTCTCAGGCGGCGTTGACAATATGAATGGAACTTTCTTTCAATCGATTGTGACAATGGATGAGACGTGGATGTCCATTTTCAACCCTAAAACGAAGCGCCAGTCAGCTCAATGCAAGCACACAGACTCACCGCCACTGAGAGCCAGTGCTGACAAAATGATGGTGGCCATCTTCCGGGACAGCAGTGGTATAATCCTTACTCATTGCATTCCAAAGGGCACTACGGTGACAGCTGCCTCCTACCAAAATATTTTGAAGAATAAACTCCTCACAACATTTTGTGAAAAACGCGCGGAAAAGGTTGGACGTGTGCTGTTTCATCAAGACAACGCACCAGCGTATCGGGCGAAGGCGACGCAGGAGTTTCTTCGTGACAACAATTTTGAAGTGATTGCTCATACTCCCTACTCATCTGACCTGGCTCCTAGCAACTTTCGGCTGTTCACAACGATGAAACACTCTCCGTGGTCACAGATTCACTAGTTGTGCCGCTACTGCAACAGCGATTTTCCAGTGGTCAAAACACACTCCTAAAGAAGCGTACGCAACCACCATGGAGTCATGGCGTCGATGTTGTGAGAAATGTGAACGGCTAGAGGGAGATTACGTTGAGAAGTGACACGAGTTTCCAATTTTTTCTTGTCATTACTTTGTGAGAAAAAAATAGGGGATGTTATAACTTGGACGCACCTCCTATATCTGCAAATCATAAGCGAGACCGTAATACCACAAGGAAAAACATATAAAACAATAAAAGTACACAATGCAGGTTATATAGCTTTTTGTGGATTTAATTATTTCCATGATATCCCTTGTTATTTTGTAGAATTTTGCAATATCCTTCTTTTCCCAAACAGAAAGTTTTCCTTTCTTCCTTCCTTCCTTCCTTCCTTCCTTCCTTCCTTCCTTCCTTCCTTCCTTCCTTCCTTCCTTTCTTCCTTCCTTCCTTCCTTCCTTCCTTCCTTCCTTCCTTCCTTCCTACCTTCCTTCCTTCCTTCCCTCCCTCCCACCTTACTTCCCTCCATCCTTCCTTCCCTCCCTCCTCCCTTCCCTCCTTCCTTCCTTCCCTCCCTCTCTCCTCTTCCTCCTTCCCTCCCTCCCTTCTACCCTCCCTTCCTCCCTCCCTCCCCCTCCATTCTTCCCTCCCTCCACCTCCCTCCTTACCTCCCTCCTCCCTCCCTCATTCCATCTCTCCATCCTTCCCTCCGTCCTTGCTTCCCTCCTTCCTTCCTTCCTTCCCTCCTTCCTTCCTTTCCTCCTTCTTTTTCTCCTTCCTTCCCTCCTTCCTTCCCTCCTTCCTTCCCTCCTTCCTTCCTTGCTTTCTTCCTTCCACACTCCCTCCACCTCCCTCCTTACCTTCCTCCTCCCTCCCTCCTTCCCTCCCTCCCTCATTCCATCTCTCCCTCCTTCCCTCCGTCCTTGCTTCCCTCCTTCCTTCCTTTCCTCCTTCTTTTTCTCCTTCCTTCCCTCCTTCCTTCCCTCCTTCCTTCCTTGCTTCCTTCCTTCCACACTCCCTCCGCCCTCCCTCCTTCCCTCCTCTCAAAGAAGCAGAAAATTATCAGATAGTGACAGCGCTTAACAAGTCGACTCTCGCTTAAAGCTATCGTTCTCCGAACTTCCCACTGCAATTATAAAATAATATGCATATAAACCTTTCTGCAAATCTTTATTTCGATGAAGTGGATGGACGATTAAGCGTTTGTATACGAATAAGTAGAGAGGGTCATGCGCGTGCAACAGTTTCTCACGGTATTACACAGCTCAGAGCATCCATTGTTCCTATCGAATTTTAATTTAATTTTTTGCACTAATGGAAGCTTTTAGCCTGGAGATTTTTTGTAAGTTTTTAAGTAAATTGGATTTATCCCCTTTTCCCAATTCACTGTTTCTAGAATAATCCAGCATTAAGATACTTCTTTTGATCCGGTGAGACTGTTCCTTTTCGTCAATGTTTCAGACGACGAGATTTCGAAAGCTTATGAAGCACACAGCTTTAGAGCTTAAAGATAAGTCCCAAGTAAAGATCCAAGTGTCTAAAGGAATATAATCCTATGTTGATATTTTCTGCAGCTTTGAACACCATTTATATGATATGGGTTAAAGTTACTGCTGCAACGACCCTGAGAATATAGTCATAGACACAACTAACTCTATAATAGCATATTTTTATACCGCGCATCCCATTATACTTTTTTGATTCCTAGTACATGAGTTTTGTTCGCTGTCGTGAATGAGTTAAAATGACTATACTATTATGGCAGGTATAATTAATTTTTAAAGATTTCATTTGATCTTTTCTTATGTTTTTATTGTCGGCTGATTGAACCGTTTAGGCATTAATTCTCCCTTAAGAGGATGGTATGAAATGTTTCCGACCTGAGAATGAAGATAGCAGCACACGTAAATAAAAGTCAGTAAATTTCGTTGTTCATCTGTTGGCAGTTAACAAAGTTTCAGCCATTTTGGTCGCTCAGTTGTTATGTAACAGTCGTTTGAGTGAGCTGTTGTGAGTGGATTATAAAAATGGGCAAAATCAAGTATCGAACTGCCATTAAATATTTGTTTTTGAAAGGAAATAAGAATACGCAAATCAAAGATGAGTAGGATTCTTTGTATGAGGTTCTACACCATCATTTACCACAGTGAAATTTTGGACAGCAAAATTTAAACGTGGCCTTAAGAGCTTTGGAGACTATGAATGTTAGGGACATCCAAACACTACAATTAACAATGAAAACATCGCCAAGGTTCACCAAATGGTGCTAGACGACCGAATTAAAATGAGAGAGATAACAAAGGCTATGAACATATCAAAAGAACGTGTTTGTCACATACTAAATCAATATTTAGACATGAGAAAGCTGACGCACGTTGAGTGCCATGTTTTCTCATGTTAGACCAAAAACGTGTTCGGATGAACATTTCCAACGTTTTGTTGGCGCACCAAAACTCGGATTTATTGCGTCTAAACTGCGCCAACGGAACGTTGGAAATGTTCATTCGAACACGTTTTTGGTCTAACGTGAGCAAACGCTGCACCCAACGCGCGGACAGCTTTCTCAAGTCTAAATATTGATTTAATATATGACAAACACTGTCTTTTGACACGTTCATAGCCTCTGCTACCTCTCTCACTTTAATTCGGCGGTCGTCTAGCAACATTTGGTGAACTTTGGCAATGATGTCGTCGGTAGATGCAGTTTTTCGACGTCGCCCAATGTCTTACGGCCACGTTTAAATTGAGCTGCCCAAAATTTCACTGTAGTAAATGATGGTACAGATTCCCCATACATAGAATCCAAATCATCTTTGATTTGCGTAGGCTTATTGCCTTTCAAAAACAAATATTTAATGGCAGTTCGATACTTGATTTTGTCCATTTTTATAATACACTCACACCAACTCACTCAACCGACGGTTACATAATAACTGAGCGTCCAAAATGGCTGAAACTTTGATAAGTAACTGTCAACAGAAGAACGAAATTCACTAGCTTTTATTTACGAGTGCTGCCATCTTCATGCTGAAGTTGGAAAGTTTTCACACCATCCTCGTACTTGAAACAGTACACTCAGTTTGTGAATGTACAGGAAAAAGAACCGCTAGGCGAACAAAGACAGGTAAGGGAGGGTTGGTCATTACCCCCAAGCGGGTAGGAGACAGGTGAATACTCTACCTGGAGGCTCTCTTGTTCGGAACGTCAATGGACACAGTGGGGTAGAATGGTGACATCAAACTTAGCGATGTGTGTAAGAAACGCGCGCGCGTAAGGGTAAGCGGCGATGATAAGAGAAAAGGAAAAACCGAAGCAGTCTGTTGTGTACCACTCCTGGAATCAAAGAGCCATGCTCAGAGCTAGCTACGAACCCATAACCCGTCCCGATAAAGTCCATAAGCACGAGTACCCCCTCATACTATAAACATGAATACTTATTTTCGACACTAAAACCTCAATAACTACTCTTTGTGATGTAATTTAGTATAATCACTACATCAATGTTTGCATAAATTCTTAATTACCTTATTATATATAAGGATATTCATCATTTTTCACAATGATAGCCTTATAATGCCTTTAAATCTACAAGTAAGCTTCTTCCTGTGTTTATTACAAATATAAGCATTATAACTTGAGTAAGATGTAGAATCGCCCGAAAACTGTGTTTCCTACTTGTAGTAGGGTAGATTGGACGCTTTGAGCACACAGTTTATGGGAAAGATGGCCGCCGTGCGCAATCTATGTATTTAAAGCAGTTATTGTCCTATTCAATTTATTTTTTCTACCTCGGGATACTGAGAAGTCTATTGAGGCTTCTCTTGGTATATTTAGTGGCTTTTGAGACGTATTTAGTGACTTTTAGGGCGTATTTGGCAGCTTTTTGGTTTATATAGAACCTTTGAAGGCGTATATAGTGACTTTATGGTGTATTTAGAGGCTCTTGAGCCAAATTTAGTGAATATATGGTGTATTTACAGGATTCTAGGACGTATTTGGCGACTTTCAGGTGTATTTAGAGGCTTTCGAGACGTATTTAGTGACTTTTTGACGTATTTACTATTTTTTCTGTGTAATTTAGCGGCTTCGGAGACGCAGTTAGGGGCTTTTCAGCCCGCCTCGGTAGCGTGGTGGTAGAGTGTCTGCCTCATGTTCAGGTGGTCCCGAGTTCGAATCTCGGTCAGGGTGAGTTACCTGGATAAGGTTTTTCCGGGGTTTTCCCTGGTCCTGAAGACAAATTTCAGGTAACTCTAAGCTCTATGTACCCGGGGCTCATTTGAGCATCATTTCACCCATTTAATTCATCGTCCGATATGGCTTAACGTTGGAGGACGTAAATTACAAAAAAAAAAAAAAAAAAAAAAAAAAAAAAAAATGCTTCAACCGGTGATTTCCTTTTAAGTAAAGGAATTTACTAGCTCACCGAAGGAAATAAATATCTGAATTTTGTTTCAGGGAACGAATAATCGAATACAGGCTGACAAATGACGGCACATCTGGACGATCTCTGATATCTCTATCTGTTGCAAACTTCGTGAAAGCCATCGGTGCTCGCAGCTCTACCCCTGGAGGAGGATCAGCTGCAGCACTTGTAGGAGCTATAGTAAGTATCTTTGCTAGCAAGACATATAAGCAGTTGCAAAAGCACAGTCCCTTCATCCATTATAAAACAGTATATGTTATTGACGAAACCTAAGTAAATTCTATGAAGTGGTTTGTAACTGTTTAAGCATACCAAAACTGATATTAACATACTTAAGAATGGTAGCACATAACAAAGTTCTCACTGTACTTCATTAGTATGACTACGAGGGCTGCTCAGTAAAGAATGGTCATAATGTTTTACGGTCATAATTTTTCGCACTAAAATCCAATCTTATTATATTCTGTTAGCTTAATGTGAAACAAACACGCCATAGTAGTTTCATTGTTGATCCCCTTAGATCCTGTCTGTGAGAACCAGGTAAGTTCAGACATGTTCAGTATCGCCTACCGCTGCAATGGAGGCAACACGCGAGGAACAATAAGCGGCTTTGAAATTCTGCTTTCGTCTCAACAAATCTTCAGTTGAGGCCTATACAATGTTACAGGAGGCCTATGGAGAGTCTGTTCTTCCCTAGAGCACAGCTCGAAGGTGGTTTAAAATGTTTAGAGGGAAGACAATTACAAAGGAAGCTGGACCCGGTTCTCCAGTTACTGCTCTTACGAAAGCAAACAACAACAAAAGAATCAACACTGCTGCTACCATTGTGAGAGAGCATCTACGAATTACCTTAAATCACTTTATAAAATAACGAACATTTCATTGGGTGCCACCCTCACGTTGGTAACAGAAACATGAGACGTTTGTGCGCGATGGGTTCCAAGACGGTTGATTCCCGAACAAATGGAAATTCGCATGCAGGTCTGCATGCAGTTAAAATTGATGTTAGAGGAAGATCCGGAACTTCTTTCAAACGTAATCACTGTTGATGAAACTTGGCTACGTCATTTGGATCCTGAGAACAAACTGTAAAGCTCAGTGTGGAAATCTCCTTCATTACCAACCCCCCATAAAGCATAAGTGGTTGCTTCTGCAGGGAAAGCTATGGTCATCTCATTCTTTGATATTCATGGAATGGTTTATCAACACGTTGTACCTGCACACACATCAGTAACTGGACAATACTACAGGGATATTTTGAAAACACTGCAAGTCCATATCAGGTGCAAAAGTCTTCATTTCTGTGAAGCAGGCTGGATGCTGCACCACGATAATGCGTGGCCGCATATTGCCAATGTTGTTGCTGAATATCTTGCAAAAATTAACTAAAAGTGCACCCCTCACCCTTCCTAAAGTCCGGATTTAGCCCCATGTGACATTTTTCTATTCCCTAACTTGAAGAAACGGCTTCGTGGGAGGCATTATCCATCATCAGAAGTAGTGGTGAAGGCTGCGGAGGTGATTTTGAAGGATCTCTCAAAAATGGTTTCCAGCATGTCTTCGAAGATTGGCAGAAAAGCTGGGACAAGTGCATCGCATTCAGGGGAGACTTTTTTTGAGAATGACCATAAAATTATGAGGATAGGTAAAGGTACGTTGTCAAAAAAAAAAAAATGTTATTCTTTATTGGACAGCCCTCGTATTTCATCTTCCACTATAACTACTTGTTGCTGCTGTTACTTCAGTAATATCACCTAGTTAATTTTCACTTAACCTTTCTTTGTTATTTTTCTTTCTCTTCTTTAACTGCCTGGTGAAATACGCAACGAACAGCCTTTTCTTCATATAATCCACTCTCTGCGGAATCCAAAAAAAAGAGGTGTCTCTCGCAGAACACACACGTAACAGTTGAGTCTGCCGCCCTTATTCTTTTGGAAGGTAGGCCACTCATCAAACGGCATGTGAGTGCTTACTAAACTTGAGGTATTGCTTGAGGTATTGTGAGCAGAATGCCCAAAATTCAGAGGAATAGCGGTTTAAGGAACAAAACGTACTGCTTGCCTAAGTAGACTTCAAAAACAAACGACTCCTTTACCGAGAGCGAATTCCGGTTTTCAGCGATTTTACAGCCTTTTTACTTAGGTATACATGGCAAAATAATTCAGTAAACGTCTCGGAAGAAATGGACGTACAATCTAAGTACACTAACAACATCTGCTAAAAATAAAATGGTGGATTGTTATACTTAGAGCAGGGTTTGGCTGCCAAAAATTAGGGAAACATTAAAGATATACCTTATCCATCATGTACCCGTACAGTCAAATCGGAGATATTATTAAACAAAAGGGTTATTTAAATGTTTCCGCAAACTACTTTTCGTGCATCTCAATTAACATTCATAAGAGCTTTTGTCATTTAAGTCATAATATTAAAAAATCCAGCAAATGACTAAAATTGTCTTAAAAGGCTATCAATAGTGTCAATGGCATAGCGCCAGGCATACAAGTCGTACTATTGAACGCGGAACGTGCTGTCAGTGAAGTCTCGAAATAGCTGAATAGAATTACGTCTTCTGTGTCCTAACCCCACAGGCTGGAGTCTTAGCATTGTAATTATTTTCTTATGTTAATAAAAACGCGAAAACAGAATTGACAGTAATTTAATTACAAAGTCCCTGTGGGCGTGCATTACCCAAGAAGGTCATCAGTTCGAGCACTTGCTTCGTTTAAGGAGTCGTGTTCCAGGAATAGGAAGAGGGTTATTCCAGCGCCACAAAACATACCAATTTGAAACATTTTTAATGGTACAATAATTCTATGCCTGAAAAATTGTGTTTAATTTCCATTTTAAACTCTGATACTGTAATCTTCTGCGTTCGAATTTGTATAAATGATCCTTATTTCAATTGCACCTTCCTATTGGTTTGTTTCAGCAACTATCTACTTGTAGTTCAGTAATACAGAAACATTAAATAATGCCATAAAAGATAAATAAAACAATTAAAAATAAAAATAATAACAATGTTCAGAATAATACTTGCACATTGTGAGTATTACGTGGCAAAATAGTAGCATACCTATGCAGTGGATTCTAACCACCGTCACAGCAGACACAAGAGACTGTACTGAGTTACCTAGTAACGTGTGAGATAAACATTTCGTCTAACATATAGTATTCGCTTGTTACAGTGAACATTTACAGACGTGCGAACGTCAACTGTCTAATTACAAATATATGACAGGCGATGTGATATCATCTATATTAGTACTAATTTCATTGAGTGTTTTACATCCATGTTAAATACGCGGGTAGAACCTAGTAATGGGGTCGATGTTTTCATGTTGGAGTATAACATGCGGATTGCATAAAACTAGTATTCGCTTGTTACAGTGAACATTTACAGACGTGCGAACGTCAACTGTCTAATTACAAATATATGACAGGCGATGTGATATCATCTATATTAGTACTAATTTCATTGAGTGTTTTACATCCATGTTAAATACGCGGGTAGAACCTAGTAATGGGGTCGATGTTTTCATGTTGGAGTATAACATGCGGATTGCATAAAACTAGTATTCGCTTGTTACAGTGAACATTTACAGACGTGCGAACGTCAACTGTCTAATTACAAATATATGACAGGCGATGTGATATCATCTATATTAGTACTAATTTCATTGAGTGTTTTACATCCATGTTAAATACGCGGGTAGAACCTAGTAATGGGGTCGATGTTTTCATGTTGGAGTATAACATGCGGATTGCATAAAACTAGTATTCGCTTGTTACAGTGAACATTTACAGACGTGCGAACGTCAACTGTCTAATTACAAATATATGACAGGCGATGTGATATCATCTATATTAGTACTAATTTCATTGAGTGTTTTACATCCATGTTAAATACGCGGTAGAACCTAGTAATGGGGTCGATGTTTTCATGTTGGAGTATAACATGCGGATTGCATAAAACTAGTATTCGCTTGTTACAGTGAACATTTACAGACGTGCGAACGTCAACTGTCTAATTACAAATATATGACAGGCGATGTGATATCATCTATATTAGTACTAATTTCATTGAGTGTTTTACATCCATGTTAAATACGCGGGTAGAACCTAGTAATGGGGTCGATGTTTTCATGTTGGAGTATAACATGCGGATTGCATAAAACTAGTATTCGCTTGTTACAGTGAACATTTACAGACGTGCGAACGTCAACTGTCTAATTACAAATATATGACAGGCGATGTGATATCATCTATATTAGTACTAATTTCATTGATTGTTTAACATCCATCAATACGCGGGTAGAACCTAGTAATGGGGTCGATGTTTTCATGTTGGAGTATAAAATGCGGATTGTATAAAACCCAAGAATAAGGGAAAGCTGATTCAACTGGTGAAAAGAAACCATTTTCAGACCATAGTGAAAGTGGTTTTTTTGCGATTGTTAATTGATCTGTAGCTTTGGGTTTGAAAAAACCAAACAAGATCGGTGCCAGTTTAGATTAATTTCCTCGAGAATTAGCTCAACAAATTAACGTGAACATGGTCGATACTGGTGTAACTAAAATGTTTATGGGTGCACACAATTCCACGTTGTGGACGCCAATTTGAAGCAATAATTTAATGGCGAGCAAATAAGTCGGAGAGCAATGAGGTTTCTCTTTGGGTATGCGTGGATGTGTGTGAGAAGGAGATTTTAATAACACTGGAATGCCCGTTTCCACTTTATTTATTTACTGCTTCTTATTTTAAAACCTCGAAATGAAAGTTGCCGACCAAGGGTTACCAATCTCTGTTTAGAGTTACTGACGGCAAAATGTTTATTACTCGATAAATTTATTAGTTCCTCATATATACGAACCGGCAAATATTCCAGACAAAACCAGATGACTGCTTTAATCGGCCTCACGCCTCAGACTGCCCTCATCGACCTCACGCCTAAGACTGCTCTACTGACCACAGCTGCGCGTGTGTGTTTATGTAACTTTCACTCTCAGGAAACTCCTTTTCAACCAAAATCCCTTTATGGCTGTTTTGTCGCCATTGTAAATGCCCCAAAGAATTCCCTATTCATACAAGTCAGTGAGCCCCTTTAGAAATCTTCTAAGGACACTGCTTCTTACATTGCTTTTGTTATAACACTTTCCCCCAACTCAACTGGCCTTGCCCTTGTCGTAACAAAGAACCAACATTCCTTTGGCATCCATCATGATTCTTTACTTCTGGCAAACCATAATTTCGGTATCACTGGGCTTTAGAAAAACTTTTCCTAGTGCGTGAAACCCTATTGCTGTAATTAAGTTCTGAAAAAGAATATATTGTCACGCGAGCGTTAGAACACCCTGTGAAGCAGCTGAGAGCGGGAGACAGGGAAGGTTCGGTTAGCCACGCCCTCGCCTCGTTTGTCCTATAGTGGTGACAGGCTGTGGTCAGGGGAAAAACATGACTGTGTCGTCTGTTTCTCTACACCTGTTTCTCGAAATTACGGAATCTGGAACATTCCCCTGGTCACTAGAAACCGGCGATATTCCTATATAAAGAGGGTTACAGACGGACAGAGTAGAGTTGGTCAGTTAGTGAGTGAGGAGACAGTCGCAGTTCTTGGTGTAAGAGTTAGTCAGTGACGTGTTAATGTACGAGAAGATTGTGCAACGGAAGACTGTACGTAACTGTGAATGTGTACCGGAGCTTACGTAACCGCGAGTACAAGGAAATTGTAACGGACGAACTGGTGAATTGTAATTGTGTGCAGCACGTAATACTGTGTAATTGGCAAGTGTTAAACTGTAAGTCGGTGGAAATAAAGAACATTGTTGAGTGGTGTAACTAGACTTTTCATTTCACGAACCCACAAAGTCACACTGGTGTCAGGAAGCGGGAAGATAACATCACCGAACATTCCAACCATGGATGCGGCATTGGAAAAAATTTTGGAGAAGATGATGGAAATGAAGGCCGAATTAACAGAGAAGACGGAAGCGGCAAATAACAGCTTGGCCGCGAAGATGAACGAGTTAACAACAAAAACAGAAGCGGCAAATGACAACCTGGCCGCAAAGCTGGAAGAAATGAAGACGGCAACTGAAAACCTCGCTGCAAAAATAGAAGCGGCAAACAACAACCTCATCGCCGAGTTGAAACAAATGAAGACGGCCAACGACAACATCACCGCGGAACTGAAACAAATGAAGACGGCCAACGACAACATCACCGAGAAGATGGAAGAAATGAAGGCCGAGTTAACCACAGAAATGAGAGCAGCGAACGGCAGTCTGGCCACGGAAATGAAGGCGGCGAACGAGGCTCTCGCCGCAAAGTTTGAGGAACGGTTGGCCGGCGTGAGGGATGACGTCACGAACCTGGGCAAGCGGAAGGGTCAAGTAGACTACCGCCTTAATGATTTAGAGGAAAAGGCCGACAACATCGCAAAACCCCTCACCCGCCTGATGGAGGAAAACCGGCCTTATGTGTGGACGGAGGACGCCGAAGACGCTTTCCAGCACCCGAAGGGGACCCTGTGCAGTGCTCCTATTTTGGGTTTCCCACAACCGGGTGGCGCCTTCATTGTGGACACCGACGCTAGCGACCATTACATTGGAGGTGTCCTATCGCAGATCCAGGACGGCCATGAGCACACAAGAGTGGAAGAGAAGGAGCGTGCCGCAGCAGTCCGAGTAGTTGTGGCAGTGCCTGCTGAAGGCTGGGATAGCGCAGGCCTGAGGAGGGAGCAGCTGGCGGACGCAGACTTGGGGCCACTCTTGAGGGAAGTGGAGGCAGGGACGAGGCCAACCTGGGAGGACATCGCACCGAGGAGCGCCACCTACAAGTCGTACTGGGCCCAATGGGACTCGTTGAAGACCAGAGTGGGCGTGCTGTTCCGGGTATGGGAGTCACCCGATGGGAAGGCGCAGAGAGGACAGTTGGTACTTCCCCGGAGTAAGGTCCCGGAAGTCTTGGAGGAAGTGCACGCCGGTACTTCAGGAGGACACCTGGGAGCGAACCGAATGATTCACAAACTACGGCAGCGCTACTTCTGGCTGAGACTCCGAGCAGATGCTGGTGGTACACCTGGACCGCCCGGCACGCTACGATGCTGCTGTTCGGGGCGAACAGCTTTGAGGAGGGAGCAGTGTCACGCGAGCGTTAGAACACCCTGTGAAGCAGCTGAGAGCGGAAGACAGGGAAGGTTCGGTTAGCCACGCCCTCGCCTCGCTTGTCCTATAGTGGTGACAGGCTGTGGTCGGGGGAAAAACATGACTGTGTCGTCTGTTTCTCTACACCTGTTTCTCGAAATTACGGAATCTGGAACACTCCCCTGGTCACTAGAAACCGGCGATATTCCTATATAAAGAGGGTTACAGACGGACAGAGTAGAGTTGGTCAGTTAGTGAGTGAGGAGACAGTCGCAGTTCTTGGTGTAAGAGTTAGTCAGTGACGTGTTAATGTACGAGAAGATTGTGCAACGGAAGACTGTACGTAACTGTGAATGTGTACCGGAGCTTACGTAACCGCGAGTACAAGGAAATTGTAACGGACGAACTGGTGAATTGTAATTGTGTGCAGCACGTAATACTGTGTAATTGGCAAGTGTTAAACTGTAAGTCGGTGGAAATAAAGAACATTGTTGAGTGGTGTAACTGGACTTTTCATTTCACGAACCCACAAAGTCACAATATATCCCATTGTTTAAAACGAAGAAAAAAAGAGATATACCATGTACTTTGGATTTTAGTGCGTCTTTGACTGTACCATTTGCCCCGTTCTCTGGTGCAGTAGAGAAAGTGCTCAAACCATATATTTGAATGGCTCTATATAAAATTAGTAGTAGCTGGTCCAGTAAATACAGAGGAGCTTGTAATATACTGCATGGTGACAGTGTGATAGCTAGAGCCCGGACTTTGATGAAAAGTCATCTTTTTTCTGAGTACTCACAGACGATGCTTATTGGAAATTAAGTGCATTCTGGAACAAATACGTTACATATTGTCGCAACCCGGCGTGTCGGCCTTCAAAGCCTTCAACCTCCTGCCGACGATGTCCTCTACCATGGCGTGCAGTTACTTTGTGTTGCTGTCGGCCTTTCCCTCCAGGTTGTTAACGCGCTTCGCAAGGTCTTCGACGTCTTCCACCATGGCGTTCAGGGACTTGGCGCTACTATAGACCTTTTCCTCTAGGTCATTGAAGCGGTTTGCCAGGTCTTCGACGCGCTCGTCCACTTGGCCCATTCGCTTGCCCAGTTCCGTCACGTCAACTCTCACGCCGGCCAACTGTTTCTCAAATTTGACGGCGAGAGCCTCGTTCGCAACCTTCATTTCCGTGGCCAGACTGTCGTTCGCTGCTCTCATTTCTGTGGTTAATTCGGTCTTTATTGTAGTCAGATTGCGATTTGTCGTCTCCAACTTTGCGGCCAGGTCGCTATTTGCTGCCTCCGTCTTCGCTGTTAATTCGGCCGTCATTTCTTCCATCTTCTCGGTGATGTCGTTAGCCGTCTTCATTTGTTTCAGTTCCGCGGCCAGGGTTATTATTTGCCGCTTTCATTTCCGAAGTCAGTTCGGCTTTCATTTCCATCATCTTTTCCAGAATCTTTTCCAATGCCGTATCCATGGTGGTCGTAGGGGAGGGGATCCGTCCCCTTCAGCTGCTGTGGTGCGGCCGCTGCGGACCCTTAGCACTCGTGGTACCTCTGACGTTACTAGAGGAACCTCGGGCTGAACTGCCGAGCCCTTCCCGCAGGGGAGCTGTTCGGATTGGGTTGGACTCGAGGGGTCAGTGTGTTTCCAACACCCACGAGGAATTGGGTACCTCAGGCCAAGCTACGGCCGCCCGGAGAGGATAGAGGGTTGCCTAAAAAGTCCCGGGTACTAGCCTGCAGAGTTAGTAGAAGGTGTGCTTGATCACCAGGCGGCCCCACGGAGGTTTTCTGTAGCCTTGCCTGCAAGGTTGACGCCCGTAATTTTTAGGAATTAACTGGGCATTTTCATGTGTAGTCCACATTCGGGAAGCAGGTGTTCGATACCCGTGGCTGACCTGAACCCGACCCATGGGCTTTTTGTGTTTTTTTTAAAACTGATCTGTGATTGAACGTACATTTATATCATCTTTTATGAAATAGTAACTTTGTAAGTGTGGTAAACATGCAATTAACACAGGTCAGAACCTAGCCCCTAATATATCTTAGCCTCCGGCACCAATTTTAACACCCTGAGATACATAGTTAAATGCATGTACATACCACTGTGACAATTTTCATATAGTGAGAGAAGTGGTGAATAGCTTTGTTAGAATGGATTGAGAGACAATTGAGAGCGCAAAGGATCTTATTTCTGATACTCAAATCCAAGGTAAATTAGCTTTCATTGAATCAAAATTTGCATTTTTTACGGATACCATAACCCGCCTTGAAGAACGTGGCATGGCTTTGGGTAAATCGATGCGTTAATGAGGAATGCGGAAGAGAAAATACAAAATGTAAAAGGTGAAATTGGGGACAACATTAGACAGACGCTAATATTTGTGTTGGACATACATAAAGGATACCAAGCAGTTTGTCAGATTGCCGACATCTTGTCAGGAGAAAACTTCAGAACTGGTATTTGTGAATATCATTTAACAGGCAGTGACATAGTGTTTTTTTTTAAATGCACCTATAACATCTGTGGAAATGGAGAGAATTTTCTCAAAGTATAAAACAGTTTTAGCTGACAACCACCGTTTCTTTACTTTTGATAATTTGAGGATGTCTATGGAGGTGTACTGCAACGCTAAGTAAGGTATGTTTTGGCTAATGGGTACAGTAACTTATTAAACTATAAAGTCCGGGCCTTAAAGTACTTACAGCATAGTAAGTCGCCCTTAAGGTAGTTGTCTCATGTGTTTATGAGAACTCCTAGTGGTTTACCGGGGAAAAACACGAGTCAGTTGTACCTAATAGTGGTCCGAACTATAAAGCCCGGGCCTTAAAGTACTTACAGCATTGTAAGTCGCCATTAAGGTAGTTGTCTCATGTTTATGAAAACACCTAACTGGTTTATGGGAATAACACGAGTCAGTTTAAGAATTTAATGTCATGTCGGCACGTTGGCCATAGTAGCTCAAGGGGTTAGAGCGGCTGAAAGGCAACCAGAAGATCCGTGGCTATGACATTGAATTTTTCTGCCTGCTTCAGCCGTTTCATAGGGTGTCCTACACACGGCTAGTGTGAAAGAACAATTAATTTCCATTAATTTACCTTATAGTGGTCCGAACTATAAAGCCCGGGACTTAAAGTACTTACAGCATAGTAAGTCGTCATTAAGGTAGTTGTCTCATGTGTTTATGAGAACTCCTAGTGGTTTACCGGGAAAAACACGAGTCAGTTGTGCCTAACAGTGGTCCGAACTATAAAGCCCGGGTCTTTAAGTACTTACAGCATAGTAAGTCGTCATTCAGGTAGTTGTCTCATGTGTTTATGAGAACTCCTAGCGGTTTACCGGGAAAAACGCGAGTCAGTTGTACCTAAAAGTGGTCCGAACTATAAAGCCCGGGCCTTAAAGTACTTACAGCATAATAAGTCGTCATTAAGGTAGTTGTCTCATGTGTTTATGAGAACTTCTAGTGGTTTACCGGGAACAACACGAGACAGTTGTACCTAATAGTGGTTAACTATAAAGCCCGGGCCTTAAAGTACTTACAGCATAGTAAGTCGCCATTAAGGTAGTTGTCTCATGTGTTTATGAGCACTTCTAGTGGTTTACCGGGAAAAACACGAGTCAGTTGTACCTAATAGTGGTCCGAACTATAAAGCCCTGGCCTTAAAGTACTTACAGCATAGTAAGTCGTCATTAAGGTAGTTGTCTAATGTGTTTATGAGAACTCCTAGTGGTTTACCGGGAGAAACACGAGTTAGTTGTACCCAATAGTGCTCCGAACTATAAAGCCCGGGTCTTAAAGTACTTACAGCATAGTAAGTCTTCATTAAGGTAGTTGTCTCATGTGTTTATGAGAACTCCTAGTGGATTACCGGGAGAAACACGAGTCAGTTGTACCTAATAGTGGTCCGAACTATAAAGCCCGGGTCTTAAAGTACTTACAGCATAGTAAGTCGTCATTAAGGTAGTTGTCTCATGTGTTTATGAGAACTCCTAGTGGTTTACCGGGAAAAACACGAGTCAGTTGTGCCTAATAGTGGTCCGAACTATAAAGCCCGGGTCTTAAAGTACTTACAGCATAGTAAGTCGTCATTAAGGTAGTTGTCTCATGTGTTTATGAGAACTCCTAGTGGTTTACCTGGAACAACACGAGTCAGTTGTACCTAATAGTGGTCCGAACTATAAAGCCCGGGCCTTAAGGTACTTACAGCATAGTAAGTCGCCATTAAGGTAGTTGTCTCATGTGTTTATGAGAACTCCTAGTGGTTTACCGGGAGAAACACGAGTCAGTTGTACCTAATAGTGGTCCGAACTATAAAGCCCGGGTCTTAAAGTACTTACAGCATAGTAAGTCGCCATTAAGGTAGATGTCTCATGTGTTTATGAGAACTCCTGGTGGTTTACCGGGAGAAACACGAGACAGTTGTACCTAATAGCGGTCCGAACTATAAAGCCCGGGCCTTAAAGTACTTACAGCATAGTAAGTCGTCATTAAGGTAGTTGTCTCATGTGTTTATGAGAACTCCTAAGTGGTTTACCGGGAAAAACACGAGTCAGTTGTACCCAATAGTGGTCCGAACTATAAAGCCCGGGCCTTAAAGTACTTACAGCATAATAAGTCGTCATTAAGGTGCTTGTCTTATGTGTTTATGAGAACTCCTAAGTGGTTTACCGGGAAAAACACGAGTCAGTTGTACCTAATAGTGGTCCGAACTATAAAGCCCGGGCCTTAAAGTACTTACAGCATAGTAAGTCGCCATTAAGGTAGTTGTCTCATGTGTTTATGAGAACTTCTAGTGGTTTACCGGGAAAAACACGAGTCAGTTGTACCCAATAGTGGACCGAACTATAAAGCCCTGGCCTTAAAGTACTTACAGCATAGTAAGTCGTCATTAAGGTAGTTGTCTCATGTGTTTATGAGAACCCTAGTGGTTTACCGGGAAAAACACGAGTCAGTTGTACCTAGTAGTGGTCCGAACTATAAAGCCCGGGCCTTAAAGTTTCTACAGCATAGTAACTCGTCATTAAGGTAGTTGTCTCATGTATTTATGAGATCTCCTAGTGGTTTACCGGGAAAAACACGAGTCAGTTGTACCTAATAGTGGTTAACTATAAAGCCCGGGCCTTAAAGTTCTTACAGCATAGTAAGTCGCCATTAAGGTAGTTGTCTCATGTGTTTATGAGAACTCCTAGTGGTTTACCGGGAGAAACACGAGTCAGTTGTACCGAATAGTGCTCCGAACTATAAAGCGCGGGTCTTAAAGTACTTACAGCATAGTAAGTCGTCATTAAGGTAGTTGTCTCATGTGTTTATGAGAACTCCTAGTGGTTTACCGGGAGAAACACGAGTCAGTTGTACCTAATAGTGGTCCGAACTATAAAGCCCGGGCCTTAAAGTACTTACAGCATAGTAAGTCGCCATTAAGGTAGTTGTCTCATGTGTTTATGAGAACTTCTAGTGGTTTACCGGGAAAAACACGAGTCAGTTGTACCTAATAGTGGTCCGAACTATAAAGCCCTGGCCTTAAAGTACTTACAGCATAGTAAGTCGTCATTAAGGTAGTTGTCTAATGTGTTTATGAGAACTCCTAGTGGTTTACCGGGAGAAACACGAGTCAGTTGTACCCAATAGTGCTCCGAACTATAAAGCCCGGGTCTTAAAGTACTTACAGCATAGTAAGTCGTCATTAAGGTAGTTGTCTCATGTGTTTATGAGAACTCCTAGTGGATTACCGGGAGAAACACGAGTCAGTTGTACCTAATAGTGGTCCGAACTATAAAGCCCGGGTCTTAAAGTACTTACAGCATAGTAAGTCGTCATTAAGGTAGTTGTCTCATGTGTTTATGAGAACTGCTAGTGGTTTACCGGGAAAAACACTAGTCAGTTGTGCCTAATAGTGGTCCGAACTATAAAGCCCGGGTCTTAAAGTACTTACAGCATAGTAAGTCGTCATTAAGGTAGTTGTCTCATGTGTTTATGAGAACTCCTAGTGGTTTACCGGGAACAACACGAGTCAGTTGTACCTAATAGTGGTCCGAACTATAAAGCCCGGGCCTTAAGGTACTTACAGCATAGTAAGTCGCCATTAAGGTAGTTGTCTCATGTGTTTATGAGAACTCCTAGTGGTTTACCGGGAGAAACACGAGTCAGTTGTACCTAATAGTGGTCCGAACTATAAAGCCCGGGTCTCAAAGTACTTACAGCATAGTAAGTCGCCATTGAGGTAGATGTCTCATGTGTTTATGAGAACTCCTGGTGGTTTACCGGGAGAAACACGAGACAGTTGTACCTAATAGCGGTCCGAACTATAAAGCCCGGGCCTTAAAGTACTTACAGCATAGTAAGTCGTCATTAAGGTAGTTGTCTCATGTGTTTATGGGAACTCCTAAGTGGTTTACCGGGAAAAACACGAGTCAGTTGTACCCAATAGTGGTCCGAACTATAAAGCCCGGGCCTTAAAATACTTACAGCATAATAAGTCGTCATTAAGGTGCTTGTCTTATGTGTTTATGAGAACTCCTAAGTGGTTTACCGGGAAAAACACGAGTCAGTTGTACCTAATAGTGGTCCGAACTATAAAGCCCGGGCCTTAAAGTACTTACAGCATAGTAAGTCGCCATTAAGGTAGTTGTCTCATGTGTTTATGAGAACTTCTAGTGGTTTACCGGGAAAAACACGAGTCAGTTGTACCTAATAGTGGTCCGAACTATAAAGCCCTGGCCTTAAAGTACTTACAGCATAGTAAGTCGTCATTAAGGTAGTTGTCTCATGTGTTTATGAGAACCCCTAGTGGTTTACCGGGAAAAACACGAGTCAGTTGTACCTAATAGTGGTCCGAACTATAAAGCCCGGGCCTTAAAGTTTCTACAGCATAGTAAGTCGTCATTAAGGTAGTTGTCTCATGTGTTTATGAGAACTCCTAGTGGTTTACCGGGAAAAACACGAGTCAGTTGTACCTAATAGTGGTTAACTATAAAGCCCGGGCCTTAAAGTACTTACAGCATAGTAAGTCGCCATTAAGGTAGTTGTCTCATGTGTTTATGAGAACTCCTAGTGGTTTACCGGGAAAAACACTAGTCAGTTGTACCTAATAGTGGTCCGAACTATAGAGCCCGGGCCTTAAAGTACTTACAGCATAGTAAGTCGTCATTAAGGTAGTTGTCTCATGTGTTTATGAGAACTCCTAGTGGTTTACCGGGAGAAACACGAGTCAGTTGTACCTAATAGTGGTCGGAACTATAAAGCCCGGGCCTTAAAGTACTTACAGCATAGTAAGTCGTCATTAAGGTAGTTGTCTCATGTGTTTATGAGAACTCCTAGCGGTTTACTGGGAAAAACGCGAGTCAGTTGTACCTAAAAGTGGTCCGAACTATAAAGCCCGGGCCTTAAAGTACTTACAGCATAATAAGTCGTCATTAAGGTAGTTGTCTCATGTGTTTATGAGAGCTTCTAGTGGTTTACCGGGAACAACACGAGTCAGTTGTACCTAATAGTGGTCCGAACTATAAAGCCCTGGCCTTAAAGTACTTACAGCATAGTAAGTCGTCATTAAGGTAGTTGTCTAATGTGTTTATGAGAACTCCTAGTGGTTTACCGGGAGAAACACGAGTCAGTTGTACCCAATAGTGCTCCGAACTATAAAGCCCGGGTCTTAAAGTACTTACAGCATAGTAAGTCGTCATTAAGGTAGTTGTCTCATGTGTTTATGAGAACTCCTAGTGGATTACCGGGAGAAACACGAGTCAGTTGTACCTAATAGTGGTCCGAACTATAAAGCCCGGGTCTTAAAGTACTTACAGCATAGTAAGTCGTCATTAAGGTAGTTGTCTCATGTGTTTATGAGAACTCCTAGTGGTTTACCGGGAAAAACACGAGTCAGTTGTGCCTAATAGTGGTCCGAACTATAAAGCCCGGGTCTTAAAGTACTTACAGCATAGTAAGTCGTCATTAATGTAGTTGTCTCATGTGTTTATGAGAACTCCTAGTGGTTTACCGGGAAAAACACGAGTCAGTTGTACCTAATAGTGGTCCGAACTATAAAGCCCGGGCCTTAAAGTTTTTACAGCATAGTAAGTCGTCATTAAGGTAGTTGACTCATGTGTTTATAAGAACTCCTAGTGGTTTACCGGGAAAAACACGAGTCAGTTGTACCTAATAGTGGTTAACTATAAAGCCCGGGCCTTAAAGTACTTACAGCATAGTAAGTCGCCATTAAGGTAGTTGTCTCATGTGTTTATGAGAACTCCTGTTGGTTTACCGGGAGAAACACGAGACAGTTGTACCTAATAGCGGTCCGAACTATAAAGCCCGGGCCTTAAAGTACTTACAGCATAGTAAGTCGTCATTAAGGTAGTTGTCTCATGTGTTTATGAGAACTCCTAAGTGGTTTACCGGGAAAAACACGAGTCAGTTGTACCCAATAGTGGTCCGAACTATAAAGCCCGAGCCTTAAAGTACTTACAGCATAATAAGTCGTCATTAAGGTAGTTGTCTTATGTGTTTATGAGAACTCCTAAGTGGTTTACCTGGAAAAACACGAGTCAGTTGTACCTAATAGTGGTCCGAACTATAAAGCCCGGGCCCTAAAGTACTTACAGCATAGTAAGTCCCCATTAAGGTAGTTGTCTAATGTGTTTATGAGAACTCCTAGTGGTTTACCGGGAAAAACACGAGTCAGTTGTGCCTAACAGTGGTCCGAACTATAAAGCCCGGGTCTTTAAGTACTTACAGCATAGTAAGTCGTCATTCAGGTAGTTGTCTCATGTGTTTATGAGAACTCCTAGTGGATTACCGGGAGAAACACGAGTCAGTTGTACCTAATAGTGGTCCGAACTATAAAGCCCGGGTCTTAAAGTACTTACAGCATAGTAAGTCGTCATTAAGGTAGTTGTCTCATGTGTTTATGAGAACTCCTAGTGGCTTACCGGGAAAAACACGAGTCAGTTGTGCCTAATAGTGGTCCGAACTATAAAGCCCGGGTCTTAAAGTACTTACAGCATAGTAAGTCGTCATTAAGGTAGTTGTCTCATGTGTTTATGAGAACTCCTAGTGTTTTATCGGGAACAACACAAGTTAGTTGTACCTAATAGTGGTCCGAACTATAAAGCCCGGGCCTTAAGGTACTTACAGCATAGTAAGTCGCCATTAAGGTAGTTGTCTCATGTGTTTATGAGAACTCCTAGTGGTTTACCGGGAGAAACACGAGTCAGTTGTACCTAATAGTGGCCCGAACTATAAAGCCCGGGTCTTAAAGTATTTACAGCATAGTAAGTCGCCATTAAGGTAGATGTCTCATGTGTTTATGAGAACTCCTGGTGGTTTACCGGGAGAAACACGAGACAGTTGTACCTAATAGCGGTCCGAACTATAAAGCCCGGGCCTTAAAGTACTTACAGCATAGTAAGTCATCATTAAGGTAGTTATCTCATGTGTTTATGAGAACTCCTAAGTGGTTTACCGGGAAAAACACGAGTCAGTTGTACACAATAGTGGTCCGAACTATAAAGCCCGGGCCTTAAAGTACTTACAGCATAATAAGTCGTCATTGAGGTAGTTGTCTTATGTGTTTATGAGAACACATAAGTGGTTTACCGGGAAAAACACGAGTCAGTTGTACCTAATAGTGGTCCGAACTATAAAGCCCGGGCCTTAAAGTACTTACAGCATAGTAAGTCGCCATTAAGGTAGTTGTCTCATGTGTTTATGAGAACTTCTAGTGGTTTACCGGGAAAAACACGAGTCAGTTGTACCTAATAGTGGTCCGAACTATAGAGCCCTGGCCTTAAAGTACTTACAGCATAGTAAGTCGTCATTAAGGTAGTTGTCTCATGTGTTTATGAGAACTCCTAGTGGTTTACCGGAAAAAACACGAGTCAGTTGTACCTAATAGTGGTCCGAACTATAAAGCCCGGGCCTTAAAGTTTTTACGGCATAGTAAGTCGTCATTAAGGTAGTTGACTCATGTGTTTATAAGAACTCCTAGTGGTTTACCGGGAAAAACACGAGTCAGTTGTACCTAATAGTGGTTAACTATAAAGCCCGGGCCTTAAAGTACTTACAGCATAGTAAGTCGCCATTAAGGTAGTTGTCTCATGTGTTTATGAGAACTCCTAGTGGTTTACCGGGAAAAACACTAGTCAGTTGTACCTAATAGTGGTCCGAACTATAAAGGCCGGGCCTTAAAGTACTTACAGCATAGTAAGTCGTCATTAAGGTAGTTGTCTCATGTGTTTATGAGAACTCCTAGTGGTTTACCAGGAGAAACACGAGTCAGTTGTACCTAATAGTGGTCGGAACTATAAAGCCCGGGCCTTAAAGTACTTCCAGCATAGTAAGTCGTCATTAAGGTAGTTGTCTCATGTGTTTATGAGAACTCCTAGCGGTTTACCGGGAAAAACGGGAGTCAGTTGTACCTAATAGTGGTCCGAACTATAAAGTCCGGGCCTTAAAGTACTTACAGCATAGTAAGTCGTCATTAAGGTAGTTGTCTCATGTGTTTATGAGAACTCCTAGCGGTTTACCGGGAAAAACACGAGTCAGTTGTACCTAATAGTGGCCCGAACTATAAAGTCCGGGCCTTAAAGTACTTACAGCATAGTAAGTCGTCATTAAGGTAGTTGTCTCATGTGTTTATGAGAACTCCTTGTGGTTTATCGGAAAAACACGAGTCAGTTGTACCTAATAGTGCTCCGAACTATAAAGTCCGGGCCTTTTAGTACTTACAGCATAGTAAGTCGCCCTTAAGGTAGTTGTCTCATGTGTTTATGAGAACTCCTAGTGGTTTACCGGAAAAAACGCGAGTCAGTTGTACCTAATAGTGGTCCGAACTATATAGTCCGAGCCTTAAAGTACTTACAGCATAGTAAGTCGCCCTTAAGGTAGTTGTCTCATGTGTTTATGAGAACTCCTTGTGGTTTACCGGGAAAAACACAAGTCAGTTGTACCTAATAGTGGTCCGAACTATAAAGTCCGGGCCTTAAACTACCTACAGCATAGTAAGTCGCCCTTAAGGTAGTTGTCTCATGTGTTTATGAGAACTCCTAGTGGTTTACCGGGATAAACACGAGTCAGTTGTACCTAATAGTGGTCCGAACTATAAAGCCCGGGTCTTAAAGTACTTACAGCATAGTAAGTCGCCATTAAGGTAGATGTCTCATGTGTTTATGAGAACTCCTGGTGGTTTACCGGGAGAAACACGAGACAGTTGTACCTAATAGCGGTCCGAACTATAAAGCCCGGGCCTTAAAGTACTTACAGCATAGTAAGTCGTCATTAAGGTAGTTGTCTCATGTGTTTATGAGAACTCCTAAGTGGTTTACCGGGAAAAACACGAGTGAGTTGTACCCAATAGTGGTCCGAACTATAAAGCCCGAGCCTTAAAGTACTTACAGCATAATAAGTCGTCATTAAGGTAGTTGTCTTATGTGTTTATGAGAACTCCTAAGTGGTTTACCGGGAAAAACACGAGTCAGTTGTACCTAATAGTGGTCCGAACTATAAAGCCCGGGCCTTAAAGTACTTACAGCATAGTAAGTCCCCATTAAGGTAGTTGTCTAATGTGTTTATGAGAACTCCTAGTGGTTTACCGGGAAAAACAGGAGTCAGTTGTACCTAATAGTGGTCCGAACTATATAGTCCGGGCCTTAAACTACTTACAGCATAGTAAGTCGCCCTTAAGTTAGTTGTCTCATGTGTTTATGAGAACTCCTTGTGGTTTACCGGGAAAAACACGAGTCAGTTGTACCTAATAGCGGTCCGAACTATAAAGTCCGGGCCTTAAAGTACTTACAGCATAGTAAGTCGTCATTAAGGTAGTTGTCTCATGTATTTATGAGAACTCCTGGTGGTTTACCGGGAAAAACACGAGTGAGTTGTACCCAATAGTGGTCCGAACTATAAAGCCAGAGCCTTAAAGTACTTACAGCATAATAAGTCGTCATTAAGGTAGTTGTCTTATGTGTTTATGAGAACTCCTAAGTGGTTTACCTGGAAAAACACGAGTCAGTTGTACCTAATAGTGGTCCGAACTATAAAGCCCGGGCCTTAAAGTACTTACAGCATAGTAAGTCCCCATTAAGGTAGTTGTCTAATGTGTTTATGAGAACTCCTAGTGGTTTACCGGGAAAAACACGAGTCAGTTGTGCCTAACAGTGGTCCGAACTATAAAGCCCGGGTCTTTAAGTACTTACAGCATAGTAAGTCGTCATTCAGGTAGTTGTCTCATGTGTTTATGAGAACTCCTAGTGGATTACCGGGAGAAACACGAGTCAGTTGTACCTAATAGTGGTCCGAACTATAAAGCCCGGGTCTTAAAGTACTTACAGCATAGTAAGTCGTCATTAAGGTAGTTGTCTCATGTGTTTATGAGAACTCCTGGTGGCTTACCGGGAAAAACACGAGTCAGTTGTGCCTAATAGTGGTCCGAACTATAAAGCCCGGGTCTTAAAGTACTTACAGCATAGTAAGTCGTCATTAAGGTAGTTGTCTCATGTGTTTATGAGAACTCCTAGTGGTTTACCGGGAACAACACGAGTTAGTTGTACCTAATAGTGGTCCGAACTATAAAGCCCGGGCCTTAAGGTACTTAAAGCATAGTAAGTCGCCATTAACGTAGTTGTCTCATGTGTTTATGAGAACTCCTAGTGGTTTACCGGGAGAAACACGAGTCAGTTGTACCTAATAGTGGTCCGAACTATAAAGCCCGGGTCTTAAAGTACTTACAGCATAGTAAGTCGCCATTAAGGTAGATGTCTCATGTGTTTATGAGAACTCCTGGTGGTTTACCGGGAGAAACACGAGACAGTTGTACCTAATAGCGGTCCGAACTATAAAGCCCGGGCCTTAAAGTACTTACAGCATAGTAAGTCGTCATTAAGGTAGTTATCTCATGTGTTTATGAGAACTCCTAAGTGGTTTACCGGGAAAAACACGAGTCAGTTGTACCCAATAGTGGTCCGAACTATAAAGCCCGGGCCTTAAAGTACTTACAGCATAATAAGTCGTCATTGAGGTAGTTGTCTTATGTGTTTATGAGAACTCCTAAGTGGTTTACCGGGAAAAACACGAGTCAGTTGTACCTAATAGTGGTCCGAACTATAAAGCCCGGGCCTTAAAGTACTTACAGCATAGTAAGTCGCCATTAAGGTAGTTGTCTCATGTGTTTATGAGAACTTCTAGTGGTTTACCGGGAAAAACACGAGTCAGTTGTACCTAATAGTGGTCCGAACTATAAAGCCCTGGCCTTAAAGTACTTACAGCATAGTAAGTCGTCATTAAGGTAGTTGTCTCATGTGTTTATGAGAACTCCTAGTGGTTTACCGGGAAAAACACGAGTCAGTTGTACCTAATAGTGGTCCGAACAATAAAGCCCGGGCCTTAAAGTTTTTACAGCATAGTAAGTCGTCATTAAGGTAGTTGACTCATGTGTTTATAAGAACTCCTAGTGGTTTACCGGGAAAAACACGAGTCAGTTGTACCTAATAGTGGTTAACTATAAAGCCCGGGCCTTAAAGTACTTACAGCATAGTAAGTCGCCATTAAGGTAGTTGTCTCATGTGTTTATGAGAACTCCTAGTGATTTACCGGGAAAAACACTAGTCAGTTGTACCTAATAGTGGTCCGAACTATAAAGGCCGGGCCTTAAAGGACTTACAGCATAGTAAGTCGTCATTAAGGTAGTTGTCTCATGTGTTTATGAGAACTCCTAGTGGTTTACCAGGAGAAACACGAGTCAGTTGTACCTAATAGTGGTCGGAACTATAAAGCCCGGGCCTTAAAGTACTTCCAGCATAGTAAGTCGTCATTAAGGTAGTTGTCGCATGTGTTTATGAGAACTCCTAGCGGTTTACCGGGAAAAATGGGAGTCAGTTGTACTTAATAGTGGTCCGAATTATAAAGTCCGGGCCTTAAAGTACTTACAGCATAGTAAGTCGTCATTAAGGTAGTTGTCTCATGTGTTTATGAGAACTCCTAGCGGTTTACCGGGAAAAACACGAGTCAGTTGTACCTAATAGTGGCCCGAACTATAAAGTCCGGGCCTTAAAGTACTTACAGCATAGTAAGTCGTCATTAAGGTAGTTGTCTCATGTGTTTATGAGAACTCCTTGTGGTTTATCGGAAAAACACGAGTCAGTTGTACCTAATAGTGCTCCGAACTATAAAGTCCGGGCCTTTTAGTACTTACAGCATAGTAAGTCGCCCTTAAGGTAGTTGTCTCATGTGTTTATGAGAACTCCTAGTGGTTTACCGGAAAAAACGCGAGTCAGTTGTACCTAATAGTGGTCCGAACTATATAGTCCGAGCCTTAAAGTACTTACAGCATAGTAAGTCGCCCTTAAGGTAGTTGTCTCATGTGTTTATGAGAACTCCTTGTGGTTTACCGGGAAAAACACAAGTCAGTTGTACCTAATAGTGGTCCGAACTATAAAGTCCTGGCCTTAAACTACCTACAGCATAGTAAGTCGCCCTTAAGGTAGTTGTCTCATGTGTTTATGAGAACTCTTAGTGGTTTACCGGGAGAAACACGAGTCAGTTGTACCTAATAGTGGTCCGAACTATAAAGCCCGGGTCTTAAAGTACTTACAGCATAGTAAGTCGCCATTAAGGTAGATGTCTCATGTGTTTATGAGAACTCCTGGTGGTTTACCGGGAGAAACACGAGACAGTTGTACCTAATAGCGGTCCGAACTATAAAGCCCGGGCCTTAAAGTACTTACAGCATAGTAAGTCGTCATTAAGGTAGTTGTCTCATGTGTTTATGAGAACTCCTAGTGGTTTACCGGGAAAAACAGGAGTCAGTTGTACCTAATAGTGGTCGGAACTATAAAGCCCGGGCCTTAAAGTACTTACAGCATAGTAAGTCGTCATTAAGGTAGTTGTCTCATGTGTTTATGAGAACTCCTAGCGGTTTACTGGGAAAAACGCGAGTCAGTTGTACCTAAAAGTGGTCCGAACTATAAAGCCCGGGCCTTAAAGTACTTACAGCATAATAAGTCGTCATTAAGGTAGTTGTCTCATGTGTTTATGAGAGCTTCTAGTGGTTTACCGGGAACAACACGAGTCAGTTGTACCTAATAGTGGTTAACTATAAAGCCCGGGCCTTAAAGTACTTACAGCATAGTAAGTCGCCATTAAGGTAGTTGTCTTTTGTGTTTATGAGAACTTCTAGTGGTTTACCGGGAAAAACACGACTCAGTTGTACCTAATAGTGGTCCGAACTATAAAGCCCTGGCCTTAAAGTACTTACAGCATAGTAAGTCGTCATTAAGGTAGTTGTCTAATGTGTTTATGAGAACTCCTAGTGGTTTACCGGGAGAAACACGAGTCAGTTGTACCCAATAGTGCTCCGAACTATAAAGCCCGGGTCTTAAAGTACTTACAGCATAGTAAGTCGTCATTAAGGTAGTTGTCTCATGTGTTTATGAGAACTCCTAGTGGATTACCGGGAGAAACACGAGTCAGTTGTACCTAATAGTGGTCCGAACTATAAAGCCCGGGTCTTAAAGTACTTACAGCATAGTAAGTCGTCATTAAGGTAGTTGTCTCATGTGGTTATGAGAACTCCTAGTGGTTTACCGGGAAAAACACGAGTCAGTTGTGCCTAATAGTGGTCCGAACTATAAAGCCCGGGTCTTAAAGTACTTACAGCATAGTAAGTCGTCATTAAGGTAGTTGTCTCATGTGTTTATGAGAACTCCTAGTGGTTTACCGGGAACAACACGAGTCAGTTGTACCTAATAGTGGTCCGAACTATAAAGCCCGGGCCTTAAGGTACTTACAGCATAGTAAGTCGCCATTAAGGTAGTTGTCTCATGTGTTTATGAGAACTCCTAGTGGTTTACCGGGAGAAACACGAGTCAGTTGTACCTAATAGTGGTCCGAACTATAAAGCCCGGGTCTTAAAGTACTTACAGCATAGTAAGTCGCCATTAAGGTAGATGTCTCATGTGTTTATGAGAACTCCTGGTGGTTTACCGGGAGAAACACGAGACAGTTGTACCTAATAGCGGTCCGAACTATAAAGCCCGGGCCTTAAAGTACTTACAGCATAGTAAGTCGTCATTAAGGTAGTTGTCTCATGTGTTTATGAGAACTCCTAAGTGGTTTACCGGGAAAAACACGAGTGAGTTGTACCCAATAGTGGTCCGAACTATAAAGCCCGAGCCTTAAAGTACTTACAGCATAATAAGTCGTCATTAAGGTAGTTGTCTTATGTGTTTATGAGAACTCCTAAGTGGTTTACCTGGAAAAACACGAGTCAGTTGTACCTAATAGTGGTCCGAACTATAAAGCCCGGGCCTTAAAGTACTTACAGCATAGTAAGTCCCCATTAAGGTAGTTGTCTAATGTGTTTATGAGAACTCCTAGTGGTTTACCGGGAAAAACACGAGTCAGTTGTGCCTAACAGTGGTCCGAACTATAAAGCCCGGGTCTTTAAGTACTTACAGCATAGTAAGTCGTCATTCAGGTAGTTGTCTCATGTGTTTATGAGAACTCCTAGTGGATTACCGGGAGAAACACGAGTCAGTTGTACCTAATAGTGGTCCGAACTATAAAGCCCGGGTCTTAAAGTACTTACAGCATAGTAAGTCGTCATTAAGGTAGTTGTCTCATGTGTTTATGAGAACTCCTAGTGGTTTACCGGGAAAAACACGAGTCAGTTGTGCCTAATAGTGGTCCGAACTATAAAGCCCGGGTCTTAAAGTACTTACAGCATAGTAAGTCGTCATTAAGGTAGTTGTCTCATGTGTTTATGAGAACTCCTAGTGGTTTACCGGGAACAACACGAGTTAGTTGTACCTAATAGTGGTCCGAACTATAAAGCCCGGGCCTTAAGGTACTTACAGCATAGTAAGTCGCCATTAAGGTAGTTATCTCATGTGTTTATCAGAACTCCTAAGTGGTTTACCGGGAAAAACACGAGTCAGTTGTACCCAATAGTGGTCCGAACTATAAAGCCCGGGCCTTAAAGTACTTACAGCATAATAGGTCGTCATTGAGGTAGTTGTCTTATGTGTTTATGAGAACTCCTAAGTGGTTTACCGGGAAAAACACGAGTCAGTTGTACCTAATAGTGGTCCGAACTATAAAGCCCGGGCCTTAAAGTACTTACAGCATAGTAAGTCGCCATTAAGGTAGTTGTCTCATGTGTTTATGAGAACTTCTAGTGGTTTACCGGGAAAAACACGAGTCAGTTGTACCTAATAGTGGTCCGAACTATAAAGCCCGGGCCTTAAAGTTTTTACAGCATAGTAATTCGTCATTAAGGTAGTTGACTCATGTGTTTATAAGAACTCCTAGTGGTTTACCGGGAAAAACACGAGTCAGTGTTACCTAATAGTGGTTAACTATAAAGCCCGGGCCTTAAAGTACTTACAGCATAGTAAGTCGCCATTAAGGTAGTTGTCTCATGTGTTTATGAGAACTCCTAGTGGTTTACCGGGAAAAACACTAGTCAGTTGTACCTAATAGTGGTCCGAACTATAAAGGCCGGGCCTTAAAGTACTTACAGCATAGTAAGTCGTCATTAAGGTAGTTGTCTCATGTGTTTATGAGAACTCCTAGTGGTTTACCAGGAGAAACACGAGTCAGTTGTACCTAATAGTGGTCGGAACTATAAAGCCCGGGCCTTAAAGTACTTCCAGCATAGTAAGTCGTCATTAAGGTAGTTGTCTCATGTGTTTATGAGAACTCCTAGCGGTTTACCGGGAAAAACGCGAGTCAGTTGTACCTAATAGTGGTCCGAACTATAAAGTCCGGGCCTTAAAGTACTTACAGCATAGTAAGTCGTCATTAAGGTAGTTGTCTCATGTGTTTATGAGAACTCCTAGCGGTTTACCGGGAAAAACACGAGTCAGTTGTACCTAATAGTGGCCCGAACTATAAAGTCCGGGCCTTAAAGTACTTACAGCATAGTAAGTCGTCATTAAGGTAGTTGTCTCATGTGTTTATGAGAACTCCTTGTGGTTTATCGGAAAAACACGAGTCAGTTGTACCTAATAGTGCTCCGAACTATAAAGTCCGAGCCTTAAAGTACTTACAGCATAGTAAGTCGCCCTTAAGGTAGTTGTCTCATGTGTTTATGAGAACTCCTTGTGGTTTACCGGGAAAAACACAAGTCAGTTGTACCTAATAGTGGTCCGAACTATAAAGTCCGGGCCTTAAACTACCTACAGCATAGTAAGTCGCCCTTAAGGTAGTTGTCTCATGTGTTTATGAGAACTCCTAGTGGTTTACCGGGAGAAACACGAGTCAGTTGTACCTAATAGTGGTCCGAACTATAAAGCCCGGGTCTTAAAGTACTTACAGCATAGTAAGTCGCCATTAAGGTAGATGTCTCATGTGTTTATGAGAACTCCTGGTGGTTTACCGGGAGAAACACGAGACAGTTGTACCTAATAGCGGTCCGAACTATAAAGCCCGGGCCTTAAAGTACTTACAGCATAGTAAGTCGTCATTAAGGTAGTTGTCTCATGTGTTTATGAGAACTCCTAAGTGGTTTACCGGGAAAAACACGAGTGAGTTGTACCCAATAGTGGTCCGAACTATAAAGCCCGAGCCTTAAAGTACTTACAGCATAATAAGTCGTCATTAAGGTAGTTGTCTTATGTGTTTATGAGAACTCCTAGGTGGTTTACCGGGAAAAACACGAGTCAGTTGTACCTAATAGTGGTCCGAACTATAAAGCCCGGGCCTTAAAGTACTTACGGCATAGTAAGTCCCCATTAAGGTAGTTGTCTAATGTGTTTATGAGAACTCCTAGTGGTTTACCGGGAAAAACACGAGTCAGTTGTACCTAATAGTGGTCCGAACTATATAGTCCGGGCCTTAAACTACTTACAGCATAGTAAGTCGCCCTTAAGTTAGTTGTCTCATGTGTTTATGAGAACTCCTTGTGGTTTACCGGGAAAAACACGAGTCAGTTGTACCTAATAGCGGTCCGAACTATAAAGTCCGGGCCTTAAAGTACTTACAGCATAGTAAGTCGTCATTAAGGTAGTTGTCTCATGTATTTATGAGAACTCCTGGTGGTTTACCGGGAAAAACCCGAGTCAGTTGTACCTAATAGTGGTCCGAACTATAAAGCCCGAGCCTTAAAGTACTTACAGCATATTAAGTCGTCATTAAGGTAGTTGTCTCATGTGTTTATGAGAACTCCTAGTAGTTTACCGGGAAAAACACGAGTCAGTTGTACCTAATAGTTGTCCGAACTATAAAGCCCGGGCCTTAAAGTACTTACAGCATAGTAAGTCGTCATTAAGGTAGTTGTCTCATGTGTTTATGAGAACTCCTAGTGGTTTACCAGGAAAAACACGAGTCAGTTGTACCTAATAGTGCTCCGAACTATAAAGTCCGGGCCTTAAAGTACTTACAGCATATTAAGTCGTCATTAAGGTAGTTGTCTCATGTGTTTATGAGAACTCCTAGTAGTTTACCGGGAAAAACACGAGTCAGTTGTACCTAATAGTGGTCCGAACTATAAAGCCTGGGCCTTAAAGTACTTACAGCATAGTAAGTCGTCATTAAGGTAGTGTTCTCATGTGTTTATGAGAACTCCTGGTGGTTTACCAGGAAAAACACCAGTCAGTTGTACCTAATAGTGGTCCGAACTATAAAGTCCGGGCCTTAAAGTACTTACAGCATAGCAAGTCGCCATTAAGTTAGTTGTCTCATGTGTTTATGAGAACTTCTAGTGGTTTACCGGGAAAAACACTAGTCAGTTGGAGAATTTAATGTCATATCGACTCGTTGGCCATAGTAGCTCAAGGGTTAGAGTGGCTGGACGGCAACCAGAAGATCCGTGCTTCTAATCCCGGCTGTGGCATTGCATTTTTCAGTCTCCTTCAACCGTTTCATAGTGCGTCCTACACAAGGCTAGTGTGAAAGAGCATTAATTTCCACAGTAACGTATTTTTTCATATTTTATACAGTCAAAATGAGCTGATTAATTTTGAATTTAGCAGTAATTGCATTATTATTTACTAAGAAAATTAATTTTTTAAATGTGGTTATTCGAACCATATATACATTATTTGTTTCGGACAGTTATTAATTTATTATCCTGAAAGAAGTTGTACATTTTTGTTAAGTCATTTTTGTTTTACATTTTATGTGCATTTTTTATATTTTAAGGGCATTTTATAACTCATTTTTAGAGAATTTTTAGGTCAGCAACTTCCGGGCCCTAGTGATAGCATACATCGACTACTGTTATGTGTCAGAAAGGCATGACCATTCTGTCCGTTTTATTTTATGAGCGTAGACCTGGAATCTGAACTCCAGTGAGGCGTACAGGGGACCTGTGAGACGGCTATCACTCGAAAAAGTTTTAAGTTGTAAAAACCGACAACTTGGTCAAGGGAAAGCAGCTGCCTCCTTTTCTTGGGCAAAGTTTTGTTTAAGTTAGACAAGTTGAGCGATTGAGGGATATGTAGAAATGGCAGCTTCTGCTGCATATTTCAGGATTCTTATTACATATGAGCATTTTTGCTTATCGTAGTCATGGAATTTCTCATTTTCCATACAGCTTCTGTTTTGCCACAATTTGTATTTAATATTTTATATATCATCCTTCCTTTTATATCATCAAATGGAAATACAAAATTAAGATTACAATTACTGGAAAACTTCATAAACTCCTAAATCCTGAAAATCCTAGCATGTTGCCTGCCATTGAATGATAATTCGGTCCCTGTATTCCTAACCCTACGTTTATGTGTATTGCAGACCCTCTACTCCTTTTTACACATTTTCTAATTTCACCTATCCTACTCTACAGTTTTTTCTTAATTGTTCTTAGCCATCTCTCTATAACTTTCCCTAAATAATTCCCTATATTTCTCCTGTCCTTTTCCACTTTGACTGGCAAAATTTTTCTAATTACTACTTCGCCCCCCCCCCAACAAAAATGACCCATTTACACAGCCAGACCTACAGGCAGGCCTATTGTTTGACTGAAATATAATATACGACGGCTGTTCAATAAAGAATGTTCACTTTTTTTTTGACAACGTACCTTTACTCATCCTTATAATTTCAATGGTTCTTCTCAAAATAGTGACCCCTGAATGTAATGCACTTGTCTCAGCGATTCTGTCAGACTTCAAAGACATACTGGAAACCATTATTTGAGAGATCCTTCAAAATCGCCTCCGCAGCCTTCACAACAGCTTCTGATGATGGATAATACCTTCCACGAAGGCGTTTCTTCAAGTTAGAGAATAGAAAAAAGTCACATGGGACTAAATCCGGACTATAGGGAGGGTGAGGGATGCACTTCACGTTGATTTTTGCAAGATATTTATCAACAACATTGGCAATATACGGCCGCGCATTATCGTGGTGCAACATCCAGCCTGCTTCACGGAAATGTGGACTTTTGCGCCTGATATGGACATGCAATGTTTTCAGGACATCCTTGTAGTATTGTTCAGTTACAGATGTGTGTGCAGGTACAACATACTGATAAACCATTCCATGAATATCAAAGAATGAGATGACCATAACTTTCCCAGCAGAAGCAACCACTTTTGCTTTTTTGGGGGTTGGTGATGAAGGAGATTTCCACACTGAGCTTTGCTGTTTGCTCTCAGGATCAAAATGACGTAGCCAAGTTTTATCAGTAGTGATTACGTTTGAAAGAAACTCCAGATCTTCCTCTACCATCAACTTTAACTGCATGTTACCTACATGCGAATGTCGTTTTTTTCGGGAATCAACAGTCTTGGAACCCATCGCGCACAAACGTCTCATGTTTCTGTCACCAACATGTGGGTGGCACCCAATGAAAAGTTCATTATTTCATAAAGTGATCTTAACGATCTTAATCGTCGATCCTCTCTTACAATGGCGGCAGTGTTGATGTTTTCTTCCATAAGAGCCGTAACTGGAGCACCGGGTCCACCTTCGTTTGCAATTGATTGCCTTCCCTCTTTAAACATTTTAACGACCTTCGAGCTGTGCTGTACGGAAGAATAGACTTTCCATATGCCTCCTGTAACATTGTGTAGGCCTCAACTGAAGATTTGTTGCGACGAATGCAGAATTTCAAAGCTGCATATTGTACCTCGCGTGTTACCTCCATTACAGCGGTAGGCGATACTGAACATGTCTGAACTTGCCTGGTTCTCACAGGTGGGAACCAGGAATACTAACAGTGAAAGTACTACGGCGTGTTTGTTTCACATTAAGCTAGCAGAATATAATAAGAATGAATTTTGGGGCCGAAAAATTATGACCGTAAAAATTATGATCATTCTTTATTGAGCAGCCCTCATGCAATGGAAATCTGCATTTTCTTCTCCACACAATGGACACTTATCTAGCTCCCTCTCTTGACCTATACCTTTCAAGTTTCTCACTCCTGTTCTCGCCCAAGCAAAACCTTCTCGCCCTAACTTACTACATATATCTATATATCCTTCCCTGCCCCAGGTTGCTTTTTATTTCTCTATATAACCTCAGTGAGCTTTTGCCACTTGTATTGTCAAAAATGTCTTGTCTGTCAATATCTTCTAATCTTAACTTAACTTCTTTCCAGAAGCCTCTATACCCATACTCTGCATTTATCCAAGAATGACACATACCTATCTGCTTCAACACGTCGTTCATTTTATGTGTCCAAGACCCTCCAAGGTTACTTCTCCTTGGAATATGAAAGTTTTCTTTAATTTTAATGTAATCTTACAAGTTGGCGATTCTGTATTCATATTTCATTGCCCTTGTCAAGATTTTAATTTTAGTAGAATGCCTGCCCAATTCCAGTTGTGCTTCCCCATTAGGTGATGCTATCGGTAATCCCAATGTATATTTACAAAAGGATCTATGCACTCTATCAGTGTCTCTCCAAGCCTCATCTACTCCCCATACCTCTGATACATGTAACATTCTATTTTCTACTACTGCCGTATAAATCCTCAGCAACCATTTCACATTTATATCTGGTAGTCTACTGTAGCATGATCTTATCACCATCTTAACCATTTTACCTTTTGCTACAGACATCTTCTTTTGTTCTCTTCAGCTACCATCTGAAGTCAACCTTGTCCCCAAATAATCAAATCTCCTGACCACCTCTATTTCTCTTCTATTAACCCCCATTTCTCATCCTTCCGCATCCTGTATATTATTATTATTATTATTATTATTATTATTATTATTATTATTATTATTATTATTATTATTATTATTATTATTATTATTATTATTATTATTATTATTATTATTATTATTATTATTATTATTATTATTATTATTATTATTATTATTATTATTATTATTATTATTATTATTATTATTATTATTATTATTATTATTATTATTATTATTATTATTATTATTATTATTATTATTATTATTATTATTATTATTATTATTATTATTATTATTATTATTATTATTATTATTATTATTATTATTATTATTATTATTATTATTATTATTATTATTATTATTATTATTATTATTATTATTATTATTATTATTATTATTATTATTATTATTATTATTATTATTATTATTATTATTATTATTATTATTATTATTATTATTATTATTATTATTATTATTATTATTATTATTATTATTATTATTATTATTATTATTATTATTATTATTATTATTATTATTATTATTATTATTATTATTATTATTATTATTATTATTATTATTATTATTATTATTATTATTATTATTATTATTATTATTATCATTATTATTATTATTATCATTATTATTATTATTATTATCATTATTATCATTAATTATTATCATTATTATCATTATTATTATTATTATTATTATTATTATTATTATTATTATTATTATTATTATTATTATTATTATTATTATTATTATTATTATTATTATTATTATTATTATTATTATTATTATTATTATTATTATTATCATGATTATTATCATTATTATCATTATTATTATCATTATTATCATTATTATTATCATTATTATCATTATTATTAATTATTATCATTATTATCATTATTATCATTATTATTATTATTATCATTATTATTATTATTATCATTATTATTATTATTATTATTATTATTATTATTATTATTATTATTATTATTATTATTATTATTATTATTATTATTATTATTATTATTATTATTATTATTATTATTATTATTATTATTATTATTATTATTATTATTATTATTATTATTATTATTATTATTATTATTATTATTATTATTATTATTATTATTATTATTATTATTATTATTATTATTATTATTATTATTATTATTATTATTATTATTATTATTATTATTATTATTATTATTATTATTATTATTATTATTATTATTATTATTATTATTATTATTATTATTATTATTATTATTATTATTATTATTATTATTATTATTATTATTATTATTATTATTATTATTATTATTATTATTATTATTATTATTATTATTATTATTATTATTATTATTATTATTATTATTATTATTATTATTATTATTATTATTACTATTATTATTATTACTATTATTATTACTATTACTATTATTATTACTATTACTATTATTATTACTATTATTATTATTACTATTATTACTATTATTACTATTATTACTATTATTACTATTATTACTATTATTATTATTATTATTATTATTATTATTATTATTATTATTATTATTATTATTATTATTATTATTATTATTATTATTATTATTATTATTATTATTATTATTATTATTATTATTATTATTATTATTATTATTATTATTATTATTATTATTATTATTATTATTATTATTATTATTATTATTATTATTATTATTATTATTATTATTATTATTATTATTATTATTATTATTATTATTATTATTATTATTATTATTATTATTATTATTATTATTATTATTATTATTATTATTATTATTATTATTATTATTATTATTATTATTATTATTATTATTATTATTATTATTATTATTATTATTATTATTATTATTATTATTATTATTATTATTATTATTATTATTATTATTATTATTATTATTATTATTATTATTATTATTATTATTATTATTATTATTATTATTATTATTATTATTATTATTATTATTATTATTATTATTATTATTATTATTATTATTACTACTATTATTATAAACGCTACTTTACTTCTGTGATCAACATTTTGTTGTTGTTGTTGTAATTTACGTCCTCCAACGTTAAGTCATATCGGACGATGAACGGAATGGGTGAAATAATGCTAAAATGAGTCCGGGGTCCATGGAGCTATGAATTACCCGACATTATTCTTTCACAATAAGGGAAAACCCCGGGAAAAACCTTATGCAGGTAATCCATGCTACCGAGATTCGAACTCGGGACCTCTTGAAAGTGAGGCAGACATGCTAATACTTCGATGACAACAACAATGTTGACAATGTTCAACAGCCTCTATGGCTGTAAAATGATCTAGGACGTATTAAAAATATATTTAAAGACTCTGCTGGTTATATTTCACTCAGGTAAATGTCCAAATATTAGTATACGAAGCTGTTACATTATGGCGAATGACGTTCCACTCTGTCCTGTAATTCATAAATGTGTTAGGCGTACGTAGCTCATAGACATACAATTTTACGCACGGTAGGGAGCAAATTCTTTGAAATATAAATACTTTGTTTCCAGCGTTGCTTTGCTCTTTAATAATCTCACACACTTCAAAGTTAAATGAATTTAGGGGCTGCAGAGCAACTAGAGAATGCGCCCTTTGTTGTGTCAAATATGAACGGCGAACCGGAGAGCTAATTATGCGTCACAATATTCGAGACAGAAGCTACGTCTTCTGTCAATCTACACTGTATGACGAAACTTAAAATTATGTCACATGTATTCACAACTTTGGCTTTATATTTCCATAACTGAATTAGTAAAATTCTAAAATTGAGGTAGAAGGAAAGCACATATGCAACTGATATGAGAGCAACATGTTTTCTTTATTATATACACTCCTGGAAATTGAAATAAGAACACCGTGAATTCATTGTCCCAGGAAGGGGAAACTTTATTGACACATTCCTGGGGTCAGATACATCACATGATCACACTGACAGAACCATAGGCACATTGACACAGGCAACAGAGCATGCACAATGTCGGCACTAGTACCGTGTATATCCATCCACCTTTCGCAGCAATGCAGGCTGCTATTCTCCCATGGAGACGATCGTAGGGATGCTGGATGTAGTCCTGTGGAACGGCTTGCCATGCCATTTCCAGCTGGCGCCTCAGTTGGACCAGCGTTCGTGCTGGACGTGCAGACCGCGTGAGACGACGATTCATCCAGTCCCAAACATGCTCAATGGGGGACAGATCCGGAGATCTTGCTGGCCAGGGTAGTTGACTTACACCTTCTAGAGCACGTTGGGTGGCACGGGATAAATGCGGACGTGCATTGTTCTGTTGGAACAGCAAGTTCCCTTGCCAATCTATGAATGGTAGAACGATGGGTTCGATGACGGTTTGGATGTACCGTGCACTATTCAGTGTCCCCTCGACGATCACCAGAGGTGTACGGCCAGTGTAAGAGATCGCTCCCCACACCATGATGCCGGGTGTTGGCCCTGTGTGCCTCGGTCGTATGCAGTCCTGATTGTGGCGCTCACCTGCACGGCGCCAAACACGCATACAACCATCATTGGCACCAAGGCAGAAGCGACTCTCATCGCTGAAGACGACACGTCTCCATTCGTCCTTCCATTCACGTCTGTCGCGACACCACTGGAGGCGGGTTGCACGATGTTGGGGCGTGAGCGGAAGACGGCCTAACGGTGCGCGGGACCGTTGCCCAGCTTCATGGAGACGGTTGCGAATGGTCCTCGCCGATACCCCAGGAGCAACAGTGTCCCTAATTTGCTGGGAAGTGGCGATGCGGTCCCCTACGGCACTGCGTAGAATCCGACGGTCTTGGCGTGCATTCGTGCGTCGCTGCGGTCCGGCCCCAGGTCGACGGGCACGTGCACCTTCCGCCGATCACTGGCGACAACATCGATATACTGTGGAGACCTCACGCCCCACGTGTTGAGCAATTAGGCGGTACGTCCACCCGGCCTCCCGCATGACCACTATATGCCCTCGCTCAAAGTCCGTCAACTGCACATACGGTTCACGTCCACGCTGTCGCGGCATGCTACCAGTGCTAAAGACTGCGATGGAGCTCCGTATGCCACGGCAAACTGGCTGACACTGACGGCGGTGGTGCCCAAACGCTGCGCAGCTAGCGCCATTCGACGGCCAACACCGCGGTTCCTGGTGTGTCCGCTATGCCGGGCGTGTGATCATTGCTTGTACAGCCCTCTCGCAGTGTCCGGAGCAAGTATGGTGGGTCTGACACACCGGCGTCAATGTGTTCTTATTTCCATTTCCAGGAGTGTATATACAGTACGCGCAAGATAAGAAGAGCGCTGGATTTACGGGATGGTGACGGCAGAGGGTAAGATGCTAGATCTAACGCTCTTTTGTTTCTGCAGTGTGGTCAACCTTGAAAAACACAGTTCAGCAAAATAGTGTGTAAGATAAGCGAAGATATGCGCCGCAAGTGTGAGATCTGTGGACAAACATTAAATTGAACTCGATCCTATAAGCTGTATATTTATAAACTTACTATTTATAAAACACATAGAAACAGTAAACAAATATGACAGCCATAAATACCCATTCGCTTTGTGATTCTTCGATTTCTGAGTCCACTGCATCAGTTTCTTCGCTAGTATCCTCTGATCTGTTGATAATTTCATCAATCGCATTTTCAATTACACCGTTATTTCGCCAATATTTCAGTTCCAGTTCTTGCAGTATCCTTCCCAATCCGTCGCAGTTACAGAAGAGAATGCTTCTACATCAAGTTTCTGCAGATTTGTGGCTGATATATCACCGGTAACGTTGTGTCCTCTGAAAACGTTCTTTATTTTTGCCCACGCCAGTTCAATTGCATTCAGATCACAGTTATACGGAGATAGACGAATAATAGTGTGCCCCCTTTCGAGAGCCATAACATCCACAACGTACGTAAGTCTTGCTCCTAGGTTTGTTGGCCTCTATTAAATACCGGTGTAGCTTTGGTAATGGAGGGAAATAGAAAGCTATGTAGAAATATACAAAGGGCTCAGAGCAAGAGAAAAAGAAAATAAAAGAGCAAGGTATAAGGGAACGAGGAAGCCAAAAAGGAAAGGATTGAAGGGAAAAGAAGAAAGAAAGAAAACACCACTATTAGTTATTACCATACACAGATCAGAGCCTTACCTGCTTTTTCCTGGTGTTTTTGGAGATTCATTAGGATGAATTTACATGGATTTACAAAACAATTTAATACGCCTGACAGTGCTGATGCCTTTTCCTGTGTAAGCAGCAGTTCGTTCTATTGATTTGCTGAGTGGGAACATTACCTGGTTGTTATCCTTTTCTATATCACAACTTTCTGCAAATTTCACTATTATTTTGCGGCCGTCACTATACACGACTGTACGTGCATGTTTCCGAGTCGGAGTTCGTTGCTCGGAAGGTACATATGATGATGAGTTTGGTGTGCCCTCAGCCTTAATTACAAAATGGTTAAGCTGTAGTAATTAACCTCAAACTTGCACAAAACGAATGCACACAGAAAACAAAGAGCGCGCGTAAAAGATTAGCATATTAGTCACCAGATGTCAGAGTGTATTAGATTGGTGTACTAGTATAGCGCATTTCATGTTTCTAAGTTGTCATCTGTGTTTACGGAGTTAGCCGAAAACTACCGAATGAGCACTTGGGAGACGAACGCTCAAGATAAATTGCACATACTGTATATACATTTCTCTTTCAAAATAATTCCCTTTAACTCCAACACAATTCTGCATTAGATGAAACCGCTCCTTAAGGCGAGGCCAAGGCACTTAGAGAGCAGGTTTTATAAGGTTCCAGTTGCAATGACGAAAGGCTACCAACCTAAACAGCTGATCCATATATCGGAAAGTTTCCAAATGCGTATTTAAGCCCTCTCAAGATCAGAAAGAATCCCCACGTTTCACAGTTTTTCATCAATCCGTTCATCATCTGTTTGACCTCGATACAAGACGGTCACTGGAAACGCCAAGATAACCGTATTGGCTCAATCCATGTTCATTCTTATTTTGTAGTTACTTTAATATGCCTCAGCCTTTCCAAATTCGGAGTGCTTGAAAAGAAAGAAATCTGTTTTTCTATTTGTTTTGTAAATAGTAAAACAAATCCATTCCTGATGTAAACATTTCAGAATTATTGACTCCACGTTTTGCATGAATTTGGGTTTAGTAGTTGCATTATTGGATACCATCCACTTAATACGAATAATGTAAAGAGTTTGACGTCATAATAATGTTTTGCTAGTGAGCAGATAACGCCTAGAGGTAGTGGAGTGTGTATCGTTGTTGCACTGAAGAAACTAAAATGTGTGCTTTAACATTGATACAGGGTGCAGCGCTGGGAACAATGGTGGGACAAATGACATACGGAAAAAGACAATTTGAACATCTAGATGCCACGATGCGTCCTCTCATTACAGAGCTACACAGTGGTTTTAATAAACTTCTGATAGTTGTGGACGAAGACTCGGCCGCTTTTGAAGAATACAAGGTAAGCATTTATTAACCTTTTATGTATATTGTTAAGTAATACAGAGATAAAGTGAAACGCGTCTAAAATATGAACGCTGTATCTTATTAGCTATAAGTAATACAATTTAATTAAAAGAGAACCAAGCTTGAGTCAAAGGTATTATCAACTCAAGGCTGAAGTGTGTCTGGAGCAGTGGGGAAATTTCTTTTGGAAAAGGACTAAGCGCAGTTAATTATTTTAATATAATATTTTGTAACACGTTTTACACTGGGTGTCGCAAAATTTTAATTATCACCCTTTAAAAATGTGATAGATAGTTTGTGTTGATATGTACTTGTTAGCTCTTCTCTGCTCGAATGACGTCATTTGTGTGTTCAAATGTGCGACCACACAACGGATTCTTCAATTTCCGGGAACAAGAAAACGTCACTTGGTGCGAGATCGGGCGAATAAGGCTGATGTTGTCAACTGCAACTTAAGATGAATGAGCTGGTGCATTGTCAGACAGAAGACGAACAACAATGGAGAGCATACCACGTCGTTTCTTAATCAGAGCTACTCGTAACTTGTCCCGAAGATTGCAGTAGTATCTACCAGTGATGGTTTGACTCTTGGCAAGATAATCTGTAAGGATGACTCCACGACAGTCCCATAAAACTGAAAGTATGACCTACACAGCTGACCTTTGCTCCTTTGCCATATTAGGAGGGGGGAATTGGCATGTTTCCTTTCCATACTCATGGTTTTTGTTTCTGGATCATGGTGATGGATTCAGGATTCATCCATGGTTGCCAGACGATCAAAAAAGTTCATCTACATCCTGTTCCAACAGCATTAACATCTGTCTTGAAAGGTCACGCCGTGTTTGCTTTTGGAAAGAGGTTAGAAAATGTGAAACCCACCGTGCAGACACCTTAGACATGTACAGTTCGTCCACACACTACCATAACTAAGATGTGTCTCATTCATAATCATTTGGATAGTTGCTCGTCTGTCTTCCAGTATTAAACACTCCACTTTCTTCACTGTGACAGCTGACGGTCTACCAGCTCTTGGCTCATCTGTCATTGACATGTGACCAGTTTGACAATTCCTTTTCCATCTTACAATAGTGTCATACGATGGGCAATCATTTCCATAAACAGCCGTTATCTCATCATCGATTTCCCGGGCAGTTTTGCCCTTTAAATGCAGGAACTTGATCACACCACGAGCTTCAATTTTCCGGAGTTAATTCTGGCACTCACTGTAAAAAAATAAAGCGCCTCAATTTACTGAAACTTCCAACATTATATTCCGAGGGATCAATGATGAAACTAAAACATTTTCATCACTGTAACATAAAGACTACCGGGTGATCATTAAAACTTTACTTACTAAAGCAGAAATGATATGTCACCCGTGATTTTCTTACTCAGTTCTTACAAGCACTTAGATATACCGATATGCATTTCATGTTATTTAAAAAAACATTTTTTTGGAAATTGTTTTCTTATACAATATCCCCTTGTAGGAACAATAGAGCAATTTTCAGATATTTCTTCTTTCTGATTTAAAATATGAATACTTACGCTGTTTCTAATGGCGTGTTTACTCACGGTATTTCTGCCACTTGCATAGTAACTATAGTTTAAGAAGATGTTATATTCCACGAAGAATTCAGATGTTTAACCAAAAATACAGTTTTTGAGGTCCCCTGAACGTAAATGTAGCCGCCATGGAAATATGTGCATGTGTGTGTGGCCCTGAAACCTGTTCATTGTGGATTAGTTTTGAGAAACTGGCAAACAATAATAGAAACACAAAATGATGCTTTCCGAAAAGTTCAGAACCCTTTAAAGCTCATAATTTATGCATATACCAGGTGAGTCAGCCACGCCTTACTTTTTTGCAAGGTAGGCCACCCATCAAACGGCATGTGAGCCTTAGCCCAGTTTTACGCTAACTTGAGGCAGGAATTTTTTTTGAAGGATCGCCGATTAAGCATTTTCATATATTCATGCAGGATTGTGTGCACAGATCCCAATTTTGGAGATGCCAGATGCCAATTTTTGAGGAGTTTGTGCAACTGTATTAATTAACTGTCTAAAAATTATTTTGCTAGTATCTTGCAGGTTACTTCCAACATTTTAATAAATTGTCTCCATCTTAATCAGTCACACGTTCGGGCGCAATTTGGTACGGGATTTCTATGTTTGAGATGGAATGCACGTTGACTTTTCGAAGACCCACGTCGAGAAGCCATAAATAACAAATTCGTTGTATTTTGATTTGTTTCTTGATGATTGTGCTTGATTGACCAAGAGTCATGACAATCTTGGTTTCAAGGCGTGGTTCTGAATAAAGTTTCGGAGAAGTCAAATTTTGTAACTATTTAATTGTATTATTTAGATTAGATTTTACTTGAAATTCCTTTCCCAGTCACTTCCAACATATCGATAAAATCTTACCTTGTTGTATTTAAACAGATTCAAACTATTATTTAAATGTTCTTGATCTTGCACCACTATTCATCACAGTCACCATTACAAAACATATCTATATCAAGATTATTAATTTCTCGTAACTATCGTTACTCCTCTCTTAATTTTGTGATTGGCCGATTTGATTCCACGTCACAACATTACGTCATACAATTATTACTACGGCCAGTCACAAAATACTGTGACTTTGTGGGTTTGTGAAATGAAAAGTCCAATTGCACCACTCAAAAATGTTCTTTATTTCCACCGAATTACAATCGGAACAATTGCCGATTACACAGTTATGTAATGCACACAATTACAATTCACCAGTCAGTCCGTTACAGTTCCACTTTGCACTCGCAATTACGTAGGCTCCTCCTATGCACGTACGTGGTCCGTTCCTTCACTGGGCGATCCTCACGACTGCTCGACAAGAACTGACTCAATTCACTCACTGCAGCCCTTTTTATAGAAATATTGCCGTTTTATCGAAGTCTCTAGTTTCCGTGAATCCACGCGAAGGTTCCAGACGGCAGGGGAAGGGGGAAGAGGCGGCCAGCGACAAGTGACACTTCCCTAATCATCCCCTCAGTTAGTGACTGAGATAAATGGGTGGGTGAGGGCCGGATGCCCCTGGTCCCTTCTCAGCTGTCGTTGGTCGGGATTTCCGATAATTGGGTGAAAATACATATAATTTTATAAATTTAAATGACTAAATAGGTTTACATAATCATTTTATTTATAAATCTATAAACTTTTCATACCTCCTCCAAACATAACCCAAAACTACTGTTACAAACTAAACTGTATTGCTTGACGTTCTTAGAAAGAAGAATGCGCAAAATTCAGAGGAATAGCGGTTTAAGGGACAAAACGTACTGCTCGCTAAAGTACACCTCAAAAACATATGACTGCTTTACTGAGAGCGAATTCCGGTTACCAGGCGATTTTATAAACTTTTTATTAGAGTGCACATGGCAAAGTAATTCAGTAAACGCCTGGGAAAAAATGAACCTATCATATGAGTACACTAAGAACGTCAGATAACAAGAAAGTGGCGTAATTTGGTACTTAGAGCAGGTGTAGGCTGCCAAAAATTAGGAAGAGATTAGAGACACGCCTCATCATTTTTTTTTTTTTTTTTTTTTTTTTTTTTTTTTTGCAATTTACGTCCTCCAACGTTAAGCCATATCGGACGGTGAATGAATTGGGTGAAATGATGCTCAAATGAGTACGGGGCCCATGGAGCTTAGAGTTACCTGATATTCGTCTTTCAGGATAAGGGAAAACCCAGGAAGAAACCTTATCCAGGTAACACACCCTGACCGAGATTCGAACTCGGGACCTCTTGAACGTGAGGCAGACATGTTACCACCACGCTACCGAGGCGGGCACCAACCGTCATGGACCCGTACAGTCAAAACGGACATATTGTGACTTTGTGGGTTCGTGAAATGAAAGGTCCAATTGCACCACTCAAAAATGTTCTTTATTTCCACAGACTTACAGTTTAACTCTTGCCAATTACACAGAATTACGTAATGCACACAATTACGATTCACCAGTTCGTCCGTTACAATTCCACTTTGCTCTCGCAATTACGTACAATCCTCCGATGCACGTACACTGTCTTCTCGTCGTACACTAGCACTGCACTCTTACGCTGCTCGCCAAGAACTAACTGACTGACTTTCCTCCAGCCCGACGTGTTGCTTATATATGGCCAACTGGCCAATCTAGAAGGTTCTGGATTAGATGAAATATCCCGTAAGTTCGAGAACTCAGGTGGAACGAAAAGAGACGACACAGTGATGTTTTTCCAGCCAACCCTCGTTACCGCTATAAGATAAATGACTGGGCGTGGCGAACGTCTACCGTCTCCTGCTGCTGCCGGTCGGTTCAATAGGGAGTTCCGACTGTCGGGTGACAATATTATTAAACAACGGTTTATTTATATTTTTGCTTAAACTACGTCTCGTGCATCTCAATTAACGGGCATAATAACCTTTGCCATTCGTGTAATAATATTAAAACACACAGCAAATGATTAAAAGTGTCTTAAAAGGCTAAATCAAGTACGAGAACTCGCGAGGTGACAAAGCTATAGCGTCAGGCATACAAGTCGTACTACTGAACCCAGAACGTGCTTTCAGGCAAGTCTCGAAATAGCTCAATGTGAATATGACCTCTCCTGTACCCTAACAACCAATAACACAGGTTCGAGTCTCAGAATGTAAATACTTTTTTATGCTTATTAAAACTTGGGAAACGAATTCACAATAACTTAATTACGAGTTACGTTCAGAAAGTATGTTCCGTTTTGTAATACAATTAAAGTGTATACAGATACAGAAAAATTATTTATTGCACAAAATTCTACAACTCTTAAACTACTTTTCCACATAACTGCCGAAAATTTCCAGGCATTTGTCATAGCAAAGCACGAATTTCTGTGGCCACGCCGTGGCTCAGTGGTTAGACCGCTTGGCTCTCAATAAGGCAGCCCGGGTTCGATCCCAGGCGACCGCAAAATGAGATTTGTGATGGACAACACGGCACTGGGGCGGGTTTTCTCCGGGACCTCCGGTTTTCCCCGCCATCTCATTCCACCGGTGTTCCATCCTCATCTCATGTACCATCAGTGTCATCGCCTGCGGTGCCGTATGTAGTAAAAGCGGGCGTTAAACACTACACACAAATTTTTGTAACCCTTTTTCATAGAAGTTTGCCGCCTGTGTCTTCAACCATTTGGAAACATTTTCTTCCAACTCTTGCTGAAGTGTTGACCGCCAAGGAAAGATTTCAGATACAAAAACAGATGAAAGTCGCTGGGAGCGAGGTCAGGGCTGTACGTGGGGTGGTCAAACACGTCCCAGCCAAATCCCTGTAGGATGTTTTTCGTCGCATTCAGTGTGTGGTCGTGCGTTGTCGTGAAGATACACAACACCTTTTGATATCCGATAAAAATTGAATTGGTTTCACTTTCCTAGCATTCAGAAAATGAATCACAGATCTGATTTCACAATCGGCGGGATTTTCAATCAACATCGAAGTTGTAAACAAACACAACAAAATGAAAATGAAATACGCAGTGTTCAACGCCCGCTTTTACTACATACGGCACCGCAGGCGATGGCACTGATGATACATGAGATGAAGATGGAGCACCGGTGGAATGAGATGGTGGGGGAAACCGGAGATCCCGGAGAAAACCCGCCCCAGCGCCGTGTTGTCTACCACAAATCTCACTTTGCGGTCACCTGGGATCGAACCTGGGCGGCCTTGGTGGGATTTAAGCGGTGTAACCACTGAGCCACGGCGCGGCCTAGGCACAATAAAGCGTACGTGACTGACAGCGATCTCACAATGGTGCACGTTTCTTCTCCTTGATACAGAGCGTCTACCGCGCATGTGCGGAAGTGCGATCGCAGCGCTGCATCGGAGATACATTGAAACAGAACTTACTTTCGGGAGGTCCCTTGTATTATTATAAACTCCCTGAGGGTGTGCTTTGTCCGAGAAGGTAATCAGTTGGAGCACATGCTTTGTAAGAGGAGGTGTGTTCCAGGAACAGGGAAAGGGTCATTCCAGCGCCACAAAGCATAGCAATTTCAAACGATATGTATAATAGCACAATAATTGTATGTATCCAAAATTGTGTTCTACTTCCATGTTGCCTGCCTCGGTAGCGAAAATGGTAACTTGTCTGCCTCACGTTTAAGAGTTCCCGAGTTCGTTTCTCGCTCAGGGTGAGTTACCTGGATAAGGTATTCTGATTTTGAGGATTCGTAGAATTTAAAGTCCAATTTGCATAAATTCAAATCGCTCTTTATTTCCGTAGAAATACACTTTCATATTACCGCAGGATTACGTTACATACACACTCACAAACTATCAAGGTCGATGACCACACAACAGCGTTCTGGTTACATCTGTACAGCTGTTTACTCTCCTGTTTAAGACTGACACATGGCGAGCTGTCACTTCCTTAAATACCTCATTGATAATTTCGAGACTGTTCTGTAACCATCACGAGATATCGAATGTTCTATCACCAGAACCTTCCACACGTGAAACTCTATCTCTACCGACCAGACCTTTATCTTCGAGAAACACTATCCGTTTGTTATCTCTCTGCACTATCTTTATTTGCCGGCTCTTTGTGTACACACGCCGCGCTATAGGTACGCCACTGTGTCGAACAGGCGGCGGAAGACTTCGAAAGTTGTCCCGCCGTCTTATTTAGGCGGTTTGACGCGCGCAGATGTTGTGTCGCGTCACAGCGCGTCGATCTTCAAGTCCTTCAACCTCCTGCCTCAATTGTACAGAAATATCTGAGCAATAAAAGGGGAAGGATATATATGATATTTATTGATCTATAAAAGACATTTGATTCAATTAATAGAGATGCACTGTGGATAAAATTAAGCACTAAGGGGATAAGTCAGGCATTTATAGAAGTAATTAAAATGGTATATCAAGAGAATGAGTTGTGTATAAAACTACCAGGCAACAAAGTAACTAAATCTATATCGAGTAAGGCAGGAGTACGGCAGGGATGTAAACTTAGTCCAGTATTATTTAATCTTTATATCGATTGAATTTTAGAGGAGATATCAAGTTGTAGGGTACATTCACCAGTTATTAATAATAAAGAAATACCGGGGCTACTGTTTGCAGATGACCTAGTAGTTGGGTGCATATCAAGTGGAGGGCTGAGAAGAGCAATCGAGGCAGCCAATTCTTATTGCAATAAATGGGGTTTGAAAGTGAATGAAAACAAAACAAAGATTATGGTCTTCAAAAAAGGATACAGGTTGCGTAAGGATGAGAAATGGGAGGTTAATAGAAAAGAAATAGAGGTAGTAAGGAGATTTGATTATTTGGGTACAAGGTTGAGTTCAGATGGCAGCTGGAAAGAACAAAAAAAGATGTCTGTGGCAAAAGGTAAAATGGCCATGAGAGTGATAAGATCATGCTACAGTAAACTACCGGATATAAATGTCAAATGGTTGGAGAGGATCTATACGGCAGTAGTAGAAAATAGAATGTTACATGGATCAGAAGTTTGGGGAATAGATGAGGCTTGGAGAGAGACTGATAGAGTGCATAGATCCTTTTGTAAATACATATTGGGATTACCAATAGCATCACCTAATGGGGCAGCACAATTAGAACTAGGCAGGCATTCTACTAAAATTATAATCTTGTCAAGGGCAATGAAATATTTATACAGAATCACTAACTTGGAAGATGGCAATATAATTAAAGAATGTTTTCATATTCAAAAGAGAAGTAACTGGAATGGGTCTTGGGCACATAAAATGTATGACTTGTTGAAGCAGATAGGTATGGGTCATTCTTGGATAAATGCAGAGTATGGGTATAGAGACTTCTGGAAAGAAGTTAAACTAAGATTAGAAGATATTGATAGACAAGATATTTTTGCCAATATAAGTGACAAAAGCTCACTAAGATTATACAGAGAAATAAAAATAACCTGGGGGAGGGAAGGATATATAGATATATGTAGTAAGTTAGGGCGAGAAGGTTTTGCTTGGGCGAGAACAGGAGTGAGAAACTTGAAAGGTATAGGTCAAGAGAGGGAGCTAGATAAATGTCCATTGTGTGGAAAAGAGAATGCAGATTTCCATTGTATATAAAATTGTAGTCAAACAAAGATATGGAGAGAGCAGGCTTGCCTACGTAAATGGGAAAGTTTGGGGGGTGAAGTAATAATTAGAAAAATGTGTCAGTAAAAGGGGAAAAGAACAGGAGAAATATATGGAATTATTTAGGGAAAGTTAAAGAGAGATGGCTAAGAACAATTAAGAGAAAAATGTAGAGGGAGATAGGTGAAATAGCAGAAAGTGTAAAAAGGAGCAGAGGGCCTCCATTACACAAAAACCTAGGGTTAGGTGTATGGGGACGGAATTACTATTCAATGGTGGGCAACATGATAACATGATAGGATTTTCAGGATTTAGGAATATATGGCATATTTCAGTATGGATTTTATAATTGTAATCTTGATTTTGTATTTCCATTTGTGGATGTAAAAGGAAATAAATCAGTAATTACTAATTACCTCCTGCCTACGATGTCCTCCACCAAGGCGTTCAAGGACTTTGTGTTGCTGTCGACCTTTACCCCCAGGTCGTTAACGCGGTTCGCCAGGTCTGCGATGTCTTCCAGGGTTTTGCCTTATACTAAAATATGAATGATTAAATTGATTACATTGATTAAGAAATATTAATATTATTGGATATTTAAATTTTGTGTTAATATGTATATGTATGTTGTTATATTTGGAAAAAGTAATTATTGTGACTCTGTGGGTTCGTGAAATGAAAAGTCCAGTTACACAAACTCAACAATGTTCTTTATTTCCACCGACTTACAGTTAAACTCTTGCCAATTACACAGAATTACTTGCTGCACACAATTACAATTCACCAGTTCGTCCGTTACAATTTCACTTGTACTCGCGATTACATCAACTCCGATACTCATACACAGTTACGTACAGTCTTCCGTTGCACAATCTTTTCGTTCATTAACACGTCACTGACTAACACTGCCTTCTTACACCAAGAACTGTCCTCACTCGCACTAACTAACTGACTTCACTTCGCTCCGGCAGCCCCTTTTTATAGGAATATCGCAGCCTTCTGGCTTTCACGGGAAGGTTCCAGAGATGAAGGATCCCGTAATTTCCAGAACGCAGGTGAAAGAGAAACAGACCGCACAATCATGTTTCTTTTGCAGCCGTCCCTGTCACCACTATAAGACGGACGAGGGGGAGGCGTGGCTAACACGGACCTCCCCTGTCTTCCGCTCTCAGCTGCTTCCATAGGGTGTTCCAACGCTCGCGTCACATTATTATAGATGTTAAGTGTTCATTTAAATGTGAGTAATTGAAATATGGTGTATAAGGTAGTCCATATTTAAGATAATATGAATTTTTGAATGTTTATTTGATAAATGATGTTAATAAGATTGTTTAGATATATCTTGTTTGTTTTATGTAATGTTTTTATGTGTTTATATGTATTCTAAAGTGTTCTAACAGGTTTTAAAATTCTTAAGAACTTATTTTGTTTTAAATGTAAAATGAGTGTTTAAAATTTTTGAAATGTTTGAAATTTAAAAATTTAAAATTTTTGTAATGATATGTTTTTGGTTAATTTTTTTAAATAAGTTTTTTTATAGATTTTAAAGATGTTTTAATGTAATTATATTTTAATGTAATTTAGAATGTACTGAATTAAGGTTTGTCATAAGTAAAGAATCATGATGGATGTCAAAGGAATGTTGGTTCTTTGTTACAAAACGGGCAAGGCCAGTTGAGTCCAGTAGTTGTGAAGGAAAGTTGTTATAACAAAAACAATGTAAGAAACAGTGTCCTTAGAAGATTTCTAAAGGGGCTCACTTGACTTGTATGAATAGGGTATTCTTTGAACCATTCATAATGGGGACAAAACAGCTACAAAGGGATCTTTGGTTGAAAAGGAGTTTCCAGAAAGTGAAAGTGATACTCCCACGCGCATCTGTGGTCATTCAGAAGAGTCTTCGGCGTCAGGCCGGTGAGAGCGGTCCTAGGCGTGAGCGCGATTAGGTCAGTCCTCTTGTTCTGCCTTGGATATTTTTCGGTTCATATATACGAGGGCTATCCAGAAAGTATATTACGTTTTCGTCTGTTTCCGCTAGGGGCGGGGCTAGCGCGGCCATCTTGGGGTCAGAGCGTTGCGCAGCTCAGTCGGCATCTAGCCGTGCTAGTGAGAGGTTCGTGCTGTGCTCCGTTCAGATACTGTGACGGTTTGAAATGTCTGCGTTAATTGAAAATCCCGCGAGCTGCGAGGTGCGTGCAGTAATAAGGTTTCTGACTGCAAAAAACTGTAAACCGATAGAAATCTATCGGCAGCTTTGTGAAGTGTATGGGGACAACATTATCACTGAAGGTGGAGTGCGTCAGTGGGTCATCAGATTTAAAAATGGCCGAACCAATGTTCACGACGAAGATCGAAGTGGGAGACCCAGCATAATGACTGCCGCACTTGTCGAAAAAGTCGATGCTAAAGTCCGTGAAAATCGAAGGTTCACAATAACGGAACTTTCTTTGAGTTTTCCACAAATTTCGCGAAGTTTGTTGCACGAAATCATCAGCGAAAAGCTTGGTTACCACAAGTTTTGTGCAAGATGGATTCCAAAAATCTTGACAGAGGACCACAAAAATCAGCGAATGGCTGCAGCATTGAACTTTTTGGACGTTTACCATAAGGATGGTGACTCTTTACTCGATCGCATCGTTACTGGTGACGAAACATGGGTGAAACACGTGAACTGTGAAACGAAATTGCAATCAATGCAGTGGGGGCACACAAGTTCTCCCCAAAAACCCAAGAAATGCATGCAAACAATGTCGGCAAGGAAGATGATGGCGACTGTTTTTTGGGACAGAAAAGGTGTGATTTTGGTGGACTTCCTGGAAAGAGGCACTACAATAAACTCTCAAAGGTATTGCCAAACTCTCCAAAAACTCAGAAGAGCCATTCAAAACAAGCGCAGAGGAATGTTGAGCTCTAAGATCTTGTTGATTCACGACAACGCCCGGCCCCACACGGCAAATGTCACTCGTGAAGTTCTTGAATCTTTTAAGTGGGAGTTGTTTCCTCATCCGCCGTACAGTCCCGACCTGGCACCGAGCGACTTCCACCTATTCCCAGCAATGAAGAAGTGGCTGGCTATGCAGCGTTTTGATGACGACGCACAGCTGCAAGAAGAGGTAACGAAGTGGTTGAAGGCGCAGGCGGCCGAATTTTTCGACGAAGGAATTTCCAAGCTCGTACATCGCTACGATAAATGCCTTAATTGGAATGGTGACTATGTCGAAAAGTAGTATTTGAGTGTGGCTTTCATCTGTATATAATAAAATTTGTTTCCTATACTTTGTTTACTTTTTATTCCAAAACGTAATCTACTTTCTGGATAGCCCTCGTACGTGAGGAACGAATAAAATTTATCGAGTAATAAACATTCTGCCGTCAGTAACTCTAAACAGGGATATTGGTAACCCTTGGTTGGCAACTTCAATTTCGATGTTCTAAAAAAGGAAGCAGTGAATAAATAAGTTGGAAACGGGCATTCCAGTGTCATTAAATATCCTTCTCACACACATCCACGCATACCCTGTGAGAAACCTCATTGTTTTACCCTGACCTAAACAAAAGTGCTTCATACTGTATTGTCAATTGGAACATTGTTCGCCACACATATATTTTTGCTTCAATTTGGCGTCCACAACGTGGAATTGTGTGACACCCATAAACATTATTGTATCAATATACCGGATACCGGTACATGTAGTTTAGTAGTTGTTTTTAATTTAACTGGACACCAGTATTAAGTTTTATTTTGATAATTAGTAGCATAGTTTGTATTTCATTTATTTTTAAATTTGTTTTATTTTGTTTTACGATCTGAGAAATTGTTATTGTAAAGTGTAGTTTCTGTAGATATTTTGAATTTTAATAAATAGAAATTTGGAAATAATGTCTCGCTATAAGAAATTAGGTACCGGAATAGGGTTTTCAGATTTTATTCATTCATTTATTCATTCATTCAGTCAATCAGTCAGTCAGTCGGTCGGTCGGTCGGTCGGTCGGTCGGTCGGTCGGTCGGTCGGTCGTTCGGTCGGTCGGTCGGTCGGTCGGTCGGTCAGTCAGTCAGTCAGTTAGTCAGTAAGCCAGCCAGCCAGTCAGTCGGTCGGTCGGTCGGTCGGTCGGTCGGTCGGTCGGTCGGTCGGTCGGTCGGTCGGTCGGTCGGTCGGTCGGTCGGTCGGTCGGTCGGTCGGTCAGTCAGTCAGTCATTTAAATCTAAGCTCCATTTATTCTATTTGTATTATTCTTTTGGTATTTAAAATTACTTTTGAAAGTTTTGAACGCCTCTCCTGCACAATTTTGAAATAGTGACTTAGCAACTTCTGCTTCTGAGCGCTTTAATTATGACATTTGATGTATTTAATCTCACTTAAGAAATATAAAAACAATAAAAAATAGTGCTGCCTTATAGAGAGATAGGAAAATAGCACCAAGGTTCTAACTTAAATTACAAGATTCTTGAATAAACTCTCCGCTTTTACCCCGTTTTTTCATCTCTTTGCTTGTTTGATGATCTGTCCCTCCTAATCCTTAATCCTCTCCTTGTTTTCGTGTAATATATTCGCATTATGAGCTGAAGCTTTACTTAAGCCTTTTGTATAACAGTTTATTGTCGGAATATTCCTTTGGTGCTCAAAGATATGGCAAACGTGACGTTTGCCTTATATCTCTAATGAACACAAATTATGTAATTTAAAGTAAAACATAATTATTAATTCCATCGATTATAAAATCTTGTGATCCCTTTTTTTTCTAAATTAAAGTAATGGACGTTCTAAGTAAAGGTTTTGAGGCTATAATCAGTCTCTTATCATAGGCAGTCCTTTTAAGGTGGTAGGTGGATGATGAGTACTCAATTTAATTAATTTTCCTTTTGAAGAAGTTAGAACGATATTCCATCCACAATTATTTTCCTTGCTTACTCTGTAATTTTTCGTTGATTACGAAGTGAATCTCTGAAAATTTTCATACGAAGGCTGTTCGATAAACAATGATCACACTTTCTTTTTGACAACGCACTTTTACTCATCCTCATAATGTTGACTGTCTTCACAAAATAGTCTTCTCTGAATGCGATGCACTTGTCCCAGTGTTTCTGCCAGTCTTCAAAGACATGCTGGGAACTATTTCTTGAGAGATCCTTCAAATTCGCCACCGCAGCCTTCACCACTGTTTTTGATGATTGATAATGTCTCCCAAGAAAGCGTTTCTTCAAATTAGGGAAAAGACGAAAGTCACATGGAGCTAAATCCGGACTATAGGGAGGGTGAGGAATGCATTTCACGTTGATTTTTGCAAGATATTCAGCAACAACATTGGCAATATGCGGCCGCGCATTATCGTGGTGCAGCATCCAGCCTGCGTCACTGAAATGTGGCACCCAATGAAATGTTAAGTATTTCAGAAAGTGATCGTAAGGTAATTCGTCGATCCTCTCTCACAGTGGCCGCAGCAGTGTTGATATTTTCTTCCGTAAAAGCAGTAACTGGAGCACTGGGTCCAGCTTCCTTTGAAAGTGACTGTCTCCGCTCTTTAAACATTTAAAACCACCTTCGAGCTGTGCCTTAGGAAAGAACAGACTCTCCATGCGCCTTCTGTAACATTGTATAGACCTCAACTGAAGATTTGCTGAGACGAAAGCAGAATTTCAAAGCCATATATTGTTCCTCGCGTGTTACCTCCATTGCAGGGGTAGGCGATATTGAACATGTCTGAACTTGCCTGGTTCTCACATGCGGTAACCAGGAGTACCAACAATGAAACTACTACGGCGTGTTTGTTCCACATTAAGCTAAGAGTATATAATTTGGAAACGTAGAGTCAGACTGAAAAATTCAATGCCATAGCCGGGATTTGAACCACGGATTTTCTGGTCTCCCTCCAGCCGCTCTAACCCTTGAGATACTATGGCAAACGTGCCCAAATGGCATTAAATTCTCTAACTGACTCGTATTTTTCCCGGTAAACCAATTAGTTGTCACACATGAGACAACTACCTCAATGGTGACTTACGACATGTAAATACCTTAAGATTGACGTAAAAAATTCTGATCATTCTTTATTGAACAGCCATCGTAAATATGACAATAAAGGTCCTATTTATCTATGTCTTGCCAAATCTTGAAATTTTTTCACATGCGAAACACTGCTTTTATTCCCCGACTTGATATTCTTACCCCTTAGTCATTTTCAGTACGTTGTTTATACAGGGTGTTACAAAAAGGTACGGCCAAACTTTCAGGAAACATTCCTCACACACAAAGAAAGAAAATATGTTATGCGGACATGTGTCCGGAAACGCTAAATTTCCGTATTAGAGCTCATTTTATTACTTCTCTTCAAATCACATTAATCATGGAATGGAAACACACAACAGAACGTACCAGCGTGACTTCAAACACTTTATTACAGGAAATGTTCAAAATGTCCTCCGTTAGCGAAGTTACATGCATCCATCCTCCGTCGCATGGAATCCCTGATGCGCTGATGGATCCCTGGAGAACAGCCGTCCACAATACGAGCACGAAGAGTCTCTACATTTGGTACCTGGGTTATGTAGACAAGAGGTTTCAAATGACCCCATAAATGAAAGTCAAGAGGGTTGAGGTCAGGAGAGCGTGGAGGCCATGGAATTGGTCCGCCTCTACCAATCTATTGGTCACCGAATCTGTTGTTGAGAAGCGTACGAACACTTCGACTGAAATGTGCAGGAGCTCCATCGTGCATGAACCACAATGGGTATTTTGACATTTGTCTGCACGAATGATTTCCATTTACATTTTAAGAGAAATACTAAAATGAGCTCTAACATGGAAATTTAGCGTTTCCGGTCACATGTCCACATAACATATTTTCTTTCTTTGTGTGTGAGGAATGTTTCCTGAAAGTTTGGCCGTACCTTTTTGTATCAACCTGTATATATATATATATATATATATATATATATATATATATATATATATGTGTGTGTGTGTGTGTGTGTGTGTGTGTGTCTGTGTGTGTGTGTGTGTGTGTGTGTGTGTGTGTGTGTGTGTGTGTATCTGTGTGTAGTTTCTCAACTTCCTGAGTTCTAATTACTGCAACCATAGCAAATAAAGATCACCGGAGCACCTAATTGGCTTAGCTACAAGGACTAATAACTAATTTCTTGGTCAAATAATTCTTAATATTTTGTAAAATTCCAAACTAAGCTTCATACGGGAGTGGTCTGAAATGTTTCTGATGGGAGCACTCGTAAACAAAAGCTAGTAAATTTCCTTGTTTATCTGTTGACAGGTACTCACCAAAGTTTCAGCCATTTTGGACGCTCTGTTATTATGTAACAGTCGTTTGAGTGACTTGATGTGAGTGTTTTTATAAAAGTGGGCAAAATCGAGTATGAGCTGTTATTCCATGTTTGTTTTAAAAGAAAATAAGCCTACGCAAATCAAAGATGAGTAGGATTCTGTGTTTAGAGACACTGCATCATTATTTACCGAAGTGAAACTTTGGGCAGCTGAATTTAAACGTGCCCGTAACAGCTTGGGAGGCCATGAGCGTTTGGGACGTCCAAACCTGTAACTACCGACGTAAACATCGCCGAAATTCCCCAAATGATGCTAGACGACCACCGAATTAAAGTGACAGAGATAACAGAGGCTATGAACATGTCAAAAGAAGATGTTTGTCACATATTAAATCAATATTTAGACTTGAGAAAGGTGTCCGCGCGTTGGGTACCGCGTTTGCTCACGTTAGACCAAAAGGGTGTTCGAATGAACATTTACAGCGCTAAGTTGGTGCAATTTAGGCGAAATAAATTTTAGTTTTGGCTCCGATTAATTACTGTAGATGAAGCTGTATGCCCGAAACAAAAATTCAGTACAAACAGTGGTCCGTAAAGCAGGAACCGACTCCAAAGTATAGCAAAAGCAGTTTTTTTTTCCGGCAGCAAAGGTAATGGCGGCTGTTTTGGGATATTCATGGAGTTATTTAAATCGATTATCTTCAAAAACGATAAACCTTTAGAGGAGCAAACTACGCAACATTACTGGAGGAGTTCAAGGCAGAACTTGCGGAAAATCGGCCACATTTGCACAAAAAGGAAGTCCCGATTCAACAAAACGCATCGACTCACACCTCAGCGATTCCAATGGCGAAAATTCACGAATTGCTGTTTGAACTGCTCGACCATCCGCCTTGCTCTCCAGATATAGCCCCAAGCGATTTATTTTTGTTCCCTAATCTGAAAAATGCGCTCGGAGGACAGAGATTTTCCTCAATTGAAGAGGCAATCATCTTCGTGAACAATTATTTTGCAGAGAAAATGAGAGAACTATTTGGACGGATATCACAGATAGAACCATCGCTGGGAGAAGTGTGTAGAGTTACAAGGAGACTATGTTGAAAAACGTCGAGTACTATTTGGACGGGTTACAGAGATGGGAGCATCGCTGGTAGAAGTGTGTAGAGTTACAAGGAGACTATGTTGAAAAACGTCGAGTACTATTTGGACGGGTTACAGAGATGTGAGCATCGCTGGGAGAAGTGTGTAGAGTTACAAGGAGACTATGTTGAAAAACGTCGAGTACTATTTGGACGGGTTACAGAGATGAGAGCATCGCTGGGAGAAGTGTGTAGAGTTACAAGGAGACTATGTTGAAAAACGTCGAGTACTATTTGGACGGGTTACAGAGATGGGAGCATCGCTGGGAGAAGTGTGTAGAGTTACAAGGAGACTATGTTGAAAAACGTCGAGTACTATTTGGACGGGTTACAGAGATGTGAGCATCGCTGGGAGAAGTGTGTAGAGTTACAAGGAGACTATGTTGAAAAACGTCGAGTACTATTTGGACGGGTTACAGAGATGTGAGCATCGCTGGGAGAAGTGTGTAGAGTTACAAGGAGACTATGTTGAAAAACGTCGAGTACTATTTGGACGGGTTACAGAGATGAGAGCATCGCTGGGAGAAGTGTGTAGAGTTACAAGGAGACTATGTTGAAAAACTTCGAGTACTATTTGGACGGGTTACAGAGATGGGAGCATCGCTGGGAGAAGTGTGTAGAGTTACAAGGAGACTATGTTGAAAAACGTCGAGTACTATTTGGACGGGTTACAGAGATGGGAGCATCGCTGGGAGAAGTGTGTAGAGTTACAAGGAGACTATGTTGAAAAACGCCGAGTACTATTTGGACGTGTTACAGAGATGGGAACATCGCTAGGAGAAGTGTGTAGAGTTACAAGGAGACTATGTTGAAAAACGCCGAGTACTATTTGGACGGGTTACAGAGATGGGAGCATCGCTGAGAGAAGTGTGTAGAGTTACAAGGAGACTATGTTGAAAAACGCCGAGTACTATTTGGACGGGTTACAGAGATGGGAGCATCGCTGGGAGAAATGTGTAGAGTTACAAGGAGACTATGTTGAAAAACGCCGAGTACTATTTGGACGTGTTACAGAGATGGGAACATCGCTGAGAGAAGTGTGTAGAGTTACAAGGAGACTATGTTGAAAAACGCCGAGTACTATTTGGACGTGTTACAGAGATGGGAGCATCGCTGGGAGAAGTGTGTAGAGTTACAAGGAGACTATGTTGAAAAACGCCGAGTACTATTTGGACGTGTTACAGAGATGGGAGCATCGCTGGGAGAAGTGTGTAGAGTTACAAGGAGACTATGTTGAAAAACGCCTAATACTATTTGGACGGGTTACAGAGATGGGAACATCGCTGAGAGAAGTGTGTAGAGTTACAAGGAGACTATGTTGAAAAACGCCGAGTACTATTTGGACGTGTTACAGAGATGGGAGCATCGCTGGGAGAAGTGTGTAGAGTTACAAGGAGACTATGTTGAAAAACGCCTAATACTATTTGGACGTGTTACAGAGATGGGAGCATCGCTGGGAGAAGTGTGTAGAGTTACAAGGAGACTATGTTGAAAAACGCCGAGTACTATTTGGACGGGTTACAGAGATGGGAACATCGCTGGGAGAAGTGTGTAGAGTAACAAGGAGACCATGTTGAAAAACGCCGAGTACTATTTGGACGGGTTACAGAGTTGGGAGCATCGCTGGGGGAAGTGTGTAGAGTTACAAGGAGACTATGTTGAAAAACGCCTAATACTATTTGGACGTGTTACAGAGATGGGAGCATCGCTGGGAGAAGTGTGTAGAGTTACAAGGAGACTATGTTGAAAAACGCCGAGTACTATTTGGACGTGTTACAGAGAGGGGAACATCGCTGGGAGAAGTGTGTAGAGTTACAAGGAGACTATGTTGAAAAACGCCGAGTACTATTTGGACGGGTTACAGAGAGGGGAACATCGCTGGGAGAAATGATTAAAGTTACAAGGGAAAAAAACCTGAAAAGATGTCTTGTATCTCTATTAGGCCGGAAACTGTTCTGACTACCTATGTACATCATGAATTAATTTTAACAGATTGAAATTATTTAGATTTTCGCAGATTTTCATAGGGAAATTAACAATTATCAGCGGTATAATATTGTAGTATTGGTGCAAAAAGAATGAAATTTTCATAAGCCTAAAATGTTTGCACAGTGCAGAATGTTTAGTCCGATCACCTGTGATGTAGGCCAAGGTTCACCCCCCAGGGACCGCAAGTGTTAGTGATGACCGAAGCAGCATGTAGGTGAGTTTTCTCCACGCTCTACAATTGTGTCCGCCATTTATTTCAATCACTTTTCCTGTCATCCATTTCTCCGACATTTCCTATTAACTTCTTCACCACTCCATCCTGGAATTCTTTCGGATCCAGGAATCCTCTGCTCCTCGACAGGCACCTTCTTCAGGCATACGAGGAATATACCAATGAAAATAAGAAACAAAAGATGCTTGCCTTTTCAATTCTCGACTGGCATACCTACACTCTCTGTCATCAAGAGCATCAATAAATTTGATTCTCCGCAGAACTGTTGACAATATTGGCGGAACGCACTGCTGCGATAATGAAAATCTGTAATTAAGCTTTCAATAAAGGATGTGGTAGTGCTATCAGCATAATGTGCTACATCAAATTATCAGTTTTCCTTTTCTATGCGGTGTAATAATTACTATCACAAATTGCATGGAAGTAGTGTTTGCAATTAGTTTATCGGCTACGGAACGCAGGAAATAAGCAGTTAGGGGACGAGGTTTATGTGGATACGTTCTGAACATATTACTGCAAGGTGCCTTCAAGATATAACACCTGATTTTTTTCAGGAATGGAACTAGATAAGAACCCTTTTTTAAATACACCTGGACTCTTTGTGTGTGTGTGTGTGTGTGTGTGTGTGTGTGTGTGTGTGTGTGTGTGTGTGTGTGTGTGTGTGCGTGTGTGTGTAGTGTTTAACGCCCGCGTTTACTACATACGGCACCGTAGGCGGTGACACTGATGATCCATGAGATGTAGATGGAGCACCGGTGGAATGAGATGACGGGGGAAACCGGAGGTCCCGGAGAAAACCCGCCCCAGCACCGTGTTGTCCACCACATATTGGGTGCGGCAAACAAAATGTCAATTAATGCCAAGAAAACTAAGTCCATTGTTTTTAGTAGAACTAAGGGCAAAATTATTGTTAACTATCACATGGGAGGGGTGCAAATTCCACAGGTGGACAGCTGCAAATACTTGGGAGTGTACCTGGCAAGTAGTGCTGGATGGGACGAACAAGTAAATTCCACATCTAGGAATGCGTGGAAGGCATTACATTTCGTAAAGAGAATATTGAAAAAGGGGAGCGCTAGGTCCAGGGAAATGGCCTACAAGGCCTTAGTGCGGCCGGTTATGGAATATGGAGTAGCATGCTGGGACCCGTATAGAGCTAACCAAATCGATCCATTAGAAAAAATACAGAAGATGGCAATAAAATTCATAAAAAGAGGCAAGTATTTTGGGCCTATAAAAGGAGATGAGACTAAATGGGAGGAATTAAGAATTAGGCGTAAAAAACATAGGTTGGTAGCATTATTCAAAGCTAATGCTGGTGTAAAGACATGGGTGGATGTTAGTGTAAGGTTAGATAATCCGGATTATTATGGACGAAACGATCATAGGTATAAAATTAAGGGTAGAAGATACAGAACCGACGTAGGAAAAGTTTCTTTTGTAAATAGAACCATTGAAGAATGGAATGAATTTCCTGTAGCGGTCTTTCAGGTCTGTCCCCTGTCGCTGAAGAAATTTAGAAAAAATCTAGATGGTTTATAGTTTAACTTTTAAATTATAATGGTATATAATATGTAAATAGAGAAGTAATTAGATATGTTTTAAGTGACTAAAGTTAAAATAATATCATGTTTGTATTGTTTATTGCGTTATTGTTGTAAATCTAGTATTTGTAATTTGATCTGTATTCTTAACTCTGCCACCGGGTAGTACCCAATTGCAGTGAATAAATACATACACATACATATTTCACTTTGCGGTCGCCTGGGATCGAACCCGGGCCGCCTTGAGGACTCTATGTGAATGCATGAAAGAGGTGGCAGCACTCTAATGTTCATGGAACTTTAGTGGCAGCGACGAGAATTAGGACCGTATTTGATACTAAAAGTGGCGAGGTTTTCATTGCAAGAACAGCGTGTAATCATTCGTTTTCTCCATTTTCGTTGTGTGACACCTATTGAAATTCACCACCAGTTGAGTGAGGCATGTGGTGATGGTACCATGGATGTGTCTGATGTGCGTTCCAGAGTGCGACAGTTCAATGAAGGCAGAACATTGTGTGACAACAAACCAAGACAGTCACGGCCTCGCACCAGCCGGTCTGATGACATGATCCAGCGAGTGGAGAACGTTGTTTTGTAGGATCGCCGAATGAGGACTTTCAGATCTTCACCTAGGCTTGTGTGCACAGATCCCACGGAAATGCCAATTTTGGAGGCGATGTCTGCAAATTTCTTTGTTTGAGATGTGCATCTCTGGACGTCTTTGTCCTGCAAGCACCCTATCATAACAGATTTCACAGCACTACTAGGTGGGTTAAAGATTTGAAGTGGATGTTTGAAGTGTTAGAGAAGGATTATCATAGTGTTTAAATGATTGTAGGATTGAATGTGGATGGTCTAATGTAGGAGGAGATGGATTTAAGATATGGTTTAAAGAATTTAATTGTGGTTTTGTGGTTTTTTTAAAGAATTGATGTGGAAGTTTGAATTGTTAGAGACGCGTTATTGATTGTTTGAAGAATTATAGTTGATGTTCGAAGTAGAAGGAGATGGATTTTTAGAGTTTTAAGGATTTTTGTGGTTTTGTGATGTGTAAAGTTTTGAAGTGAATATTTGAAGTGTTAGAAAAGGATTATGTGATAGTTGGTAGGATTGAAGTGGATGTTTGAAATAGGAGCAAGTGGTTTTTAAAGTTTAAATATTATTGTGGTTTATATTGGTTTGTCTCATAAATTCGTTCGATTCTAGTTACGTGTTTACGACAAAGAACGCCTGCACTGTATGCCCGTATCACAACTACGGCAACGAAGTTCCCTAATTATCTAGGGGTAATCTGTTTACATATGCAAGGTCATCGAAAATAAACAAGGCAATGAACTTTTCAAAACAAACTTTATTTTTTGCAGTATGCACCATTATTATCAATAACATATATCCATTTCTCAGGAAGCTTATCAATACCATTTTTCCAAAATCTTGCAGTTTTCTGGTTGACGAACCCTTCTACGGCGAGTCTGCAATCCTCCAAGGAAGTAAGGCGTTTGCCATTAAGGAAGTTTTGCAGGGATCGGAATAAATGATAGTAAGATGGGGCAATGTCTGGAGAATAAGGCGGGTAAGGTAACACATCCCAGTCGAAATCCCGTAATTTCTGACGAGTTACCATAGAAGTGTGTAGTTTGGCATTGTCTTGATGAAAGATGACTCCACCATTAGATGCTAACCCTGGCCTTTTCTCTCCTAGGACAACCTTCAGACGATCCAACTGATGACAGTATTTCTCTGAATTAATGGTCTCCCCAGGAGGAAGAAATTCGTAATAAATAATTCCTTTCCAGTCCCACCAAATGCACAGCATAATCTTCTCAGGATGAAGCCCTGGTTTAGGAATTGAGATTATTGCTTCCCCTTTCTTACGCCATGACTTTCTCTTTGGGATGTTGTTGTACACAATCCACTTTTCGTCTCCTGTAACCAGCTGAAAAGGGGAAGTTTTGATGCGTCTTATCAATGCCTCACAGATGGAAACGCGCTGAACTAAATTTTGTTCACTCAGTTCGTGCGGAACCCATACATCCCGAAGATTTACGTAACCAAATTTCTTTAGGTGCCTGGCTACAGTTGCATGAGATAAGTTTAGCTCCTGACCTACCTCCCGAGTTGTTATTCTGGGGTTGTTCGTAATCGTGTCCTTTATCCTTTCCTCCTCCAGAACGAGGTTTGTCTTTCACAGAGAAGTTCCCAGCTCGAAATCGAGTAAACCATTTTTGACATGCCCGATTCGTCACTGCATCTTCTCCGTAAACAGCACAAATTTTCCGTTGAGTTTGTGAGGCTGTTTTACCTTTACGGTAATAAAACAGCATTAAATGTCGAAAATGTTCCTTCTTGCCTTCCATATTAACATTCACAAGTTACAACTCCACACTGTTGCATCCACAAACTTGTACTGAAGTTTGGTTAACAATTCTTACATAAGTTGACCTATTTACCTTTGGCCGTGAGGTGGCTGTGGTTTGTGCTCATAGCATTCTTTTTAATTATTGCATTTGTACACAAACCCCATATTGTTAGGCAACTTCTTTGACGTAAAAGTAATGGGGGCATGCAGTGTTCTCAGGAGTTCTTAGTCGTAAACACGTAACAAGAATCGAACGAATTTATGAGACAACCCGATATATTATATTTCAAAAAGTTTAAAGTAGGTTAAATGGATTTTGTTTTTAGAGTTAGTTGTTAGAATGAAGTGATTTATTTTATTTGGAATGGTAATATGTTAATATGAGTATTATGTTGTTATATTTGAGAAGTGTAATTATTATAGATGTTTAGTGTTCATTTAAATGTGAGGAATTGAAAAATGGTGTATAAAGTAGTTTATATTTAAGATAACATGGGATATTTGAGTGTTTATTTTATAAACGATGTTAATAAGATTGTTTAGATATAAATTGTTTGTATTATTATGTTTCTATTTGTTTATATGTATTTTAAAGTGTTTTAAGAAGTTTTAAAATGTTTAAGAACTGATTTTGTTTTTAAAGTAAAAGGAGCGTTTAAAATTTTTGAAACTTTGAATTTTAAGAAATTAAAAAAATTGTATTTATACGTTTTGGTTAACTTTTTTTTTAAAAAAGTGTTTTTTTATAGATTTGGAAGATGTTATATTGTAATTATATCTAAATGTTATTTAGAGTGTATTGGTTTACAATTCATGGTATACTGAATACCGGTGTATGTAGTTTAGTAGTTGTTTTTAATTTAACTGGATACCAGTGTTATGTTTTATTTTGATAATTGGTAGCATGTTTTATATTTTATTTATTTTTAAATTTATGTTATTTTCTTTTATTATCTGAGGAAATGTTATTGCAAATTGTAGTTTTTGTTGTTTTTTAATTTTAATAAATAGTAATTTGGAAATCACGTCCCGGTATAAGAAATTAGGAACCGGGATAGGGTTTTGAGATTTTATTTATTTTATTTACCACTAGGTGGGGGTTTGTTGACCTCTACACTGTGATAAGGGGCATTGTCTAACACTACAACAGAAGAAGGAGACAAATTTGGAGCCAGCTTTTCTCGAACCCAATTTCAAAGGATTCATGGCTCATTTGTCCATGGTAGTCACCTGCAGTTGTTCCGGCCTTGTAAACGAGAGAAACATTTTCCAGGAACCCATTTACACTACCTGCATGATCTATTATGAGCCTATTCCCTGCACTAGTACTTGCATGAATGCCAAATGCTTCCTCACTTGGCCAACGTTTGCCGAATGTGATGTTACTATCCACACAGCTTTCATCATTATAAAATATACTTCTTCGACTTTCTCACAAATGTTTTATATTAATGAGGTAATCGTGTCTCCAATCCACAATGTCACGACGTTCTGTAACTAACTTCCGTTTGTTCAGACATTTCTCCCATTTAAAGCCCATTTTTGAGATTACTTTCCAAAGAGAACTTTGTTCCCATAGAAAATGTGGCTTCTCCCGAACAGCGGGCAGAAATTTCCTTGTTTGAGGGCAAAGAGCTCTCGAAAAGGGAGTGTAGAACTCAGGCAGTGGGAAAAAGCATGGTACATACATTAAGGGTACACTACTGCACACCGGTTTCTGTCTTCGCATTTAGATCCATCTCGGTATTGTCGTGCTACTCGAACGGTAACCATGGTTTAACTTTGGAAATAGACACCCCTCAGATAACGCACTGATTACTCCACGTGGAGTGAACATCTGTTTGGGCTGTTCAATAAAGAGAGATCACAATTTTTTTGACAACATACCTTTACTCATCCTCAAAATTTTGACGGTCCTTCTCAAAATAGTCTCCCCTGAATGCGCTGCACTTGTCTCAGCGCTTCTGCCAGTCTTCAAAGACATGCTGGGAACCATTTATTGAGAGATCCTTCAAAATCGCCTCCGCAGCCTTCACCACTGCTTCTGATGATGGATAATGCCTCCCACGAAGGCGTTTCTTCAAGTTAGGGAATAGAAAAAGGTCACATGGTGCTAAATACGGACTATAGGGAGGGTGAAGGATGCACTTCACGTTGATTTTTGCAAGATATTCAGCAACAACATTGGCAATATGCGGCCACGCATTATCGTGGTACAGCATTCAGCCTGCTTCACGGAAATGTGGACTTATGCGCCTGATATGGAATTGCAATGTTTTCAGCACATCCCTGTAATATTGTCCAGTTACTGATGTGTGTGCAGGTACATCAAGCTGATAAACCATTCCTTGAATATCAAAGAATGAGATGACCATAACTTTCTCAGCAGAAGCAACCACTTTTGATTTTGGGTGTTGTTGATGAAGGAGATTTCCACACTGAGCTTTGTTATTTGCCCTCAGGATCAAAATGGTGTAGCCAAGTTTCTTCAGCAGTGATTACTTTTGAAAGAAACTCCGGATCTTCCTCAGTCATCAACGTGAACTGCATGCAGACCTGCATGTGAATGTTCTTTTGTTCTGGAATCAACAGTCTTGGAACACATCGCGCACAACCACGTCTCATGTGTAATGTTTCTGTCACCAACGTGTAGGTGGCACCCAGTGAAATGTTGAGTGTTTCAGAAAGTGATATTAAGGTAATTCGTCGATCCTCTCTCACAATGGCAGCAGCAGTGTTGATGTTTTCTTCTGTAAGAGCAGCAACTGGAGCACCGAGTTCACCTTATTTGAAACTGATTGTCTGCTCTCTTTAAACATTTTAGACCACCTTGGAGCTGTGCTGCAGGTAAGAACAGACTCTCCATATGCCTCCTGTAACATTGTATAGGCCTCAACTGAAGATTTGTTGAGACGAAAGCAGAATTTCAAAGCCGCATATTGTTCCGTGGTTCAAATCCCGGCCATGGGATTGAAATTTTCATGTTGACTCTATCTATGAAAAACCTTAGCCTATATATAGCTAGTGTGGAGAAATGATTAATTTCCATTAATTAACTAAAATAATAAGAGTTAAATAGTGAAGCCTGGGACTCAAGTAATTACGATTGTAAGTCGCCACGAACGGTGTATCTCGGATGGGAGAGCCCCCAGTGTTCTACCGGGAAAATATACGAGTCAAATGGAGAATTTAATGTCAGAATGGCACGTTGGCCATGGTAGCTCTGTGGGTTAGAGCGACTGGACGGAAACCAGGAGATCCGTGGTTCAAATCCCGGCTATGGCATTGAATTTTTCATGTTGACTCTATGTATCAAAAACCTTAGCCTATAACGGCTAGTGTGGAGAAATGATTAATTTCCATCAATTAACTAAAATAGTCCTATGAAATTGCGATTACAATGTAAGATAAATGATCATGATATGGGTTTTGTTTCAGGTTGCAATGAAGCTACCCAGTAAGACACAGGAAGAGAAGTGTAAGCGGGATGAAGCACTTCAGAGAGGCTTAAACACTGCTATCGATGTTCCGCTAAACCTAGCAATAGAGGTGAACAAATTGTGGCCACAAATGCTGGAAATGGCCAAGCACGGGAATATGGTCACCGCTTCCGATATGCAGGTTTGCTAATCCATTATCACCATCATATTCATGTGCTTATATACTCTAAGGCATGTGCATACCACACCATATAATGTTTTATTTTTGCAAGAATAGTATTCTCTGAATTTAAAAAAAAAGCTCCAACGGCAGATATAATACCAGGCGAGTCAACTGCCTCTATTTATTTTTGAATTTATGCAACCTGATAAGCATCATATGTGTCTTATGCCTTTCTTGTGTGCCTTCTGATAGATGATTTGCAGAATAGTTTAAAGAGAACGGGTAGATAACTTCTTCCTCCTCCTCCTCTTCTTCTTCTTCTTCTTCTTCTTCTTCTTCTTCTTCTTCTTCTTCTTCTTCTTCTTCTTCTTCTTCTTCTTCTTCTTCTTCTTCTTCTTCTTCTTCTTCTTCTTCTTCTTCTTCTTCTTCTTCTTCTTCTTCTTCTTCTTCTTCTTCTTCTTCTTCTTCTTCTTCTCTTCTTCTTCTTCTTCTTCTTCTTCTTCTTCTTCTTCTTCTTCTTCTTCTTCTTCTTCTTCTTCTTCTTCTTCTTCTTCTTCTTCTTCTTCTTCTTCTTCTTCTTCTTCTCTTCTTCTTCTTCTTCTTCTTCTTCTTCTTCTTCTTCATCTTCTTCTTCTTCTTCTTCTTCTTCTTCTTCTTCTTCTTCTTCTTTCTTCTTCTTCTTCTTCTCTTCTTCTTCTTCTTCTTCTTCTTCTTCTTCTTCTTCTTCTTCTTCTTCTTCTTCTTCTTCTTCTTCTTCTTCTTTCTTCTTCTTCTTCTTCTTCTTCTTCTTCTTCTTCTTCTTCTTCTTCTTCTTCTTCTTCTTCTTCTTCTTCTTCTTCTTCTTCTTCTTCTTCTTCTTCTTCTTCTTCTTCTTCTTCTTCTTCTTCTTCTTCTTCTTCTTCTTCTTCTTCTTCTTCTTCTTCTTCTTCTTCTTCTTCTTCTTCTTCTTCTTCTTCTTCTTCTTCTTCTTCTTCTTCTTCTTCTTCACTTCGTGGATTAGACTCTCGCCTGTTCCGTCTTCACAGTGTCTCCTTCCCTCTTTTCCTCGGCCTCCCTACGTCCCTCTTTCCTTTAGGACTACACTCCTGGAAATTGAAATAAGAACACCGTGAATTCATTGTCCCAGGAAGGGGAAACTTTATTGACACATTCCTGGGGTCAGATACATCACGTGATCACACTGACAGAACCATAGGTACATAGACACAGGCAACAGAGCATGCACAATGTCGGCACTAGTACCGTGTATATGTACCTTTCGCAGCAATGCAGGCTGCTATTCTCCCATGGGGACGATCGTAGAGATGCTGGGTGTAGTCCTGCGGAACGGCTTGCCATGCCATTTCCAGCTGGCGCCTCAGTTGGACCAGCGTTCGTGCTGGACGTGCAGACCGCGTGAGACGACGTTTCATCCAGTCCCCAACATGTTCAATGGGGGACAGATCCGGAGATCTTGCTGGCCAGAGTAGTTGACTTACACCTTCTAGAACACGTTGGGTGGCACGGGATACATGCGGACGTGCATTGTCCTGTTGGAACAGCAAGTTCCCTTGCCGGTCTAGGAATGGTAGAACAATGGGTTCGATTACGGTTTGTATGTACCGTGCACTATTCAGTGTCCCCTCGACGATCACCAGAGGTGTACGGCCAGTGTATCAGATCGCTCCCAACACCATGATGCCGGGTGTTGGCCCTGTGTGCCTCGGTCGTGTGCAGTCCTGATTGTGGCGCTCACCCTCACGGCGCCAAACACGCGTACGACCGTCATTGGAACCAAGGCAGAAGCGACTCTCATCACTAAAGACGACACGTCTCCATTCGTCCCTTCATTCACGCCTGTCGCGACACCACTAGAGGCGGGCTGTGCGATGTTGGGACGTGAGCGGAAGATGGCCTAACGGTGCGCAGGACCGTAGCCCAGCTTCATGGAGACGGCTGCGAATGGTCCTCGCCGATACCCCAGGAGCAACAGTGTTCCTAATTTGCTGGGAAGTGGCGGTGCGGTCCCCTACGGCACTGCGTAGGATCCGACGGTCTTGGCGTGCATCCTTGCGTCGCTGCGGTCCGGTCCCAGGTCGACGGGCACGTGCACCTTCCGCTGACTACTGGCGACAACATCGATGTACTGTGGAGACCTCACACCCCACGTGTTGAGCAATTCGGCGGTACGTCCACCCGGCCTCCCGTATGCCCACTATACACCCTCGCTCAAAGTCCGTCAACTGCATATACGGTTCACGTCCACGCTGTCGCAGCATGCTACCAGTGTTAAAGACTGCGATGGAGCTCCGTATGCCAAGGCAAACTGGCTGACACTGACGGCGGCGGTGCCCAAACGGCGGCATTCGACAGCCAACACCGCGGTTCCTGGTGTGTCCGCTGTGCCATGCGTGTGATCATTGCTTGTACAGCCCTCTTGCAGTGTTCGGAGCAAGTATGGTGGGTCTGACACCCCGGCGTCAATGTGTTCTTATTTCCATTTCCAGGAGCGTATATTAGAAAACCACTTTTGGCAGTTTTGTATCATCCATTCTTCCAACATGTTCAAACCATCTTCTTCTGTACCTATCCATTCTTGAGGTGATAGCTTCCACTTGTAATTCATTTCTTATATTTTCATTTCTGACTCTATCTTCTCTTGTGCATCCTTTTGTTCGTCTCAAGAATCTCATTTCGTAACTTTGTATTCTGCTGATGGTTCTTTGTGTAGGTACCCAGTTTTCTCATCCATAAAGTAACGTTAGGACAGCCATGGTGTTATAAAATTTTATTCTTGTTTCAGATCTTGTTTTATTCTTTAGGGTTTTGTTAATTGTTCCACAAATTGTTTGAAATCACATTAACTTTTTGTTCATATATTTATCTTTTTCATTGATGATTTCACACCCTAAATAATTGAAGGAGGATACTTGTTCCAATACTTTGTCATTAGCGACCATTTTCGACCTTATTGGTATTTTGCCCCAGTTTGCCATTATTTTTGCCTTTCTGTTGATATTTCAATATTAAAACTTTTGCATATTTGTTTAAGGTGGTGTATTGAACGTTGTAGATCATCTTCTGTTTCCTCTATAATTATTACGTCATCTGGATATAATAAAATATTTAAATTACTTCCTTGGGCTACTTTTATACCTGCGTCAATTTTTTGTCTCCAATTTTGTATTATTTTATTAACATAGGTGTTAAAAAGTGTCGGTGACTTTGGGCACCCTTGTCTGACTCTTTTGTTTCTTACAATTTCTTCTGATTTCTCTGTCTTCGTATAAACTTTTCACCACCTTTACCAAATGTCTTGGGTAGCCTTGTTCTTTCATTATGATCCACAGCTTTTCTCAGACTATATTATGTAAAACGTTCTGGAAATATATAAATGATATATGTATCTACAGATTATATTCCCTTCTTTTCTCTAGTATCTGCTGCAATATGAAAATATTATCTGTTTTCGATATTCCTTTCCTGAAACCACTTTGTTCTTCACCTAACAGGGATTAAGCTATTATTTTCACTCTTTTATTGATTATTCTAGCATACAATCTATAGATTGAACTCAGAAGGCTAATACCTCTGTAATTTTTGCATTGTCTTCTGTCACCTTTTTTAAACAGTGATATCACCTCTGCCCTTTCCATCTCTCTGGAATTTTTCCTTTTATCCAACATTTGTTCATGATATGTAATAATCTTAAATGTAATAACATTCCTCCGTTCTTTAAAAGCTCAGTAGATAACTCAGTGCATAATTTTTGTATGGGACAGAAAGCAATGACTATGTATGTCGATTCAAGAAACATCATACCCAGACACAGAGATCTCCAGTAGCAATATTAGACGAGTTTGAAAACATTTATTCATTAGCGTACATTCACATACACGTTTAAATACGCCCCTGAAGAAGCAACATATCACATGCGTCAGTTGACAATTACATTGGAACACAAAAACAGATTTACACAGTGGGACCAATTGGATTTAAACCTTCAGCCAAAACATATTTTGTTATACAGCCAAGTCAAAAAGTGCTAAAAATTAGATGGTTTTCGCTTCTGTCACAAATTATGACAGTTTTAGCTTATTCAGTAATTGCAATGGTGGGTACAGCTTTTATGTACGTTAAAACTACCAAAACCGAGCTGAAAACACTGCATGAATCTGTAAAAAGCGTGTATAGATTCGAGCAGGCAGTCTGAGGTCTGCCGATACATATTCGTATTGAAAGCAAGGTAGCGTTGGCTAAATGGACCACTACAATGGTGGTTCGTGTTCAGCTCACCAATTTTATTATCCTTGTAATATCCTTTTATTTATTATTAACTGTATATTCATCACAGCAGCAGTAGTGGCATCAAAGACAAGATACTGCAGAAGGGATTAAAAAGACAGAGACTGTGAGACAAGGTAACAAAGTTACAGCGGCTTAAAATTCCATTGTTTTAAAAATAACAAAAATAACAACTTTTGCTTGGTACGTGAATATGATAGTATTTTGTTTTAATACTTACAAACGAGTTTGATATTAATACAATGCTTTGTTAACCCTTTTATTTGGAATAAAACGCTTGGCACACTTGTCTAGACAGCAGAGGCAGTGGGCTGTTCAATACAGAATGATCACAATTTTTTTGACAACGTACCTTTACTCATCCTCATAATTTTGATGATCTTTCTCAAAATAGTCTCTCCTGAATACGATGCATATGTCCTAGCGATTCTGCCAGACTTCAAAGACATGCTGGAAACAATTTTTGAGAGATCCTTCAAAATCGCCTCCACAGTCTTCACCACTACTTCTGATGATAAATTTCTCCCACGAAGGCGTTTCTTCAAGTAAGGGAATAGAAAAAGTCGCACGGAGCTAAATTCGGACTATAGGGAGGGTGAGGGATGCACTTCACGTTGATTTTTTCAAGATATTCAGCAACAAAACTGGCAACATGCAGCCGCGCATTATCGTGGTGCAGCATCCAGCCTGCTTCATGGAAATGTGGTGTTTTGCACTTGATATGGACCTGCAATGTTCTCAGGATATCCCTGTAGTAATGTGCAGTTACTGTTGTGTGTGCAGGTCCAACATGCTGATAAAACATTCCATGAATATCAAATAATGACATCACCATAACGTTCCCAGCAGAAGCAACCACTTTTGCTTTTTTAGGGATTGGTGATGAAGGAGATTTCCACACTGTGGTTTGCTGTGTGCCCCCCAGGGGCCTACTTCGGTAGGTCCCGTTTAGGCGCACCCGGGGTCCCGAGCCAACAGTTTTCCTTGTTTGGGCTCCTCATCGTGGCTGAGGGAGACGGTCAACAGGCCCACACACGTGTAGGCCGTGCGTGGAGACGATTAGATTCTTTGTAGATTCTTTTCTAGTTTAGAGTTTAGGATATAGTGAGCGAAATTTTTAGTAGGGTTTGATTGATTTTGTTTATGTACGTGTATTTTTAATTGGTTTTGTTACACTTGTATAGGTTTTAGAAAGTGTTATATCTGGCTCTTGCCAAGACTAGTTTTTTAAAGGGCGCTGATGACCGCCGTAGTTGAGCGCCCTTATATATATGATCACCACATCACCACATTTACTGTGTGCTCTCAGGATCAAAATGATGTAGCCAAGTTTCATCAGCAGTGATTACGTTTGAAAGAAACTCAGGATCTTCCTCTAACAACTTTAACAGCATGCACACCTGTATGCGAAAGTCAATTTTTCAGGAATCAATAGTCTTGGAACCCATCGCGCACAAACACGTTTCATGTGTAATGTTTCTGTCATCAACGTGTGGGTGGCACCCAATGAAATGTTCAGTATTTCGGAAATTGATCTTAGGGTAATTCGTGGGTCCTCTCTCACAATGGCAGCAGCAGTGTTGATGTTTTCTTCTGTAAGAGCAGTAACTGGAGCACTGGGTCCACCTTCCTTTGAAATTGATTGTCTCCCCTCTTTAAACATTTTAAACCACCTTCGAGCTGTCCTGTTGGGAAGAACAGACTCTCCACAGGCCTCCTGTAACATTGTATAGGCCTCAAATGAAGATTTGGTGAGATGAAAGCAGAACTTTTAAGCCATATATTGTTCCTCGCGTGTTACCTCCATTGCAGTGGTAGGCGATACTGAACATGTCTGAACTTGTCTTGCAGGCGGGAACCAGGAATAAAAACAGTGAAACTACTACGGCGTGTTTGTTTCATATTAAGCTAACAGAATATACGACTGAATTTTAGTGCGAAAAATTATGACCGTAAAAATTAGGATCTTTCTTTATTGAACAGCCCCCGTATTTTATGAGTAATACTATTGAAAAAAATATACACTCCAAAATTAAAGCCAAATATATTTTGGACATTATACAATTCCAGGGACTTCATTTATCAGGTAAAAGTTAATGTTTCGCTGACTATTTCTTAACTATTGGTGACAAATTTCGGTTTGAACTCTTTCGCTTTACCCTCAAATTGTTGTGGAATGGTTCCACATTTGCACTTACTAATTTTGTGACCTTCCAGGTTGGAGCTAGGTGCCTAGAAGCCAGCGTGTGGGGTGCTTACTATAATGTATGCATCAATCTCCAAGGTCTCACCAATGCAGCTTTGAAAGAAGAAATTCAAACCAAGATTGAGGAGGCTGTGAAAACCGCCCAAGCAGAATGTCAGTCTGTTTTAGCAGCCATTGCATTGCGTCAGTCAAACAAGAAGTGACTCACGTGCAAAAGTGTTTTTGCTGAAAGATTGGAATAAAGGTGTGGTATATTTTCATCTGCCTGAAGATGGGATGAAATAATGGGATTGTTAATTGCACTTGTAGTTTAACCTTTCACAATTCCTGAGTTTCAAAATGCCTTTGGTTCATTAAAACTGTAGTCATACACAGGGGGTCTATAAACTTCCGACCTAATAAAGATACAATATATTTTTTCAGAGTTTTTTTACTTACCTTTTAATATACCCACCTTGTAACTCTACACACTTGTCCCAGCGATGTTCCCATCTCTGTACCCCGTCCAAACATTACTCCACGTTTCTCAACATAGTCTCCTTGTAACTCTACATACTTCTCCCAGCGATGCTTCCATCTCTGTAACCCGTCCAAATAGTACTCGCCGTTTTTCAACATAGTCTCCTTGTAACTCTACACACTTCTCCCAGCGATGCTTCCATCTCTGTAACCCGTCCAAATAGTACTCGCCGTTTTTCAACATAGTCTCCTTGTAACTCTACACACTTCTCCCAGCGATGCTCCCATCTCTGTAACCCGTCCAAATAGTACTCGGCGTTTCTCAACATAGTCTCCTTGTAACTCTACATACTTCTCCCAGCGATGCTCCCATCTCTGTAACCCGTCCAAATAGTACTCGGCGTTTCTCAACATAGTCTCCTTGTAACTCTACAAACTTCTCCCAGCGATGCTCCCATCTCTGTAACCCGTCCAAATAGTACTCGCCGTTTTTTCCTACAAAATAATTGTTCACGAAAGTGATTGCCTCCTCATTTGAAGAAAATCGGTGTCTTCCGAGCGCAATTTTCAGATGAGGGAACAAAAAGAAGTCGCTTGAGGCTAGGTATGGTGAGTCAAGCAGTTCAAACCGAAATTCGTGTATTTTCGCCTTTACAACCGCTGAGGTGTCAGATGGTGCGTTGTCTTGATGAAGCAGGATTTCCTTTTTCTGTAAATGTGGCCATTTTTCCTCAAGTTCTGCCTTCTGCTTGTCAATTAATGATGTGTGGTATGCTCCTGTAGTGTGTTTTTCATTTTGAATGAAATTCTTTAAAATAACTCCATGACTATCCCACAAAACAGTCGCCTTTACTTTTCCGGCCCAGAAAACAATTTTTGTGCTATTTTTGGAGTCGGTTTCCCTTTTCAATCCACTGCTTGGACTGTAATTTTGTATCTGGCGTATAATGGTAAATTCAAGTTTCATCTACAGCAATTAGTCGGCGCTAATACTCGGATTTATGGCACCTTAACTGCGCAAATAGAGCGCTGGAAATGTTCTTTCGAACACGTTTTTGGTCAAACGTGAGCAAACGCGGCACCCAACGCGTAGACAGCTTTCTCATGTATAAATGTTGATTTAATATGTGACTAACAGGTTCCTTTGGAATGTTCATAGCCTCTGTTATCGCTCTCACTTTAATTCGGTGGTCGTCTAGCACCATTTGGTGAACTTTAGCGATGTCTTCTTCGGTGGTTGCAGTTTCTGGACGTCCAGAATGTTCATCTTCTCCCAAGCTTTTACGGTCACGTTTAAATTCAGCTGCCTAAATTTCTGGTGTAAAGTCTCTATACACAAAATCCAACTCATCTTTGATTTGCGTAGGCGTATTACCTTTCAAAAACAAAAATTTAATGGCAGCTCGATACTTGATTTTGTCGATTTTCATAAGGACACTCACATCAACTCACTCAAACGACTGTTATATAACAACTGAGCGTCCAAAATAGCTGAAACTTTGGTGAGTAATTGTCAATAGATGAACAACGAAATTCACTTGCTTTTGTAAACGAGTGCTGCCATGTTCATATAGAGGTCCGAAACTTTTCAGACCACCCGCGTATCTTATTTGATCTGCATCTTTAAGTGGTGTAATTGGAAATAAGGGCAATTAACAAATTAGGGGCATTTTGCCAATGAGGGAACCTAGCAGACAATATTGTCAATTAAAGTTTCCCTGTTGATCAGTCGTGTCAAAGTATTTAAATTCTAGCTTTCGGTCATTTTGAGCACGGTGGACTTCTTTAGGAAGTGAATGTGCATTAAACAAGTACTTCTTCAAAGTATAAACTTGGAAGAAGCGTAGGGACAGTGAAGCACAAATTAGTACAAAAGTGAATCGAGAAGATATTGACACATTGCTTCACTCACTCTGTTTATTCACAGGACATGTTTCAAGAGCTCTTGCTCCTATCATCAGCTGATACTCGATTAGCGTAAGTTGTAGTGGTTTCCTATTTCTCCGTTTTGTCAATAGATGGCGTGAAGTACTTGTCAAAGATGTCCGGTGGTGGAGTTTCAAAATTCGTGACTCTATGACGATTTTTGTTAATGAAGATTTTTTCCCATACGGAAAGGTCTATGGGGTGATTAACATATTTTATTAGAGATGTTTCCAAGTTGATGTCATGTCTAGTGTTCAAAAATGAAAAGCCACTGCTGATTTTTCTGTTTCACCATTTTTAATGTTTCTTAGATGTTCTTTAGTTCTGATGTTAATATTTCTTTTTGTTTTTCCTATATCAATTTTAGGGCAAGTTTCACATTTGATCTCATAGATTCCTGGTTTTTCTTTGGTAGTGATTGAATTTTTGGGAGGGCCTTTTAACAAATTTCTGATATTAAACCTATTTTGAGGTGCAAGAGTTATGTTGTGTTTTGAGAAGATTTTTTGGAATTTGTTATAGGCTGATGGGTGGAAGGTGAATTTTTAAAAACTTTTTTCTCTTTTTCTCCTGTAGGTTCTAGGGTGGTGGTTTCTTTTATTTTCTTAGCTTTGTTGAGTCTGTTAACTGTTTTGTCTAATAAATTTGGGTTGAAACCGTTGGATATAGCTACTTTTTATGTGTAGTTATTCTTCTTGATAATCTTCTCTGTTTAGTGGAAAGTTGATCATCCGAAAGATTAAACTGTTGAAAATGGCATGTTGGTGTTGTTTTGGGTTGAAACTGTTGTTCTTAATGTAATTATCTGTGTGTGTCGGTTTCCTGTAAATACCAAAGGTGAGTTTGTTGTTGATTTTTTTGATCTTGATGACCAAAAAGGGAAGCACACCATCCTCTTCTGTTTCCAATGTAAATTTTATAGCTGGATTTTGTATATTCAAAAGTCAAACACCATCTTGTATGAGTTTTTTAGGAACTATTGTAAAAATATCGTCAAGATAGCGATACCACACTTTTAAATAATTTGTAAAAGTTTTTGTGATATGTTTCAAAAGCACTCATAAATAGATCTGCCAAGAAGGGAGACAATGGGTTGCCCATAGCTAGGCCTGTTTTTTGTTTATAGATCTGTCCATTAAAGCTGAAAAAATTTTGATTGATACAAATTTCTGTAAGTTGTGAAAGTTCTTCTATTTCTTCAGATGTTATTTGTATTGATTCCAGCCATTTTTTGAGAAGTGGAATAAGCTCATTGGTAGGTATACTTGGATATAAGGAAATGACGTTAAAGGAAACTAAAGCATCTGTGGAGTTGATCTTTGTGTCCTTCAGGAGATTTATCAATTCAAACGAGTTTTTGATACCTAAATTTTCAAATTTTGTGAAGGATCTGAATTTATGAACCAGCCATTTTGATTGTTGGTAAGTGGGTGCATCAAGTACTTCTTGTTTATAGGATGACATCTATACCAATTCATACCTATATAGTTATGAAATAAGATGGAAATAATGAATATTTTGATGGCTAATAACTAATAAAATATGACAGGGAAATTGATTTGTGAAAACTAAACTCAGGTACGTATAACATAGTAGTAAGATACGTTCTTTAATATATTTATTTCCATATGAACAAATAATCACAAAATACAAGGTTTTTCGGTACAGTATCGGAGGCAAGCTCTATCACAATGAACAAAATAAAACACATACGACTTTAGAGGAGAAAAGAAATGAATTCACATATACATAAACATAAAAGTAGCATTTCTTTTAAAGCAGAATTAAAGTTTGATGTAAGAAAAAGCTAAATGAAAAGTTTTCTGGCGATGCTGTGCTGGAAACTTATCGCTCATGTGTGCAAAGTTCCACGCAACTTTTAAGACAAGTGCTGTCGAACTTCGGAGTCTAAAGAAAGAGATAGAAAATGGGATATCAGCACACTTATAGATAATGCATTAAGCATTTGAGATGAGCATTGCTGGCGCAGACTACAATGAAGCAGGTGTTCCTCGAGACAGTAAAACGGGTAACAGTGTAGGTCTGCTGAAGCTATATCTGAAAAAAAGTAAAGAAAAAATCTCGCACACAGACGACCTTCTGGTCTCACTATCGTGCAAACTATGATTACAAACCATTATTCCTCTATGTACGTGATGTCAATCGAAGAAAGCATAAGTTCATTTAGATATCTGTTATGAAACAGTAACTTTGTAATGCCCGATTTCACCAACAGATGTTAAAATCGACGTTAACCAATGTAATGTAACAATTGTCACAGCGCTAACACTAATGTTAAATTTCTTGCATTTCACCAACCTGTTTTCGGAAAATGTTAACAAACCTGTGTTAACGCCAAGAAACTTGTAAATATCACAGCTATAGAAGGCTATGGATGATTTTCTGAACGTGCTCCGATGCGCTTTTGTTTTCATTTTCGTTGCAAAAATGGAGGATAAACAAAATCATAAATAACACCGTGAAACAAATTTCCCATCGACGAAGAAAGAATTGTTAATTGAAATGGTGACGAAGTGTAAGGACATCGTGGAAAATAAGAGGACAAATGTGATGAATGTAAAAGAGAAAGATGTCGCGGGGAAAATATTGGAAACGAATTTAATTCAAATGCATGTGTCACTACTACAAGCACCAAACAACTTGTCAGTATTACGTAAATTTAAAACGAGGTGCGAAGAACAAGTGCCTTAAGCGTTTCAAGAGGGGAGGTGAACAATGTATTATCCATATAATTCAGTGAAATTATAAAATAGCAAAGTTTAATAACAAAGCAAAGGCGAAATCGACATACTCCTTTCGATGTATATTGTAATTCATTATTACGTAAATTTAAAACGAGGTGCGAAGAAGGACAAGTGACGAGTGACTTGAACGTTTCAAGACGGGAGGTGAACAATGTATTATCCACATAAGTCAGTGAATTATAAAATAGCAAAGTTTAATAACAAAGCAAAGGCGAGATAGTCATATTCCTTTCGATGCATGTTCTGGCTCAGTATTACGTAAATTTAAAACGTGGAGTGAAGAAGAGCAAGTGACTTGAACGTTTCAAGACGGCGGGTGGACAATGTATTATCCACATAATTCAGTGAATTATAAAACAGCAAGGTTACTAATACTTGAAGCTAAGGCGAGATTGTCATATTCCTTTCGATGCATGTTCTAACCTCTTTTGTACTTCCACAGTAACCTTCATAGCAACATGTTTCGACAGTCTATACCTCCGTAAAACAATTATAGACATTAACAGCTGAGTTCATGCTCGCCATCTTGACTATTTACAATTGTTAAAGACTTAAGATTAGAAATTTGGCTTGTTAGTTTAACATGAAATTTAACACTTGTGTTACGCTAACACCTGTTGGTGAAATGCAATTTTTTATTTAACTATTGCTAAACTCGTGTTAAGTCTTAACATTTGTTGGTGAAATCGGGCATAGTGTGGTAAACATGTAATTAACATAGTTCAGCGTCCTAACAATGCTGGTGCATTTATGACTCATCAATTCAAGGAGTCGCCGATTACATCATGCAATACGTGTGGACTGAATCCACAGAAAATCATTTGCCAGTCCTTCAAAATGTGAGAGAAGCGTCTCAGTTACTGTTAAAAGAAACTTCTTCGACATCAAGTAACAGGTTACCTTCATTTTATAAAGAATTATGTGAAGTGTTTGTTAGTGCCAATATTACACTAGGAAAATTAAATAATTCCAAATTACGAGATTTTCCTGAGCGTCGCACTGGTCATACAATTTCAGATGAATCAACTTTGCGTAAAAGTTACCTACAAAAACGTTATGAAGACACGTTAAACCGAATACGTGAATGCGTGAGTGGGGAAGAAGAATTATTTACCAATTGATGAGACAACCGATACAGAGGGGTGTTATGTGGCCAATGGTACGCTAGAAGCTACTAGTGCCGGACAAATGTTTCTTCTGACCTCAGGCTACGCCGTGGCTCTGTGGTTAGACCGCTTGGCTCTCACCAAGGCGGCCCGCGTTCGATCCCAGGTGACCGCAAATTGAGATTTGTGGTGGACAACACAGCTTTGGGGCAGGTTTTCTCCGGGACCTCCGGATTCCCCTGCCATCTCATTCCACCGTCCATCTTCATTTCATGTATCATCAGTGTCACCGCCTGCGGTGCCGTATGTAGTAAAAGCGGACGTTAAACACTACATTCTGACCTCAGAGGTTATGGAAGCTGTTAACCACTGTCAGACATGCAAACTGTACAGCAAATCCATGTGTTTATTGTGGCCTAGTGGAATACAGCATGACAACGTGCTCCTCTTCCTAACAGACGCGGCGCCTTAAATCATAAAGGCGGCAAAATCGATCCAATCATTTTACAGTAAGATGGTGCATGTTACGTGTTCGCCTATGCTTTTCATCAAACTCATCATGGTGGAACAGGTTAGATCAACATTTCCAGAACTAGATACACTAATTTACAGAGTAAAGAAAACATTTTGAAGGCGCCAACCCGAGCTGTGTATTTCAAAATAAAAACCCCTAATATAGCTTTGCCCCCGGACCAATTTTAACACGCTGGGGTACATGGTTAACTGCATGGGACAATTTTCAAATAGTGAGGGAAGTGGTGATTAGGTCAGATAGGGTAGATTCTAAGACAATTGAGAGTGCACAGGATCGGTTTTCTGATGTTCAAATCCAAGGTAAATTAGCTTTCATTAAATCAAATTATACATTTTTGTCGGATACCATAACCCGCCTTGAAGAATGTGGCATGACATTGAATAATTCGATTGAGTTAGTGAGGATTGTGGAAGAGAGGATACAAAATGTAAAAGGTGAGACTGAGCACAAAATTAGACAGAAACTAAAATTTGTGTTGGACAAAAATAAAAGATACCAAACAGTTTGTCAGATTGCCGATATCTTGTCAGGAGGAAACTTTAGAACTGATATTTTGGTACAGGATTTAACAGGCAGTGACGTAGTGTTTTTTAAATATGCACCTATAACATCTGTGGAAGTGGAGAGAAGTTTCTCAAAGTATAAAACAGTTTTAGCAGACAACCGTGAAGCAATAATATTTGGCGAGCAAATAAGTTGGCGAGCAAAGAGTTCTACGTTGAGGCGCCAATTTTATACAACAAATGTTTATTTCTGTCACACAATTCCACGTTGAGACGCCAATTTGAAGCAACAATATATGTGGCGAACAATGTTCCACTTGACAATACTGTTTGAAGCACTTTTGTTTAGCTCAGAGTAAAACAATGAGGTTACTCACAGGGTGCGTGTATGTGTGTGAGTAGGATATTTTAATGACACTGGAATGCCCGTTTCCAACTTATTTATTCATTGCTTCTTTTTTTAGAACATCGAAATTGAAGTTGCCGACCAAGGGTTACCAATAACCCTGTTTAGAGTTACTGACCGCAGAATGTTTATTACTCGATAAACTTTATTCGTTCCTCACGTATATACGAGCCTACAAATATCCAAGACAGAACAATAGGACTGCCCCTAATCGCCCTCACGCCTTAGACTGCTCTCATCGGCCTGACGCCGAAGACTCTTTTTAATGGCTTGCAAGCCACGGAGTGCTCTTCTCCACAGCTGCGCGTGGGTGTATCACTTTCACTTACTGAAAACTCCTTTTCAACCAAAGATTCTTCTGTGGCTGTTTTGTCGCCATTATGAATGGTTCAAAGAATACCCTATTCAACAAGTCAAGTGAGCCCCTTTGGAAATCTGCTAAGGACACTGTTTCTTACATTGCTTTTGTTATAACAACTTTCCCCCACAACTGCTGGACTCAACTGGCCTTGCCAGTTTTGTAACAAAGAACCAACATTCCTTTGACATCCATCATGATTCTTTACTTATGGCAAACCTTAATTTCGGTATCAACTGTCTTTCCTTTACTTTTGATAACTTGAAGATGGCCATGGTGGTGTACCGCAACGCTAAGTAAGGTATGTTTTGGCTAATTGGTACATTAACTTATTTTTACATATTTTATAAACTTGAAAGTGCCTGATGAATTTATTTATTATTTAGTAGCAATAATTGCATTATTTATTCAGAAATGTAATTTTAAATTGTGGTGATTCAAACTATATGTTCATTATTTGTCTGTGACGATTATTAATTTACTATTATGAAAGAAATTGTTAATTTTCTTAGGTCATTTTTTATATTTTATGTGCATTTTTATATTTTAAAGCCATTTATAGCTCATTTTTAGGGAATTTTTAGGCCAACAACTTCCGGGTCCTGGTCATTACCATTACTTCCTTTCTTTCAGTGATGGACCATGGCGCGGACTAAATTAAATAAAATCTGAATATCGTACCTCGGCATCTATCATCTTTACTGAGGTATACATTCACATTTTTCTATTTATTAATAACATTTCAAAAACATATACTAAGACATCCATTTTTTCAGATGTTAATATTACAATTCAAAAATAAGATGAAATAATTAATTAAAAAACATCGTATATACCATTAAAGGACAATAGGTATATTAATTCCCATCTTGAAGTACTGGCATTCAGCGTTTACAACTGGTATCCGGTTCGAGATCTTCTTGGGAAACAAGTCAGGTGAAAAGACGATTAGAAATTGACGTTTCGGAAGCGTATAACTCTCCCATAGGAATGGAATGGGAGCTATATGGAGATTAGAGGAAAGGAATACATGCGACGTGAGGAAATTGGTAAAATGCAGAATAGAAGATATAAAAAGACAGGAAATATGGGGTCTAGAAAATATAAAATCATTACAATGTTACAAGCAAATAAAAAGAAATTGGGGACGAGAAGCATATGTATATTACTGCAATAGGCAAGAGAGAGAAGGGTTAGCTTGGACGAGAATAGGAATAATATTTCTAAGAGGGATAAGAGGTAGGGAAAAGAGAATTTGAGAATTGTGTGGGAGAAAAGAAAGTATAGAACACTATGTAACAGAATGCCAGGAGGTTGCAAGGTGGAGAAGAAAGATTTGGGAGGAAAAATGGGAGAAAGTAGAGAAGAGGATAGTAGCTATAAAAATGTTAACGGGCAGGCAGGAAAAAAGGTAAGAAATATTGGTGAGTTCTTGCAGAAAGTAAAAGTAAAATGGGCCAGAAATGTAAAGAATATAAGAAAGGCAGATGAGGGGGAAGAAAGGGACTAATTAAGTAACAAGAAGGCATGGAGGTTAAGAGCTACCTGGCAGAGCAGAAGACCAGGGTGTCATGTAAGCCAAGGTACTAACAAGGTAAAGACAAATAAATGTAGCCAACCGTAAAGAATATAAGAAAGGCAGATGAGGGGGAAGAAAGGGACTAATTAAGTAACAAGAAGGCATGGAGGTTAAGAGCTACCTGGCAGAGCAGAAGACCAGGGTGTCATGTAAGCCAAGGTACTAACAAGGTAAAGACAAATAAATGTAGCCAACCGTAAAGAATATAAGAAAGGCAGATGAGGGGGAAGAAAGGGACTAATTAAGTAACAAGAAGGCATAGAGGTTAAGAAGAGCTACCTGGCAGAGCAGCAGACCAGGGTGTCATGTAAGCCAAGGTAGCAACAAGGTAAAGACAAGTAAATGTAGCCAAATGTAAAGAATACAAGAAAGGCAGATGAGGGGGAAGAAAGGGACTAATTAAGTAACAAGGAGGCATGGAGGTTAAGAGCTACCTGGCAGAGGAGAAGATCAGGGTGTCATTTAAGCCGAGGTAGTAACAAGATAAAGACAAATAAATGTAGCCTAAAGTTGTAAACTGTAAAATTTCGGAATATGAACAATAAAAATGTAATCTAAAATCCAAATCATTACGATATTTATTAAATGTTTTAACCACAAATGTATCTCTAGATATAACACAAATGGACAAAACACTATCAATACTTGCATCACTGAACAAAAGACTGTTTTCAGAAAATTAAATTCCAGGTCAGGAGATGGCGTGAGTATAGAGTATTAATTACGTCAAAGAACTACTTAACTTGATATCAAGCTGTATAGATCTGTGCTTCTTAGGTCGACGGACTTCCTTTTTAAGGCCGGTTTCCAGATTGAGCTGAACTGAAATCCAGCATCAAGATTAAGCGCGCTCCTTTCGGAGGAAATGGCCAAAGACTCCTTAACCCTCCGCTCTCAGTAACTGTTGCATTTTGTCAAGACGGTCGTCCCCCAAAAGTTGGTTTTATGGTAGTTATGAAAACAATGCTCTGCCAGTTCAGACTTCTCAGATTGCCGACAGAATCAGCAGTATTCTCGCCAAATACATCAGGACCATCCACAAGCCACCTCCGAATATTAAACATCTGTTGGAACCGGTGAAAGACAAACTGGACTTCCAACTTCCGGGAGTGTAGCGCATAGCCTGTGAATCTGGGATACTGTATATAGGACAAACCGGAAGGGCCATCGCTACCAGAATGAACGAACATGAACGGAACATTCGTTTAAGTATGAAAAATGAAAATATCACAACTTGTAGTATGTTGCAGTTTGGTGATGTCTGATGTGTGATATTTGATTTTATTCATGTTACCTACTGTCTGCTGGTTTCAAATGAAATACGAGGGCTTTTCAATAAAGACTGATCATAATTTTTCGCAATAAATTTCAAACTTACTATATTCTGTTAGCTTAATATGAAACAAACTCTCTGTAGTAGTTCCATTATTAGTACTCCTGGTTCCCGCCTGTGAGAACCAGGCAAGTTCAGACATGTTCAGTATCACCTACCGCCGCAATGGAGGTAACACGCGAGGAACAATATGCGGCTTTGATATTCTGCTTTCGTCTCAACATATCTTCAGTTGAGGCCTATACAATGTTACAGGAGGTCTATGGAGAGTCTGTTATTCCCTACAGCACAGCTCGAAGGTGGTTTAAAATGTTTAAAGAGGGGAGGCCGTCAATTTCAAAGGAAGGTGGAACCGGTGCTCCAGTTACTGCTCTTACGGAAGAAAACATCAACACTGCTGCTGCCATTGTGAGAGAGGATCGACGAATTTCCTTAAGATCACTTTCTGAAATACTGAACATTTCTTTGCGAACCACCCACACTTTGGTGAGAGAAATATTACACGCGAGACGTGTCTGTGTGCGATGGGTTCCAATACTGTTGATTCCCGAACAAGAGGACATTCGCATGCAGGTCTGCATGCAGTTAAAGTTGATGTTTGAGGAAGATCCGCAGTTTCTTTCAGACGTAATCACTGCTGATGAAATTTGGCTACATCATTTTGATCCTGAGAGGTAACAGCAAAGCTAAATGTGGAAATCTCCATCACTAAACTTCCAAAAAACAAAAGTTGTTGCTTCTGCTGGGAAAGTTATGGTCATCTCATTCTTTGATATTCATGGAATGGTTTATCAGCATTTTGTACCTGCATACACATCAGTAACTAGACAATACTACAGGGAAGTGCTGAAAATATTGCAAGTCCATATCAGGCGCAAACGACCACATTTCAGTGAAGTAGGCTGGATGTTGCACCACGATAATGCGTGGCCGCATATTGCCAATGTTGTTACTGAATATCTTGCAAAAATCAACGTGAAGTGCATCCCTCACCATCCCTATAGTCCGGATTTAGCTCATGTGACTTTTCTCTATTCCCTAACTTGAAGAAACACCATCGTGGGAGGCATTATTCATCATCGGAAGCAGTGGTGAAGGCTGTGGAGGCGATTTTGATTGAAGACTGGTAGAAACGTTGGGACCAGTGCATCGCATTCAGGGGAGACTATTTTGAGAAGTACCGTTAAAATTATGAGGCTAAATAAAGGTAAGATGTCAAAGAACTTTGTGAAGAATTTTATTGAACAGCCCTCGTATTTTAATTTTGAAAAAGGCAATTATTTTGGTGGTGTTACTCTAGTTATCTGTTACTTTTCACTTCAGTCAAGTCATTGCTCATTAATTCTCCCCAGAAATTTGCGCGAAGTTAATGCGAATTTATGGTTGAATATTCACCACAAAATACCACCAATTAAAATTATTAATGTGCATTTTATAAATAATTGTGAGCACGAAATCTTGCCTCTGCTGATGTGTCATTGTAGATTTGTAGAGGTCAGTAATCTCCTGATTAAATATATTATCTGACCATGCAGTCAATTTGTACAGATATTTTAATGCCTAAGTGCTGCAATTTCTCTTGCTATTTTGTTATTTGTGTGCGCAGTTATTTTTATTTTTGTGCTGGTGTTCATTTAGTGCTTTCGCCAGATTGTTAAAAATAAATAATCTACGCTTCATTCAGCTCTGCGTTACATATAGTTGACCGGGAGGTTAAATTAATTGGGTTTGCAAATGAGTGCCTCTTGTAACAAGTGGTAACAATTGAACACGGAAAATGTGAAATACATCTGATCACGCGTTTGATTAAAAAATAACAACGGAATGTCGGCTGAGCTCTTTTGAAAGTTCATTTAACAATTGAATGTGAATTGATTGATGCTCCTCATGCATCGTGGTATCTTTTATTTTCTTCCTTCTTTCTTTTTTCATGTGCGCTTTCTTTCTCTCATTAAACCTTTGTATAAAACTTTGTACAACTTAAGTAAGCTTCACAGTTCAATACAGAAATGTTGGTTAGATATGTTTTCCTATTATGTGTTTCAAATGGGAAGGTGTTTGTCCTTGAGGGCTACTAGGTGAGCAACCAATCGGGTCCTGCGGTGTTGTCGTATTGCATTCGTATTGCTGTCCGCACCACGGCAGCTGAAGGGGACGGATCCCCTCTCCTACGCCGACTAAGGTACAGGCAATAATGACTGGGCGGAAGAAAAAAATACTACGTAGTTTCGAACCTAACTTTTGTATCACTCTATATCCGCAACTAATCCACTACGCCAGCTGCCACCTACTGTATGTCGCTCTTTTGGAAAGCATTCGTTCTACACTTTGCTAATATTATATGCATGAAAAATCGTGGTGTGTTTAAGCTTTACGTAGCTTCTAAGTCCTCTGCAGAGCTGTAGATATCAATGTTGGCTGCAATGTTAGAAGGTCAGAGCTGCAGCAATGGCATTTGTGCTAAAAGGGTCAACGTTTTCACATTAGACTATAAAATGCAAGTTGCATACATAAGAATAAATAGGGGCAGCTGACTCACCTGGTGTGTGTGTTAATATCCATTACCTTTTAACTTAGTACATTTTCATAACAATTATATACGAGGCATGATTTTTAAGTCAGTACCGTTTTGTGATTCCGCCGCCGCAGCGCTACGGTCGGCGTTCCGCGCTTGCGCGCTGGTTACCTACATCTCTTATCTACGCACTGACGCCATTACAGTCTGATTCTTCATTGTATACGTTGGTTACTGAGTGCTTAAGATGCCTCCGACAATCGTGAGTCCCGCCGATTGTGCAGTACGGGCTGTTATACGATTTCTTAGTGCTAAAGGCGTAAAACCGATCGATATTCATCGTGAGATCTGTGAAGTTTACGGAAAAAACGTTATGAGTGATGGAATGGTAAGGAAATGGGTGAGAGCATTTAAAGATGGCCGCACAAATGTGCATGGTGAAGAACGGAGTGGACGTCCTTCGGCGTTACTGAAGACTTTGTGCAGAAAGTGGACGAAAAGGTGAGAGAAAACAGACGCTTTACAATTTCATCATTGTGCGATTATTTTCCTCAATATTCTGGTAATGTTTTGTATCGCATTGTGACCGAGAACTTGAAGTACCGGAAATTGTGTTCACGTTGTGTTCCGAAAATGTTGACGGATTTGCACAAAACTCAACGTTTAGGCAGTGCAATGACTTTCCTTGAGCGGTACCACAATAAAGCTGAAGATAATTTAGACCAAATTGTTACTGGTGACGAAACATGGCTGGCCTACGTCACAACAGAACGGAAACAACAATACATGGAGTGGCGACTTTCATCACCCACAAAAGTGAAGTTTAAGCAAACAATTTCTGCCCGGAAAATGATGTGCACAGTTTTTTGGGACAGAAAAGGAGTATTGCTTGTGGAGTTTGTGTCTCGTAATGAGACAATCAATGCAGCGTCTTATTCTGAGACATTGAACAATCTGCGCCGTGCAATCCAGAACAAAAGACGTGGCAAGTTGAGTAACGGTATCGTTTTGCTGCATGACAATGCCCGTCCACATGTGGTTAATCGAACCTAAGATCTCATCAAATCTTTTCAATAGGAAACTCTAAATCATTCTCCATACAGCCCTGATCTGGCGCCCAGCGACTACCATTTATTCCTGCACTTGAAGAAACATCTGGGCGGTCAGCGTCTTCAAGACGATAACGAAGTCAAAACAGTTGTGATACAGTGGTTAACACGTCAGGCGGCAGAATTTTATGAGGAGGGTATTCATAAACTGGTGCCACGTTATGACAAGTGCCTCAATATTCACGGAAATTATGTAGAAAAGTAGACTAAGGTACAGGCTTTCATGTAAACATAAAATTATTGCGATGTCTATGCACGTACTTTTTTTTTAATTTCAAAACGGTACTGACTTAAAAACACGCCTCGTAATTTATCGTAAATCTTTCAATAGGTTCTTATTACCTGAATGTTAACTTTTAAACTGTTTCAAATGACACAATTGTATAAATTTGCAGGTAGAATTATATTGAATGGAAGCTCTCCCTTCTATCTTTAATGGCTTCTGTTTTTTGTGACACATTTCAGGTTTTCATGTTAGCTTACATTGAAAACTAATATTACATAACAAAATATTAAAATTAATATATTCATAACTTCTATATGTACATTATAAATATACTAAAATAGCTATGGATTAATGCAAGAGCGGCTTAACATTGCAGATAACAACACTGTTATGCAACCAAAGCTGTCTCGTTATTTCCGAACGAGTTATATAACGAAGTTTCCTACGTAGCATAATGACATTGTTAACAGGAATTTGTAACCTTTGTTTACTTTAATGCATGCATAAGCTGCATAATGAACGCTAATTTAACAAACTGTTTCCTTTGTCAGCCGTTCTTAAGCAAGTTATGGCGTGGCAAGCTACGTAACCATTGTTACGAGAATAACAATGGCCGACTAATTAAGCACTTCGTTATCAAGGATCCATAACAAATTTTCCCAGTCAACAAACTTTCTGTTCTGATTGCCCAGGTTACTGTTAATCCCTTGGCATAGCAGGATTTTGGAACAGACAGGTATTGCATAATATCTTATACCTCTATATATACGAGATCATTTAGTGTTTAACGGCAATTTTTGTACTGAATTGAACTATATATTGTGCATGTTCCAGGATTTTACAATTTACAAGTTTAGGCTACAGTTATTTATGTTTACCTTGTTGCTACCTTGACTTACATAAAACCCTGGTCTTCTGCTCTGTCAGGTAGCTCTTAAACTCCATGCCTCCTTGTTACTTAATTAGTCCCTTTCTTCCCCATCATCTTCCTTTCTTATATTCTTTACATTTCTGGCACATTTCTCTTTTACCGCTTCCGATGAGATACAGGACCTGCATTCGGAGGTACTGAACATCAACACACGCATAGGCAATCTGGAAGATCCAGTCACCGCCGTCAGCTCTAATCACGCTGCCGCTGAAGCATTACAGCATCTGGCCATAAGACTCGACTCCATCACTTCTCAGGACAAAGTACTCACATCCACATGATCTCATCCACCGCAGGAGCCAATAAGAATGCCCTTCTATCACTTCAACGGGAGGCTCAACCCCTAACAACTGAGATCGCCGACTTCATAACCTCCGAACCATCAGAACTCACAGACCTACGTAACCTGACCAAAGAACTTCACAAACATATCACCACCAAAGACCGACGCAGCGCACACGACAAGCTAGATGAGATCCTGGAGGAACAAGTGCAGCTTCACTGGCGAATCATAGAGCGTCACTCACGCACCGCCGTCTGCACAACACAACGAACACAACGGAATTTAGACCTCAACTTAAAGCAACAAACTAGCTCTAACTTTCCCCTTTACTCTGCGTCCAGCTTGACTAACTACCCTCCGGAGCTCCCAGGCTGGACTTATGTCCCCCCCCCCTACTGTCATCCCCTAAAGATATTAAGTCTCTGCAAGTAGCACTCTATTCCCACGCGCCTGGATCAGGGCCTAGGTCATGATCGACGCCTGGCCAACATTCAGTACCCGCTTGCTTCCATCAGCAGCTCGCGCTGCAACTACACCTAGAATAATGGGAGTGCTTATAGCGGGATCCCCCCAGGCTATAATAAAGCTGCATCCACTTCCTTACTACCTTCACCTCTGTTAAATAAATAAATTGTCCCCCCCCCCCAAAGAAAAGGGTACAAAAAACCACGGCAAGGTGTTAGAGTGTCAGTTGTGTAGTTGCGTGACTGTTATTGCGACAGTGAACATTTCAAGTGTACCGCAGTGATTTCTTTTGTTTGTTCACGTGCGGTGGAGCAACGAGTCGCCCTGGAAGACAATTGATGGCACGTCTTTTGCTGCCGCAAAGGATGTACAAGTTTCTGCAAACTTTTGATTCTACCAACCCACAAAGTTACACTACTGTAGACTGTAGAGACTTTTATCATAAATGCATACATATCTTAACATTTGTTGTCCAGGACTACACACAGTGCTTTTAATAACTAAAACGAGGAATATGGTACTCCAGAAGCATTGAGATATAAGGACTGTTCAATAAAGAATTATCACAATTCTTTTTTGACAGTGTACCTGTACTCATCCTCATAATTTTGATGGTCCTTCTCAAAATAGTATCCCCTGAATGTGATGCACTTGTCCCAGCGTTTCTGACGGTCTTCAAAGACATGCTGGAAACCATTTTTTGAGATATCCTTCAAAATCACCTCCGCAGCCTTCACCACTGCTTCTGATGATGGATAATGCCTCCCACGAAGGCGTTTCTTCAAGATAGGGAATAGAAAAGAGTCACATGGGACTAAATGTCGACTATAGGTAGGGTGAGGGATGCACTTCACGCAACAACATTGGCAATATGCGGCCACGCATTATCCTGGTGCAGCATCCAGCCTGCTTCACGAAAATGTGGTCTTTTGCGCCTGATATGGATTTTCAAAGTTTTCAGGATATACCTGTAGTATTGTCCAGTTACTGAAGTGTGTACAGGTACAACATGCTGATAAACCATTCCATGAATATCAAAGAATGAGATGACCATAAATTTCCCAGCAGAAGCAACCACTTTTGCTATTTTGGGGGGGTTGGTGATGAAGGAGATTTCCACACTGAGCTTTGCTGTTTGATCTAAACGATGTAGCCAAGTTTCATCAGCAGTGATTACGTTTGAAAGAAACTCCGGCTCTTCCTCTAACATCAACTTTAACTGCATGTTACCTCCATTACAGTGGTAGGCGATACTTAACATGTCTGAACTTGCCTGGTTCTCACAGGCGTGAACCAGGAGTACCAACAATGAAACTACTACTTCGTGTTTGTCTCACATTAAGATAACAGGGTATAACGAGATTGAATTTTAGTGCGAAGAATTATGACCTTAAAAAACTTATGATCATTCTTTATAGAACAGCCCTTGGAAATTGTGTCCTTCCCTAAAAGCTATCTGTGTGAGCAAACATTTACAGTGTTGTGCAACATGTAGCCATAGAAGAGAAACAGACCTGCCAATGTAGAAACTGACTTAAGGGTAAAGATCACCAACATTATCTCAGCTTAACTAAGCTTACTCAATTAGAAAACAGTTGCACTGTTCACATCAGTACATTCCAATGAACACACTTTCAAGCTTTTCCCACATAATCTAATTTTTTAGTAACCCAATACCGACTTTGTTAAAATGGTTAGATGGTGAATTCAGGACATTATAGATAACTTTTATGTATAAAAATGGGTCCTTTACGTGGAAAGTATATTCATGTTTATAAGAATTTGTACCTGAAGTTATTAATATAAAGCGTGTGGTATTTTAAATTTTTACTGATGTAGGGCTAAAGTTAAATAAGAACCTAGTTAAGCAAAGTTGTACAAAATTTACTTCAAAGCGGAAAAAATAATTTTAATAAATACAAATTTAAAATGCATATCTTTTATTTAAAATACATCTGATACACAAGTTTATTTTATTTGGTTTAAATTTATTTTTTAATTTATTATTAATTAAATTAAAAACTAAATGTAGAAGAACATATATTAAATTACTGTGGCAAAATTTAAAATGGACATGAGGGTGATAAGATCATGCTACAGTAAACTGCCAGATATAAATGTCAAATGGTTGGAGTGGATTTAAACGGCAGTAGTAGAAAATAGAATTTTACATGGATCAGAGGTTTGGGGAATAGATGAGGCTTGGAGAGAGACTGATAGAGTGCATAGATCCTTTTGTAAATACATATTGGGATTACCAATAGCATCACCTAAAGGGGCAGCACAATTAGAACTAGGCAGGCATTCTATTAAAATTAAAATATTGTCAAGGGCAATGAAATATTTATACAGAATCACTAACTTGGAAGATGGCAATATAATTAAAGAATGTTTTCATATTCAAAAGAGAAGTAACTGCGGTGGGTCTTGGGCACATAAAATGTATGACTTGTTGAAGCAGATAGGTATGAGTCATTCTTGGATAAATGCAGAGTATGGGTATAGAGGCTTCTGGAAAGAAGTTAAGCTAAGATTAGAAGATATTGACAGACAAGACATTTTTTGCCAATACAAGTGACAAAAGCTCACTGAGATTATATAGAGAAATAAAAACAACCTGGGGGAGGGAAGGATATATAGATATATGTAGTAAGTTAGGGCGAGAAGGTTTTGCTTGGGCGAGAACAGGAGTGAGAAACTTGAAAGGTATAGGTCAAGAGAGGGAGCTAGATAAATGTCCATTGTGTGGAGAAGAGAATGCAGATTTCCATTGTATATAAAATTGTAGTCAAACAAAGATATGGAGAGAGCAGGCCTGGCTAAGCAAATGGGACAATTTTGGGGGTGAAGTAGTAATTAGAAAAATGTTGTCAGTAAAAGGAGAAAAGAACAGGAGAAATGTAGGGAATTATTTAGGGAAAGTTAAAGAGAGATGGTTAAGAACAATTGAGAGAAAAATGTAGAGTGGGATAGGTGAAATGGCAGAAAGTGTAAAAAGGAGCAGAGGGCCTCCAATACACAAAAACCTAGGGTTAGGTGTATGGGGACTGAATTACTATTCAGTGGTGGGCAACATGATAACATGATAGGATTTTCAGGATTTAAGAATATATGGCATTTTTCAGTATGGATTTTATAATTGTAATCTTGATTTTGTATTTCCATTTGTTGATATAAAAGGAAGTAAATTACTATTACTATATTAAATTATACATAAGGTAATTATTTAAGCTGCAATTATAAAATTCAACCAAAAGTCGACTCGTTTAGATAAATTGAGTTGGCAAACTGTAGGGGTCCGCGAAGAGTTTGAGAAACACTGCTATAGAACGTAGAGAGGCTTATCATAAATGCATACATATCTTTAGATCTTCCGTCCCAGATTACACACAGTGTTTTTAATAACTAAAAGGAGGAACATGGCACTCCAGAAGCATTGAGGTATGTCTTCCTACTTCGGTGCTTTATGCACGCTATTGATTAAAACTTACGTAAAAGTCGGCGCTCATAAGGGAAAGGAGCGTAACGATTAATTTCCGATTTTAAGGAGTATAAACTTAACTCTCTTCGCTCCCAATAAAAAGTTGACAGTTTCTTGTTCTACTTACTTTCCCTCAATGTTTCACATTTTTAGATCCTCGATTGTTAGGTGCTTGGCTTCCTCCGACTAATAAGGTATAAAATTGGCTTGTTATCGTAATAGAGTTGTATCAGGTAGCAAACTTTCATCAACTTCCAGTGTATGTAATTGTTGAAACTAATGCAAACGTAAAGACGGGGGAAACTGAACTTAAGGGAATGAAAATATTAGATGCTACCATTCACATACGAGATACGTTAAGGGGGGACGTATGCAAATATTCGGGGTCTTACATAAATAGCCATAACATCCAAAGTTTACAAGTTAGAGAAATGAAACTTAGTATACTCATTTAAGATTATACACTTAATATGCACAATTGTTTTCATAATTTTACATTGTTTATAACCAATGCTACATATTTTTTTCTATATGCAGAGATATTTACAAATTTAAGCCCATTTTTTTCAAACTTCACATATGCTACTTTCTGAAATTTAATATGTTACTTTAAAACACACTAAAAATGATTTTTTGGATTTAAATTTCTTATTGAATCTGTGTAGAATTTAAAAAAGGTTAATCCTATGCATCCTTTAAAAATTAAAATAATTTCATATATTTTGTATCATCACATTCCATCTGGAGCTTAATCTTAAATTCTAGAACGAACAAAATGTTTATTGTGGCATAAGAAAGCTGTGTGCTAAATTGCATCACTGTAGTTGAAGTAGTTTGAGAGAAAAATGGGTTGAAGTTGTAGAAAATGCAAGTTACGGGGAAAGGCAATTAAAAATACAATAAGTACTATTCAGTTTGCCTTTTAATTTTAAGACAGAACTTGCCATATCCATGGTCTGTATCCTCATTCTGGTCTTCTTCAGCCTTTCTTTTTAAATTCCTCTTCTGTCTTGCTTCTTTCTGCATTAATTTCATAGCTCTTTGCGCACCAGCGATGCGATTGTTGTCGATACTCTGCAAAATTGTTTCCATAAACACACCAGGTTGATACCCAACTGATGCATAACTTTCTTTCTGCCAACATTCCCATCATTAAACACTATTGCAGCATCAAATGTAGCAATTTTCACCACTGTGGAAGACACAAATGATGTTTTGGGACACCTTTTCCATATTAAACTGTTGAGGCTTTCATTTGGGTTTTGTGTCTCTCCATAGAGACATTGTTTAGCAAGTCTGGGTGTGCTAAGAATTGGTAGGTGGGCTTTATAGATTCCAAGACAGCTGATGGAAGACTATGTTTTGCTACTAAGCTACTATGCAACTCTAGGACATTTAATTTTTTAAAGGTACATACAGACCACGTACAGTCATAATATTTTGGTGTTTGATACCTAATACTATATACTATATTAGAAAACAATAAAAAATATTAGATATTTTGAACATTTTCTCGTACGTCCCTCCTTAAGAAAACAAAATTAGAACTCTTTTAATTCCTAGAAAACACAAATAGTCTGATTTTCTAACTGAAAGTATATCATAAACAGAATACTATAGTTTTGATCTATATAAACCTGAACCATTTCAATAGGCCATAACCTTTGAACTAATAATAGGAGACACGAGCAACTTTGGGACAATATAACACATAATTGTGAGATCACATTACACTATTTACATCTCAGAGAAAATGTTGGAAGTGTCCTCCACCAGCATCTATTCATGTTTGTACCTGTCTCACCATATTCTACGAAATTTTACGGAGAGTATCCTCGCCAATGTTACTTATTGCGGTTCAAATGGATTCCTTGAGAACATCAATTGTCCATGGCCTATTCTTGCACACCCTATGTTTAGATACCCCCACAAGTAAAAGTCCGGCGAAGTTAGGTAAGGGGATGTGGGGGCTTACAGACCCCGCTCGCTCGTCGTGCTGGCTGGCTGCATTTAGCCAGAAGGTTTTTGCTGCGTGCCCACCCGTTTTGGGTTTAACCGCAGGTAAAGTTTGTTCGGGAGTAGTAGGGTGTCTGGTGGGTTTTTAGCTTGGAATTAATTTATAAGGATACAGTAATTGTACCTTGGGAATGAAAGGATAGGATGCAATGCCTAGCACCCTGGTGTTTTGTTTCTGAAATTTAGGTTGGTAACTTTTATGCCAAATAGCTTAGGAGAATATGTGGAGCTCAGCTTTAGCTGCTGTTGGAATTAGCTCCTGGGTTATCTTGGGTGCCCGCAAGACGTCTAGTGGGGCCATAATCTCCCAATGATCTAACAAGGGCGCTTCTGTGGTTGGGTAAGTTGGCATATAATTTTGATGCCCGGCGCCTAATTTGAGGCTTCATGAAGCAACCTGGTGGGAAAGTATCGGCCCACAGAATAGATAGACCGTAGTCCTCTATTCTGTGCAAGTTGAAGCCATGCCAACCAGCTATCTGCGGCCATGTCCCAGATTTCAGAGGCATAAAGCATGACAGGAATTACCAACGCTCGGAAAAGATATAACCTCAGGCCAAGCTGCATCGAGCTCGACCCCATGCATTGGGTACAGGGAACATATTGCTCCCTGTACCCTTGCCGCTAGGTCCCTGATGTGCTGGCGAAAGGTTAGACCTTTATCCAGTGTAACTCCTAGGTACCGGACAGAGTTGGTCCCCTCTATCCAGGCCACGCCGTGGCTCAGTGGTTAGACCGCTTGGCTCTCACCAAGGCGGCCCGGGTTCAATCCCAGGCGACGCAAAGTGAGATTGGTGGTGGACAACACGGCGTTGCGGCGGGTTTTCTCCGGGATCTCCGGTTTCCCCCGCCATCTCATTCCACCGGTTCTCCATCTTCATCTCATGTATCATAAGTGTCACCGCCTGCGGTGCCGTATGTAGTAAAAGCGGGCGTTAAACACTACACACATTTCCACTCTATACTTCGGCCTCGGAGGCTGAAGTCGGAGCAGTCTGCCGGGGTGTGGCGCTTAGTAAAAAGTATGGCGTGACTTTTGTCCGGATTTACGGACATCCGCCAGCGCCTACACCACTGTTGTGTGAGAAGGAGGTGTCTCTGTATGGGGTTGAAGGCTCTGAGGATGTGTATATCTTTGCAGAACAGAAGCACATCGTCAGCGTATTGTGCCATTACGACTCATGGCTATGTGGGGAAGTCTGCCATGAAGACATTGAATAGTGTAGGGGATAGCACAGAGCCTTCGGGGACTCCGCCTCTCACTGGTCTAGGTGTAGATGTTTTCCACGCAACTGTAACTTTAAATGTGCGGTGTCGCAAGAAGATGTGTAAGATGTTAATGATTTGGTTAGGGAGCGCCAGTTGGATCAGTTTATGCAGAAGTCCAGCATGCCATGTCGTTGAGAAGGCCTTCTCGACATCCAACGAAACCGCAGCCGTGAATGCGCCTTCCCGGAAGTCCAGGGTAGCGGTCTCCACCACACGCAGTAATTGCTGGACTGTCGAGTGCCCAGGACGGAATCCAAACTGATGGTCGGGGATGGCTTGAATGTCTCCCAAGGTGGGGCAATCGGGTTAGAATCAACCTCTCCAGAACTTTTGAGAGGGTGGAATGGAGGCTGATGGATCGGTAGCTGGAAGGTTGCACCGGATTCTTCCCAGGTTTCAATATGCATATCACCCGGGCCTCCCTCCACTCTCGTGGAGTGTGCCCAAGGGTAAGGCACATGTTGAAAACCCTGGTTAAAAATAGAAAGGCGTTGAAGGGAAGATGGCGGAGCATGAGGGGTGTCAGCCCATCAGGACTCGTCGCCTTTTTAGGTTTGAGACGCTGGAGTGCGCCTTGGACCTCACTGCGGCGGATGGTTGGGAGTTTTTCCGCGTCCTCAGGAGGGCGACGTAAGAAACGAAGTATCTCCCGACGGACGCGTACGGAAAAGATGTCGTCCTGGGGGTCGTCTCTTGGACACAAGGTACGCTCAAGGTAGTCAGCGAACCCTACAGACCTTTTGAGATTATTCGATTGTCAAAGAAACTTGTTACAAGTTCCATGGTGTCATTAGATGTATGGCACGTTGCTCTATCTTGCTGGAAATAACCTTCTCTCAACTCGATATCATCCAGCTGTTCAATAATTGAATATACCCATATCAACGTCAGTGTTTATAGCCGTATCAATGAAAATGAGACCAACGGTTCATGGATGCTGGTGGAGGACAGTTCCAACACTTTCTCTGAGATGTAAATAGTTAATGTAATCTCCAAATTCCGTACTATATTCTCCCAAATGCTGCATATGTGTGCTATCATTCGGATCCCCTGACTTAATGTCACCGGATTTTATCTCCCGTTGAATACCTTGGAGGGCTTTTGGACTCTCGACTGACCTGGCGTGGTCATATCGATCGTCTTATATCACCGGCCACCGAGCGACTTTCAAAACTCTCACCTCTGTTGCATCACAGTTCCAGCCTCGGCCTACAGTCTTCATTGTTACTCTACAAATCACTCGTTCGTCCACATATTACTTACGCCTGCCAAGTGTGGGGGCCGCACACGCATGTCATCTGCGTCGTCTTCAGGTCATACAGAAATCGCTTCATGCGCATCGCTACCAACGTTCCATGGTTCATTCGTAATCAGCAGCTCCATCACGAACTGGGACTGTTGCCTCTTCACGACTACATTCGCAGAATCGCTCGTCGTTTCTTTTGCACGCTGCAAGAAGTTCCAGGAGCTGTGCATTATAACATCGGCGTCCGCACGCGCCAGCCCTCACGCTTGAAGAGGAGACTACCACAGGACCTACTTCTGAGTAATACATCTGATTCGAGTGATTCTAGTGCTTGATGTACGAGGGCTATCCAGAAAGTAGATTACGTTTTCGTCTGTTTCCGCTAGGGGCGGGGCTAGCGCGGCCATCTTGGGGTCAGAGCGTTGCGCAGCTCAGTCGGCATCTAGCCGTGCTAGTGAGAGGTTTGTGCTGTGCTCCGTTCAGATACTGTGACGGTTTGAAATGTCTGCGTTAATTGAAAATCCCGCGAGCTGCGAGGTGCGTGCAGTAATAAGGTTTCTGACTGCAAAAAACTGTAAACCGATAGAAATCTATCGGCAGCTTTGTGAAGTGTATGGGGACAACATTATCACTGAAGGTGGAGTGCGTCAGTGGGTCATCAGATTTAAAAATGGCCGAACCAATGTTCACGACGAAGATCGAAGTGGGAGACCCAGCATAGTGACTGCCGAACTTGTCGAAAAAGTCGATGCTAAAGTCCGTGAAAATCGAAGGTTCACAATAACGGAACTTTCTTTGAGTTTTCCACAAATTTCGCGAAGTTTGTTGGACGAAATCATCAGCGAAAAGCTTGGTTACCACAAGTTTTGTGCAAGATGGATTCCAAAAATCTTGACAGAGGACCACAAAAATCAGCGAATGGCTGCAGCGTTGAACTTTTTGGACGTTTACCATAAGGATGGTGACTCTTTACTCAATCGCATCGTTACTGGTGACGAAACATGGGTGAAACACGTGAACTGTGAAACGAAATTGCAATCAATGCAGTGGGGGCACACAAGTTCTCCCCAAAAACCCAAGAAATGCATGCAAACAATGTCGGCAAGAAAGATGATGGCGACTGTTTTTTGGGACAGAAAAGGTGTGAGTTTGGTGGACTTCCTGGAAAGAGGCACTACAATAAACTCTCAAAGGTATTGCCAAATATTGTTTGAAGGCGCAGGCGGCCGAATTTTTCGACGAAGGAATTTCCAAGCTCGTACATCGCTACGATAAATGCCTTAATTTGAATGGTGACTATGTCGAAAAGTAGTAATTGAGTGTGGCATTCATCTGTATATAATAAAATTTGTTTCCTATACTTTGTTTACTTTTTATTCCAAAACGTAATCTACTTTCTGGATAGCCCTCGTATGTCTTACATCTTCAATATTGACATAATTTCTCAGAGAGTATTATTGGAGTTCTAAATTAATGTAGTTAAGGGGCGGCCTGTTAGCCTACCCCTGAGTGTTATTTTTCTTATTGTACTGTTACCTTCTTTTCACTCTGATCTGTAAAGCATTGTACTGCTGATCGATCAATAAAAATTATAAAAAAAGACTTTATCTTGTATCTAATAAATAAAAATGGGTAGAAAATGAACATACAGTTAAAAATAATAGGTATGCTAAGAGGTTAAAACTTTCTATTTCTCTTTCGCTAGCTATAACTGACGCAAATCTGTACACGTATCAAATCACAGAATCTAGAGCAAATATTTCTCAAAGACTCTTTAATGCGATTTTAGCTAACGCTTTCCTCTTAAGCACTCTTTACATCTTCAGCATTAGATATGCAGCTTAGAATTCAAGACCCTATGTTTGGACTGTATAACCCAAACCGTTTAACAGGAATTCCAGAGCGTTTGTCGCCACTATAAGCATATAACATCCCATTTAATTATGTGGAGGATTACAGGTGTCAGAGAGCAAAACAACCCCCCTCTCTGCTCGGCGGTTAACTGCTTTAAGGGGAAATGGTGGTATCAAAGCGACAGGACTAAGGAACGTGGGCGTCGTAGTTAGAGCAGAGGAACCACAGTCATTAAATACCACACGAGCTCAAGGCTAGTAAATTAGTCCTACCCACGCGCTCTTGTGGACAGCAAGTACCTACCGTTTAAATACCAAACAGCTGCGACAGGTACAATCCACAACAATTATATAACAAAAACAAAAATATGAAAGACTATCTCCAAAGTGAAGGGCACCCAGTAAATGTGAAATCCCCCAACACACATTTGGACTAAATTTATTATTATTACTATTACTATTATTATTATTATTATTATTATTATTATTATTATTATTATTATTATTATTATTATTATTATTATTATTATTATTATTATTATTATTATTATTATTATTATTATTATTATTATTATTATTATTATTATTATTATTATTATTATTATTATTATTATTATTATTATTATTATTATTATTATTATTATTATTATTACAGACTGTCTCAAAGTTCTTGTTGCATTTTTTTTTCTTTGTAATTTCCGTCGTCCAATGTTAAGCATATAGGACGATGAATGGAAGGATGCTCAAATGAGTCCAAGGTCCAGGGAGCTTAAGAGTTACTCGACATTCGTCTTTCAGGAGAAGGGAAACCCCGGAAAAACCTTATCCAAGTAACTCACCCTGACCGAGGTTCGAACTCGGGACCACTTGAACGTGAGGCAGACACGCCACCGTTTACGCTACCGAGGCGGGCCTGTCGCGTATACCAAGGCATACTACAACGTTCAGTTTCGGTAGTGATTTTGGGAGCATGAAAAAAAGAAATCTCTGATGCCCTTGCTAGTTTTTGTGGGTTCCGAGCTAGGCATGCCGCACGCCTATGATTGGAAAGTCGCTCTATTATGTGTTTCAAAGGGGAAGGTGTTTATCTTTGAGCGCTACTAGGTGAGCAACCAATCGCAGCCCTGCGGTGTTGTATTGCATTCCCACTAAGTGGTGTGTGAGGAGCGCCAACCTAATCAATCTGTATGAAATACTATTCGCGCTAAGACAAAACTTCAGATGTTACCAAAACTGATCCACGAGGAAGGAGAGAGTAATGTATCCAACATAACCATGAAAACCCCATATTTTTTCTCAAATAGTTTTCCTAATACAAATAAGTAAAGTAGATACCATTGTATTATAACAATACATTGCGACGTAAGCACTGTAATGAATATCATTATTGGTTGGCCATGTATGCGTGAACGTATATTTGAAATTACTCAGAACTGAAACAGAAACATTTGACATGACGTGATAAAAGAAATATGTACTTTGAATAAGCCAAGATGTTTGTTAAATTCGATGAGAGGAAACGATACACTTCTTGCTAGTCTGGCAGAATGTGTCTGGTCACATTATATCTTTTTTATGAATAGTTCGTAATCTCCATTTACTCTAGAGAGTTCAAAGCAGCATTATTCAGTTACTGTTCCATGAAAAATTGTATCAGTTGGATCAATGAGACGCGACCCACCTCTCCCCCTTACTACTGTTAGAACAGTCTAATAGGGTTAATGTGGGCTCAAATTATGTTGCAAATAGAAATAATATTTTTAAGGTGACTGACGTTGAGCGACCTATCCACAACAAGACTGGGAAAACTGCGTGAGACATCAGATAAACTACAAGAAGACAACTTTTGGATAGAAATAGCACGCAACGAGATTTTGGAACCTATCATCATATATTTGCAGTACTCAGACGATGAAGACAATAACAATGACGAATTATCTCTTAACGTAAGTAACATTCACAGCTATATGGATGTACCGCTGGTATTTTCGTTGGATTAGAAAAATAAGTAATTCATAAACCATAATTAAATTTTAACTAAATATATAAACCCTTTGCGTAATATACTGTCACTCAATTACCGGAACGCCAGACCAACGACAGCTGAGAAGGGACCAGAGGCATAGGGCCACACCCACTCATCAATCTCAGTCAATACCTGACGGGTTGATTAGGGAAGTGTCACTTGTCGCTGGCCGCCTCATTCCCCTTCCACTGCCATCTGGAACCTTCATGGTGATGCACTGAAACCAGAGACTTCTAGAAAACAGTGATATTCCGTAATGAGTGAGGACAGTCAGTTCTTGGCGAAAAGCTGTGAGGAGCGCCCAGTGAGGGGACGGGCTGCGTACGTGCGTCGGTGGAGTTTACGTAATTACGAGTGCAAGTGGAACTGTAACGGACGAACTGGTGAATCGTAATTGTGTGCATTACGTAATACTGTGTAATTTGCAAGTGTTCAACTGTAAGTCGGTGGAAATAAAGGACATTTTTGAGTGGTGCAATTGGACTTTTCCTTTCACGAACCTACTAAGTCACAATACTGTGATCTTGTGGGTTCGTAGAATTAAAAGGCCGAGTTGCAGAGATTAAAAATCCCCTTTATTTTCGTAGAAATGCTCTTATAGATTACAGCAGCATTACGTTACATACACCATCAGTCTACCAAGGTCGATCACAATAACAAACAGTGACAGTAGATTAGCTCTCGTTACAACAACACAGCTGGCTGTCTCTCATTTCACAACACTGTTTTACAACTAACTCTTTGCGAGCCGTCACGTCCTTAAATACCTATTTCGTAAATTCGGGATATTTACGGACCAAACAGGAATCGAATGTTCTATCACCTTCCAGAAGCCTAACCCTATCGGTCCGGCAGGTCTTTTATCTCGCGCTATCATTATTTCTTCCAACATACTCCTTATCTCCAGACTTTTTGTGTACACAAAACTGCAACATTTCAGCAACTGCATTATTATAAAACGTTGGAAAATTCAGTTTGCGTATCCTTACGTCTAGCGCCATGACAGTGTGTGAGAGAGATGTGAATATTAAAAGAGTAGGGATAATGAGGTGGCAACGCTGAAGGCTCTAACGCATCTGATTCGCCACAGGCGAGAACTCTTGCCGTTTGAAATACATAACAGGTGATCCCTCTCTAGCTCAACCTCATATGCCTTTTAATACCATACGCCTCATGGATGTTCAGGATATGAATGTGCTGTATTAACTTTTCTGTTATCAATGGACCACTAATTTCTTATGTAGATCTAAAGATAATAAAAAATAACAATAAATTAAGTTTTGGCATCTATAGAAAGTCAACTCACACGGATAATTATATCAAAAATAAAAGTTTTAACCCTATGTCACACAAATTTGCTGTTTTTAATAGTTTGATTTACAGATTGATAAACATACCTCTAAACGAAGAAGAATTTAATGCGGAATATAAACATATTATTGTGACTTTGTAGGTTCGTGAAATGACAAGTCCAATTACACCAACTCAACAATGTTCTTTATTTCCACCGACTTACAGTTGAACACTTGCCAATTACACAAAATTACGTAATGCACGCAATTACGATTCACCAGTTCGTCCGTTACAATTTCACTTGCACCAGTAATTACGGACAATACTCCGATGCACGTACACAATTACGTAAATTCTTCCGTCGCACAGTCTTCTCTTCCACTAACACGGCGCTACTTCACTAGCACGTCAAGCACTGACTGACTGTCTAACTTGCTGCAGCCCTTTTTATAGGCATCTCGCCGTCTTCTCGGCTTCTCTAGTTTCCAGGCGAAGATTCCAGATGATAGAAGGGGAGAGAAACGTCCAGGGACGAGTGACATTCCCTCTAATCTTCCCCCTCAGTTAGTGACAGAGACTAATGAGAGGCGTGGCTCGGCCGCCTCTGGTTTCCTCACAGCTGTTGCCCTCATGCCTACCGCTAATTGTGTGACATTGTAAACACTGCTTTAATTAACGGCTTTAATAAAGATTTTATAATCACAAGAGTAGAAAAATTTAAATATAAAAACTGTTAATGATGCTTCCACTCTTAAAAAAAAGAATTATATTTAAAAAAAATATTTAATTATCATACATGGGAAAATAAAAAGTGGGTATAATACCCACTTCAAAGAAGTGGGTATAATACTAGCACCTCATAATAATTACAGTAGAAAGAATTTGCTACAGTTTTCTAAAAAAGACAAAATTTCAGACAACAAAAAATCTCGTATTTATCAAGTTAACTGTTTAGAATGCGATAAGATCTATACTGGTAGAACCAAGCGTAATTTATAAACCAGAGTGAAGGAACATTTTAGAAATATTAAATATAGACAGACAGAGAAATCGCCAGTGGCTGATCATTTTTGGTCATATAATCATGAAGTAAATCCAGAAGTTAAATTACTGAAACAATTGAAAGAACCGATAGATTTAATGGTTTGGGAGAAGATATTTATTTTGAAAAATAAGGATCGCGTAATAGATTTTGATATCCCTCCAATAGATGTCATCAGTAAGTTTGTGTTGTCCCCGGTAGATGGCAGTTAGATAAGGAGCTATTCTTCAAACTCCGGTAGTGGTCAAGGTCAGTCAGTCAGTTGAAACCGGTCCCAGCATTTAAATAAGATAAGTAAATAGTGAAGTTGTGTTACTAGTGTTTAGTTATTATTGATATTTTATTATTATTCTGATATACCAAGTGAGTCAGCCGCGCCTTATTTGTCTGGAAGGTAGGCCACCCATCAAACGGTATGTGAGTCTTAGTCCAGTTTCGCGCTTACTAAACTGTACTGCTTGACGTTCTTAGAGAGAGGAATACACAAAATTTAGAGGAATAGCGGTTTAAGGGACAAAACGTACTCCTCGCCAGGCGGCCTCACCGAAGTTTTCGGCAGTGTTCCCTGCCGGTTTGACGCGCGTAAGTGGCGTATCCACTTCCATCCCTTCTTGACGTTGTGCTCAGCGGGGAGGGGGGCTTTTTAATAAATCAGGTATTGCGCTATAGAAAGAGCCCCAGATTATCCATCGCTCGCAGGTAAAAGGAGATCCGGGTTCTTGGTCCTACGCAGGGGCGGCTAGTGGCTTTGAAAATCGGTGGTTCACAAATTTATCCATGCAATTTTTTAAAGTAACAAACGGTTGTTTAATCCTGCCACTATAGACTGCTGTACACACAAGTTAACGGTAATCCAGAACATATAATATATACATGTTGTCTAACACAACATACGTATTTCAGAAACACTCTAGAGCATAACTCTTCTATTTATTCAGCTAAAAATGGACTTGATATCTCTTCATGGCAGACTTCAAGTGTACATTGCAAGATTTCGTTCTGGATTGTCTTGGAGGTCCCCTTACACACTGTAGCATTCTCCAGATAGGTGTTTCAGAACACAGTCTAGCTCTGCACTGAAGTTTATCAGTCCTCGAAAAATACCAGGATTGCTTGATGTAGCTGAATCATCGTGTCCTCGTAGAGCTAACTGAAAGGCTCCAAAAAACCTAATGCAGTTAACAATAATGTTTAAAACATACCTATTTTGAGCCACTTTCTGGTTGTGTTCTTCAGTTGTTCTCCGATATGCACTGTCCATCTGCTTTGCTATATTTACATTGCCAAGCATAGCAAAACTGTGTTTTTCATGTGCAGTTTTTAAGTTACGTGTTTTTATCGCGATCATGAAGATGCTGCAAAGCATTCACACCATGTTTTGTCCATGGATCTTCACCGCCAAAGAGAACGCAAGGAAAGCAAAACAGGCTATTTTTAATATTATAACCACACATCAAATTATATTTCTCATATACATTGTTGTTAAAGTTCCTGTTCAAATATCTTGTTTTTGTTTTGACTACCTATGTGATTTTTATATTTGGCGTGGGACTTCCAAGTCGCTTATCTTCGGTTTTTTCTTCCGAGCTCATTTTTAAAAAGGATGTGCTAATAGACATTTTATGGAATTCATTGTTTCTCCTTATATAACACAATATATTTGTATTTAAATAAATCACTCTTATTCACTACTCAAAGCGCTAACAAAACACGGCACAAAACACGTGGCTATGCTCTGGTAGGTAATAGAAATCTGTAGTAATACTTGATCGATGCGAACACTTAATTTGCACCCACGCGCAGATGTGGAGGACGGTCTTAGGCGTCAGGCCGATTAGAGCAGTTCGTGGCTGGCAAGCCATTAGGACAGCCCGAGGTTTCAGGGAGATTGGGGCAGTCCTCTTGTTCTGTCTTGGGCCAGGCACACCAGAAATGAGAAAAGATATTTGTCGGTTCATATATTCGTGAGGAACAAATAAAGTTTATCGAGTAATAAACATTCCGCCTTCAGTAACTCTAAACAGGGATATTGGTAACTCTTGGTCGGCAACTTCAAGTTTGATGTTCGGATAAAAGAAGCAGTCAATAAATCAGTTTGAAACGGGCATTCCAGTATCAATAAAACCATCCTTCTCACACATATCTTCACATACCCTGTGACACTCGAAATGCACGTCTGTGATTGCTGCAACTGTTGTAGAGTCTGTTTAGTTAACGCATGTGCAGTTCGGAGTCAAAGGAACCTGACCCGACCGCCCACTAATGACCGTCATAAATCTATCTCCACACTTCAGAAATGTAACACTGTCGTTGAGGACCAATAACAACCCTGATTTTCTCGAAGTGACAGTCGCATGTTTACTCCACGTGGAGTCTCAGTTGCCAAAGTTCCAACTTCCAGTTGATCTGGTTCATTACGTGCAGAAATTCGTTGTGTGTCACGATGTGTAGACCGTGGGAGGGAAATGGAGTGGTAAATGCAAATGAAGTAGTAGATAACTTTCAGTCAAGTGAAAATAATCAAAGTGAAGACAATAGTGTGAATAACTGGGCCGAGTTATATTACTGGAAAAGTCTCAAAAAACAAAGTTATAACGGGAACTGTTTCTAAGCAAATTCAAGCGCTTGTTTTGAACACATATAAATATGTGCTGACAAATAATCTTGGTAAGGGGTCGTGCAATGAACCTGATGATAAATTCTGGGTATTCACAGAAATACAGTAAGAAATATTGTGACGAAAGGAATACCAAAGACGCCGATCAAGTGCGAAAACAAAAGGAAACGTTTCTCTAAAGTAGATAATTTCACATGCGATTTAATTCATCGAGAAATTTATATATTCTATGCAAAAGGGAGAGCGCCCACCTTCGACGAATTTGTTGCACATTTGCAAGAAATTTGTGATCTTCCTTATGGGCACTGCACTTTGCGCGGCCTGCTAAAGGAGCTGGGTTTCAAGTACCACACTCTGAATAAGTTAAGGGTTATTAGGGAATCCAGTAGAGTTGTAGCTTGGCGAAATATATATATATATATATATATATATATATTTCCTTTGTTTTGACAAATATATATATATAGTTTCGCAGTACGATATATATACATATACATACATATATATGTGTCAAAACTAAGGAAGTTTCGCAGTAATGGACATAAGATAATTTATTTAGACGAAACCTCGTACGACACCCATGACGTATCGAGAAAGGTGGCAGCCTTGCAGAACGGTCTGGGAGAAGGAGGGTCGGGGGTTGTAAAACGATTATAAGGGTTCATCAAATGCAGAGGCCGACGTGCACACGCGTTAACTAAAGAGACTTTACTGACTAGTACTGACTTTACTTTGCTGACTAGTACGCGGAGATGTACTGAACCCCATCCGGAGATGTACTCGATCTCCCACGGGTATCGGGAGCCACTGCCCCTCGAGTCCAACCCAATCCAAACAATTCCCAATATGGGAGGGGCCGAAGTTCCTCTAGTAAAGTCAGAGGTAGCACGAGTGCTAGGGGTCCGCAGGGCCCACACCATGGCAGCACCACGGTTCTCCTTCCCTACGGGAACTCTTTACAACAACAAAGAAAACTTATCATCTAATAAAAGTAAAAGTTTTTCACTTGCCAATAAGTTAAGAATCGCTGTTAGCACGCGAAGGAAACGTGGATCCTATAGCTGCTGCTGTAATATCCAAACACACAATAAAGGTAACTTAGGGACTGTTTGACAAGCTCTTTAACGGAAAAGAAACTGCGAAAGTTCAACTTGTGTATCAACTTGTACGCCGATACCCAGGACACAATAGCAGCCTTGCTTGTTGAATATTGACGTTGTTTCACAAAATCCGCATATAGAAGCGACGACAAAAGAATGCTTTATGCCGATCTAATTTTCATCTCGTAATCTCGACCCCAGCTGAGGCGGCGTGAATAATTCTTATGCTTCCGACAAGGAGTTCCCCGCCAATAATAATTGATGAGGTCTCTGTTAAAGAGAAGCCAGCATACCTTCTCAGGGCTTCCAAAACGGTAAAGCTTGTACACGTTTATTGAATGAGATCTGCAGTGATACACTGACAAGATTTTTGAATGCAAACTTCTTTAGGCGCGTTTAGCACTTGTTGTGGGTAGTGAATTAAACTGAGTCGTCACGCTGGAATATGTAACGCTCATTCGGGTGAAGTCGGTTCGAGTCAGCTCAATCCGAACTAACATCCACAATTTTTTTTTATTTTACGTCCTCCAACGTTGAGTCATATCGCACGGTGAATGAATTGGGTGAAATGATGCTCAAATGTGTCCAGGAACCATGTAGCTTAGAGTTGCCCGATATTCATCTTGAAGGATAAGGGAAAACCCCGGAAAAACCACACCCCACACTCATTCGTTATTTCAGGACTATGTTGTCCATACCGCTATACACCGTAGATCTTCTGTTGCACTCAACAGCGTAACAACAACACGCATCCAGGTTGCGGCAGTACTATCTCTCACCTCACGGCTGTACGTACCTGGTTTAGACTTCGGGAATCCTTCCTCGGTCTCTACGTCGTCGTCGGCTGCTTGCTTCACCCTTGCCTCTGGTGCTGTCTCCTGCATGCATTCTTTGTGGGTTCTCAGGGTGTTAAGGTTGAAACAGTTAGTTAAGTGCAGAGGTTCTACTCCCATTAGACCTGCACCCGTAGGTCCAAGCACCCGGGCCTCCTTCTACCCGGGAGCGATGGATACTCCGGAGCTCTTTCCATAGGGTAATACCTGGAGTCTAAAAGCCCCCCCCCCCCCGCTGAGAATAACATCTAGACGGGATGGAACTGGATACGCCACTTACGGGCGTCAACCCCACAGGGAAGACTACCGAAAACCTCGGCGGGGCCGCCTGGTGATCCAGCACACCTCTACTAGCTCTGCAGCTTAGTACCGGGACTTATTAGGCAACCCTCTACCCCCTCCGGGCAGCCGTAGCCTGGCCAGAGGTACCCAGTTCCCCGTGGGTGTCGGGAACACACTGTCCCCTCAAGTCCAACCCAATCCGAACAACTCGCCGACGGGAGGGGCTCGGCAGTTCGGCCTGACGTTCCTATAGTGACGTCAGAGGTACCACGAGAACTAAGGGTCCGCAGCAGCTGCACTTCGGCAGCTGAAGGGGGTGGATCCCCAACGATAATCGCTGAACTGCTTTAATTGTAATAGTAATTCAGTCCCCATACACCTAACCCTGTGTATTGGAGGCTCTCTGCTCCTTTTTACACTTTCAGTCATTTCACCTATCCCACTCTACATTTTTCTCTTAATTGTTCTTGGCCATCTCTCTTTAACTTTCCCTAAATATTTCCCTATATTTCTCCTGTTCTTTTCTCCTTTTACTGACAACATTTTTCTAATTACTACTTCACCCCCCCCCAAATTGTCCCATTTACGTAGCCAAGCTTGCTCTCTCCATATCTTTGTTTGACTACAATTTAATATACAATGGAAATCTGCATTCTCTTCTCCACACAATGGACATTTTTCTAGCTCCCTCTCTTGACCTATACCTTTCAAGTTTCTCACTCCTGTTCTCGCCCAAGCAAAACCTTCTCGCCCTAAGTTACTACATATATCTATATAACCTTCCCTCCCCTAGGTTGTTTTTATTTCTCTATATAATCTCAGTGAGCTTTTGTCACTTGCATTGGCAAAAATGTCTTGTCTATCAATGTCTTCTAATCTTACTTTAACTTCTTTCCAGAAGCCTCGATACCCATACTCTGCATTTATCCAAGAATGACCCATACCTATCTACTTCAACAAGTCATACATTTTATGTGCCCAAGACCCAACCCAGTTACTTCTCTTTTGAATATGAAAACATTCTTTAATTATTTTGCCATCTTCCAAGTTAATGATTCTGTATAAATATTTCATCGCCCTTGTCAAGGTTTTAATTTTAGTAGAATGCCTGCCTAGTTCTAATTGTGCTCCCCCATTAGGTGATGCTATTGGTAATCCCTGTATATATTTACAAAAGGATCTATGCACTCTATCAGTCTCTCTCCAAGCCTCATGTATTCCCCAAACCTCTGATCCATGTAACATTCTATTTTCTAGTACTGCCATATAAATCCTCTCCAACCATTTCACATTTATATCTGGCAGTTTACTGTAGCATGATCTTATCACTCTCATGGCCATTTTACCTTTTGCCACAGACATCTTTTTTGTTCTTTCCAGCTGCCATCTGAACTCAACCTTGTACCCAAATAATCAAATCTCCTTACTACCTCTATTTCTCTTCTATTAACCTCCCATTTCTCATCCTTACGCAACCTGTATCCTTTTTTGAAGACCAACTGCTTTAATTTGTCCTTACACTTGTGGGACCCGGGCACCTTCAAATAACTGCACTTTCGGCCGACATTTTATATTACATTTTACTGGACGCGGCACGTGGTCTGACACACCAGACGGATGTATACAATACACTTGTCTGCAATGAGCAAAAAATGAGGGCTGAATGGGGTTACTACCCTCTTAAACACACAGCACGGCGTCACAAGGAAAACTAAGAGAATATTGACCTGTGTAACGGTACAGTAAAATAGCTAGCATTCCACTCTATTGTCTGACATCCGCCCTTTATAGTCTGCCGCCCGGGAGTGCAGTGTTTCTCACGTATATCTGCCCAGGTTGGTTATAATATTTTACATCAAAGTATACAATTTCACTTTCACAAACATAACTAGTTACAGTTCTCAAATGTATATACAATTATCAAACATATTTCATAACTAAATCAATAACTGATTCAAGGACCAAAATTGTCTTAGGACCGTTCTTACAAACGTCTGTCAAGTGGTGGTAACCGATCTGGTCAGATAACCTTCTGTCATTTAACAAGTCGACAACATGTGAAATTCTACTTTAAACTACAGTCCAAAGAAACAGATAATATCACCCAAGTTCGGTATTTGAATAATTAAAACCATAACAACGAAAAATAAAATGAGTGCGCCAATTGGAAATATAAGAGTCACGAATTCCTGAAAGAGATGTTTTACTTAAGAATTGGTTATTTTTCTTGACAATTTCTATTTATTGTGAGTAGTAAAACGTAGAACATCAATAAATTAAATGTAACAACTCGTAAATAATGAAATTATCACGTCCTAAAATGACGTTTTGCGTTTATTTTCATTTACAAATTATAGGTTATGTTTCTCCACAAACTAACAGACCGATACAGGCTCTAAAGTTTTGATATATACGAGGGCTGTTCAATAAAGAATGATCTTAATTTTTTAGGGTCATAATTTTTACACTAAATTCAAACTCATTGTATTCTGGTAGCTTAATGTGAAAAAAACATGCCATGTGAGAACCAGGCAAGTTCAGACATGCTTCGTATCGCCTACCACTGCAATGGAGGTAACATTAAGTTAAAGTTGATGTTCGAGGAAGACCTGGAGTTTCTTTCAAACGTTATCACTGCTGATGTAACTTGGCTACTTCGTTTTGATCCTGAGAGCAAACAGCAAAGCTCAGTGTGGAAATCTCCTTCATCACCAACCCCCAAAAAAGAAAAAGTGGTTGCTTCTGCTGGGAAAGTTATGGTCACCTTAATCTATGATATTCATGGAATGGTTTACCAGCATGTTGTACCTGCACACACATCAGTAACTGGATAATACTACAGGGATGTCCTGAAAACGTTACAAATCCATATCAGGCACAAAAGTCCACATTTCCGCGAAGCAGGCTGGATGCTGCACCACGATAATGCGCGGCTGCATGTTGACAATGTTGTTGCTGAATATCTTGCAAAAATCAACGTGAAGTGCATCCCTCACCCTCCCTATAGTCCGGATTTAGCTCCATGTGACTTCTATCTTTTCCCTAACTTGAAGAAATGCTTTTGTGGGAGGCATTATCCATCATCAGAAGCAGTGGTGAAGGCTGCGGAGGCGATTTTGAAGGATCTCTCAAGAAATTGTTTCCAGCATGTCTTTGAAGACTGGCAGAAACGCTGGCACAAGTGCATCGCAATTCAGGGGAGAGTATTTTGAGAAGGACCATCAAAATTATAAGGATGAGCAAAGGTACGTTGTCGAAAAAAATTGTGATCATTCTTTATTGAACAGCCCTTGTGAATTTGATTCTTTTATCATAGAAAGATTTTTTTTTTTTTTTTTGCTTGTTCCATTTAACTACTGTGGTCATATCGGCGGCCGTTCTTCTTTGGAACATACTGAAGGTGTTAGTTAACTCGTTATCTTTGGGTTTTTTATCATTACATCGCGCACACATTCACACTCTCATTCATACTTCCAGTCTCTGGGGAAGATGGGGAATAATCTTGGTTGGAGAAAAATCCCCACCCCCACCGCCGGGAATCGAACCCGGGACCCCTAGTACGGTAATCAAATAGAAAGATTTATTTTGGAAAATAAAGATTTAAAGACAAACCATCGGACAAAAACATAGAACAAATACGATACATCGATGTTATAAAAATATCGACCTGAATACATCGATGTGGAAAACATTCGATGTTTCGTAAATATCGATATCGATGTCGCAGCCCTAACACTAACGGACGAAAATAATCGTCGGCTAAGTTGACAGCGGGATGACCGACTTTTGTAGGAACGGCCCTTATACTAATCAACGTTTTGTTATATACGAATTTATAAATAGTTTATGTTATAGAAAGTGGATGAAGAAAATCAAATCAATGACAAATTGCAACGGAAAAGGGAACGGACCAATGCGCGCACGAAAATACATCGTAAAATAAAGCGAATGGAATCTCAGCAAGTGAATGATGTAGGATGCAGGATGACCCAAATGAGGTAATGGAAAGCATACGAGTTCAAGGAAAAAAATTGCCGAACGGAAAAAAGCAATGGCGAAGGAACGCTCGAGAAGATATCGAGAGAAGAAATGTCTCAATACACTGCAATCTGTTCATGACGTGGTTCATGATTCACAAACCCCCGGATCTATACATGGAAATCCATCAGTAGTATGAAAAAATCAACAAACCACCACTTTTCAGAGTAATTTCATTAGCGAGCACACTTAGAGTAAGGCATGAAATGTTTAGCTCCCAACAGGCCTATTTACGCAAAAATGAATGTCAACATTAAATTGTTCCAAATAATTTTTAAGAATAGTTTTTAATGAATACTTTTTAAGTTTTCACTTCTGTCGTATGCTCTTAAGCACACACCATTTTAAGCACATTACATTCTCACAGGTGTCTCACGACTTCGCCTAAGTAATTCCTTCCGTACCGGTTTCGCGGCGTGCGGCAGTTGTTCCTACAGCACAAGGACAGTCTTCAGTAAATATAGCACAGTTTGTCCCGAAAGTTACTTCTACTACTGTGAGTATTTGATTATTATAAAATATTTATTTTAGATCCAAAACTATCTAAATTTGTTAGAGTAAGAAATGGATATATAAATTTTTACTAAACGCCCAACAGCTTGTTTAAAATTTTAAAATTATGAATAGATTTATTCAAATTAACTTTTATTGTTTTAATTTACTAATATAAACATTAAAGGAAATTAATCGTTCTTATACACAAACCTATGTAGGCTCTGACTTAGATACATAGATTTGGACTGAAAAATTTGATGCTACAGCCGGGATTTGAACCACGTATCTTCTGGTTTCCGTCCCGCCCCTCTAACCATCTGAGCTACTATGGCCAACATGCCGACATGACGTTAAATTCTCCAACTGACTCGTGTTTATTCCGGTAAACCACCAGGAGTTCTCATAAACACACGAGACAACTACCTTAATGACGACTTACTATGCTGTAAGTACTTTAAGGCCCGGGCTTTATAGTTCGGACCACTATTAGTTACAACTGACTCGTGTTTCTCCCGGTAAACCACTAGGAGTTTTCATAAACACATGAGACAACTACCTTAATGGCGACTTACTATGCTGTAAGTACTTTAAGGCCCGGGCTTTAAAGTTCGGACCACTATTAGGTACAACTGACTCGTGTTTCTCCCGGTAAACCACTAAGTGTTCTCATAAACACATGAGAGAACTACCTTAATGGCGACTTACTATGCTGTAAGTACTTTAAGGCCCGGGCTTTATAGTTCGGACCACTATTAGGTACAACTGACTCGTGTTTCTCTCGGTAAACCACTAGGAGTTCTCATAAACACATGAGACAACTACCATAATGACGACTTACTATGCTGTAAGTACTTTAAGGCCCGGGCTTTATAGTTCAGACCACTATTAGGTACAACTGACTCGTGTTTTTCCCGGTAAACCACTAGGAGTTCTCATAAACACATGAGACAACTACTTTAATGACGACCTACTATGCTGTAAGTACTTTAAGGCCCGGGCTTTATAGTTCGGACCACTATTAGGTACAACTGACTCGTGTTTCTCCCGGTAAACCACTAGGAGTTTTCATAAACACATGAGACAACTACCTTAATGGCGACTTACTATGCTGTAAGTAGTTTAAGGCCCGGGCTTTATAGTTCGGACCACTATTAGGTACAACTGACTCGTGTTTCTCCCGGTAAACCACTAGGAGTTTTCATAAACACATGAAACAACTACCTTAATGGCGACTTACTATGCTGTAAGTTCTTTAAGGCCCGGGCATTATAGTTCGGACCACTATTAGGTACAACTGACTCGTGTTTTCCCGGTAAACCACTAGGAGTTCTGATAAACACTTGAGACAACTACCTTAATGGCGACTTACTATGCTGTAAGTACTTTAAGGCCCGGGCTTTATAGTTCGGACCACTATTAGGTACAACTGACTCGTGTTTTACCCGGTAAACCACTAGGAGTTCTCATAAACACATGAGACAACGACTTACTATGCTGTAAGTATTTTAAGGCCCGGGCTTTATAGTTCGGACCACTATTAGGTACAACTGACTCGTGTTTTACCCGGTAAACCACTAAGAGTTCTCATAAACGCATGAGAAAACTACCTTAATGACTACTTACTATGCTGTAAGTTCTTTAAGGCCCGGGCTTTATAGTTCGGACCACTATTAGGTACAACTGACTCGTGTTTCTCCCGGTAAACCACTAGGTGTTCTCATAAACACATGAGAGAACTACCTTAATGGCGACTTGCTATGCTGTAAGTACTTTAAGGCCCGGGCTTTATAGTTCGGACCGCTGTTAGGTACAACTGACTCGTGTTTTTCCCGGTAAACCACTAGGAGTTCTCATAAACACATAAGACAACTACCTTAATGACGACTTACTATGCCGTAAGTACTTTAAGGCCGGGCTTTATAGTTCGGACCACTATTAGGTACAACTGACTCGTGTTTTTCCCCGTAAACCACTTGGAGTTCTCATAAACACATAAGACAACTACCTTAATGGCGACTTACTATGCCGTAAGTACTTTAAGGCCCGGGCTTTATAGTTCGGACCACTATTAGGTACAACTGACGCGTGTTTCTCTCGGTAAACCACTAGGAGTTCTCATAAACACATGAGACAACTACCATAATGACGACTTACTATGCTGTAAGTACTTTAAGGTCCGGGCTTTATAGTTCGGACCACTATTAGGTACAACTAATGGAAATAATTGTTCTTTCACACTTGTGTGTAGGACGCACCATGAAGGGGTCGAGCCAGACTGAAAAATTCAATGCCAGAGCCGGGATTTGAACCATGAATCTTCTGGTTTAGGTCCAGCCCCTCTAACCATTTGAGCTACTATGGCCAACATGCCGACAAGGCATTAAATTCTCCAACTGACTCGTGTTTCTCTCGGTGAACCACTAGGAGTTCTCATAAACACAAGAGACAACTACCTTAATGACGACTTACTATGCTGTAAGTACTTTAAGGCCCGGGCTTTATAGTTCGGACCACTATTAGGTACAACTAATGGAAATAATTGTTCTTTCACACTTGTGTGTAGGACGCACCATGAAGGGGTCGAGCCAGACTGAAAAATTCAATGCCAGAGCCGGGATTTGAACCATGAATCTTCTGGTTTAGGTCCAGCCCCTCTAACCATTTGAGCTACTATGGCCAACATGCCGACATGGCATTAAATTCTCCAACTGACTCGTGTTTCTCTCGGTGAACCACTAGGAGTTCTCATAAACACAAGAGACAACTACCTTAATGACGACTTACTATGCTGTAAGTACTTTAAGGCCCGGGCTTTATTGTTAACCACTATTAGGTCAATTAATGGAAATTAATTGTTCTTTCACACCGGCCGTGTGTAGGCTGAATTGTGGAAACGTAGAGTTAGATTGAAAAATCCAATGCCATATCCGGGATTTGGACCACGGATCTTCTGGTCTCCGTCCAGCCACTCTAACCGTTGAACTACTATAACCAACGTGCCGATATTTTTCCCGGTAAACCACTTATTTAATTTTTCAGTCTGACTCTACGTTTCCATACTTTAGCCTACACACGGCTAGTGTGAAAGAACAATTAATTTCCATTAATTGACCTAATGGTGGTCCGAACTATAAAGCCCGGGCCTTAAAGTACTTACAGCATAGTAAGTCGTCATTAAGGTAGCTGTCTCATGTGTTTATGAGAACTCCTAGTGGTTTACCGGGAGAAACACGAGTCAGTTGTACCTAATAGTGGTCCGAACTATAAAGCCCGGGCCTTAAAGTACTTACAGCATAGTAAGTCGTCATTAAGGTAGTTGTCTCATGTGTTTATGAGAACTCCTAGTGGTTTACCGGGAAAAGCACGAGTCAGTTGTACCTAATAGTGGTCCGAACTATAAAGCCCGGGCCTTAAAGAACTTACAGCATAGTAAGTCGTCATTAAGGTAGTTTTCTCATGCGTTTATGAGAACTCCTAGTGGTTTACCGGGTAAAACACGAGTCAGTTGTACCTAATAGTGGTCCGAACTATAAAGCCCGGGCCTTAAAGTACTTACAGCATAGTAAGTCGTCATTAAGGTAGTTGTCTTATGAGTTTATGAGAACTCCTAGTGGTTCACCGAGAGAAACACGAGTCAGTTGGAGAATTTAATGCCATGTCGGCATGTTGGCCATAGTAGCTCAATGGTTTACAGCAGCTGGACGGAGACCAGAAGATCCGTGATTCAAATGCCGGCTATGGCATTGAAGTTTTCAATCTGACTCTACGTTTCGAATATAAACTTTATCACAATCGAAAAAATTAAACTGATACATAGCAATTTTTTTATTATTGTGAGTTTTAAATCTTTTTTAGAGAAACGCAATAAATGTTTAATACTATATTTATTTTTAGGAACATAAGTTATACCAAATTCTTTAACTTCTTAAAAATGTTTATTAACGCAAGTAGGGTAAGTAAACTATTTGGAATTATAATTGTCTTTTATTTTTTAAGGGTAGACATATTTTTAAAAGTTATTTTGATATTTCAGTTTTTCAATATTTTTTATTAACAAAGTCTTTATTAAGACCAAATATTTATAAATATTCCGGCTGAAGACAAGTACAAATATTACATGAGATCGCAATCCCGGACAACTTATAAGAAAATTATCATCATTTTTATAAGATAAGTAAACTTTTAAGTTGCAAATTCTTCTTCTTCTTCTTCTTCTTCTTCTTCTTCTTCTTCTTCTTCTTCTTCTTCTTCTTCTTCTTCTTCTTCTTCTTCTTCTTCTTCTTCTTCTTCTTCTTCTTCTTCTTCTTCTTCTTCTTCTTCTTCTTCTTCTTCTTCTTCTTCTTCTTCTTCTTCTTCTTCTTCTTCTTCTTCTTCTTCTTCTTCTTCTTCTTCTTCTTCTTCTTCTTCTTCTTCTTCTTCTTCTTCTTCTTCTTCTTCTTCTTCTTCTTCTTCTTCTTCTTCTTCTTCTTCTTCTTCTTCTTCTTCTTCTTCTTCTTCTTCTTCTTCTTCTTCTTCTTCTTCTTCTTCTTCTTCTTCTTCTTCTTCTTCTTCTTCTTCTTCTTCTTCTTCTTCTTCTTCTTCTTCTTCTTCTTCTTCTTCTTCTTCTTCTTCTTCTTCTTCTTCTTCTTCTTCTTCTTCTTCTTCTTCTTCTTCTTCTTCTTCTTCTTCTTCTTCTTCTTCTTCTTCTTCTTCTTCTTCTTCTTCTTCTTCTTCTTCTTCTTCTTCTTCTTCTTCTTCTTCTTCTTCTTCTTCTTCTTCTTCTTCTTCTTCTTCTTCTTCTTCTTCTTCTTCTTCTTCTTCTTCTTCTTCTTCTTCTTCTTCTTCTTCTTCTTCTTCTTCTTCTTCTTCTTCTTCTTCTTCTTCTTCTTCTTCTTCTTCTTCTTCTTCTTCTTCTTCTTCTTCTTCTTCTTCTTCTTCTTCACTCCATGGTTTGGGATTATCGCTCGTTCCGGCTTCATAGATCTCTCCAGCGTTTCATGGGACGTCCACTGTCTCTTCTTTCTTTTGGATTATAGTTTAATACTATATTTGGATATTTTCCATCCTCCATTCTTAATATATGCTCATGCCATTGTTGCCTTCGTTCTGATATTTTGTCATGGATTGGTTCGATTTCTAATTGCTTGGTAATATCCTCATTTCTTATTTTGTCCAATATTGTCCAAACTTTAAAACTTGTTAAAATGTCATTTCTGCAGTCTGTATTTTATTTAAATCCTTTTGTGTTGGCACGCAGGTTTTGCTTCCATATAGTAAAGTTGTAATAGCCATTACCTTATACATTTTCATTTTTTGTATCCTTCTCACTCTGTCTTTAAAAGTTCTTTGGATTTTCCCACATATCGCTCGGAATTTGTTTACTTTTTCTTCTGTATCAGCGTTTTTTCTAAAACTTATGTTACATCCTAAATATTTAAAACTCGATATTTGTTCCAAAATCTTATTTCTTAAAACAATTTTTTATCTTACTTTATAATTTCCTTTAAAAGCCATAATTTTGGGTTTTTCTTCTCATATTTTAAAATTATACATTTGTACTATATTATTTAGAATATACATTGATTTTTGTAGTTGGTTTTCATTCCGATGAATATAAATATAAATATGTTCTTTTATTTTGATTCCTGGGACTACTGAAATCTTCCATTCTTTAGACTATCGTGCATATATATACTGTGACTTTGTGGCTTCGTGAAATTAAAAGTCTAATTGCACAAACTCAAAATGTTCTTTATTTCCACCGAATTTCAGTTTGAACACTTGCCGATTACACAGAATTACGTAGCGCACACAATTACAATTCACCAGTTCGTCAGTCACAGTTCCACTCTGCACTCGCACTTACGTACACTCCTCCGATGCACGTACACAGTCTTCCAGCCCGTTCCTTCACTGGGGGCTCCTCACGGCTGCTCGCCAAGAACTCAACTGAACTCTCGGTCGCATCGTCCCTCTATTTAGAGGTGGCTAAATGTTTCTAGAGAATTCTTTACCATGGAGGGGAAAAATATTCCGGAGATTTCGCGTTCTTTCCGGTGGCAGGAGGAGGGGGAAGCGAAGATTCAGCCACCCCCGTGGTTTCCTTTCTCTCCACTCTGCCACGCCTCCGCAGGTGCCAGCTGACCTGCAAGGGTGCGGTACCGATGCCACACGCCCCCCTCCACCGGCAATCCCCTCCCGTAGCCGACCGCAAGTACGCCGATTGGGTAGCAATACTAAAAAGAGTACGTGATAAGCTACACCCTTGTCTTAGTTTGGTATTGGTACAAATTTCTTCTGTTAACCTATCCGCAGTATCAGTTATTATAGTTGTATTTCTGTACATGCCTTTTATTGCGTAAATAATATGTGGTGGGTAATCCTTATTTTCTATTACAATCTAATAGTCTGAGATTAGCCTACTGGAATGTGTGAGGCATCAATACAAAGGAACAGGAGTTAGAATCAGAATTAAATACAAATTGTTATATTTGTATATATTTGTTACCTTCACTCTTGATAGCTTCATATTTTACGTATTTATTAAAGTTAATTTTTCCTAGTAAAATGTATTTGAAGCAAAACTATAGGAAGCTGTATTATTTTTAATTTTACTGAATGATCTATAAAATACAGCAAGAAAAAAAGCTTTTCAAGTCAGCGTTATCGCACTTCTAAGTATTATAAACGTCATATTAATGGAAGTTTAAGAGACTCAAATATAAGTACTATTTATAATTCCTCAATCTGTAAATTTTGATTATTTTATGACTACATTAGGAATTTTCATTTCCCAAGGCTGTTGTTAAAATTTCACAAGAGTTATAACCATCTTGGGACTAGCTAGAAAACGTCGCACGGTACACTTTAAACTGAAGGAGATAAATGCATGTCGTTATTACTGAAGGTATCCGGTACACAGGAGAGCATTAAATATCTAGGTCATAATTTCCATCGGAGAGGCATCCACGTGGAAAACTGAGATAAGTCTTAATCAGATCTCACACCGTCTTTCAGCTGTTTCCTTCACCTTCAAATTTTATTTCATGCTTCATGGAGCAAGAGTTTATAGCTTTACTTCAGGGTATTCGAAGCATGTATTTTGCACTGAAAATCATTGTGCTTATTATCTTCTTAGCACTAGATAAGGAAGAAATGACTTCAAAATAGGAGTACATAGTCATGGATTTTTGATCTCCGTGTCAGTGACTAGTTGCCTAAACTCCCTGGCCAGATACACATACGTTCAGTCTGATTCAAACTGAAACTACTTTACGAGAGTGGTCTTCATATTCATATTTATTGCAACTAAATACAGTGTTTGAGCACAATAACGCCATGTCATTTGTAATACATACTCTCTCACTGGTTAATGTGAGTTTTATTGACACACTTAAAATAGTATATTATGCATACTTTAACTCTATTATGGAATATGGAATATTATTTTGGGGCAACTCAGTAGAAAGTAAAACAAATATTTCTTATGCAAAAGAGGGTTATAAGAATCATTACTAACACCCACACCAGATGCTCCTGTAAAGAACTTCTTAGAAGATTGAAGATATTAACGCTTCCTTGCATGTATATCTTCTCGATCCTAAAATTCTTTGTATGCAATCGTGCCTTATTTGCAACAAATAATGTAATTCACAAAATAAACACTAGACAAAAGTATAATATCCATTATCCCAGTGCTGAACTTTCTTGCTTCCAGAAAGGTGTGTATTATGAAACTATCAAAATATTTGGCGCACTTCCTAATGTTCTTAAAGAAAAAGTTGATAATATCGGTGCTTTTAAAAAAGCTGTTAGAGAGTACCTTTACTCAAAATCTTTTTATTCTGTACAAGATTATCTGAATGACAAATTATCCTCATAATGCTTCTGTAGCTCTATAAGTAGTATCTAACTATTCCAATGACAAATCATTACCAATAAATGTTTGATGCAAGCTGAAAGTTTATTTTTAATGTATATGTGTTTAATAAATAACAAGAGTGGTATCCATTGCAAAAAGGTTGAGACGTACTGGCATAAGCCAAGTGAAAGCTGGTTTAAAAAGCGTTTCATTTTGTATCATATATAATTATCCCTGCTTTATTTTCCATATTGTTGTTCATATTGCCTGTGTACTATAATATGTGTCTTATGTTAACTTTTGTACATATACATGCTATTAAACTTTATACCTCTGGACATGTTCAATGTTCACAGCCTTTTCTGGCTACAAGTGAACCTAATGAACGCAAATCAATCTAATCTAATCTAATCTAATCTCTTAAAAGTCAACGATTAGAAATGTCAAAAAATTGTCACTCACCTACCCTCTCGCTCTCTCTCTCTCACACACACTCACACACATGTGTATATATACATATTTCTATATAAATACAAAACACAATTATTCAAATCGTCGAAGTTGTCATCAAAATATTAAAGTATTCTGTAATAGGCTCTGCTTAACAAGAATTTAGTCAGTTTAGATTTAAACTTAGCAGTTGACACAGTATTTTTTAGGCTTTCCGGAAGTTTATTAAGTAGTTTTGTACCAAAGTGTTGGGGCTTATGTTCAAAATGTTTCAGCCTGTGATCTTCAATTATATAGTTATTATTTCCCCTTGTTTCATATGTGTGGACATCGGAATTTGTGGAGGTTATATTCCTGTTATGTACAAAAAGTATTGTTCGCAGAATAAATATGCAGGGAAGAGTAAGTATTTAAGTTTGATTTATGAGTCACTATGTTTACACTCAAATTTCACTTACTTGTTGTTGTATAATTGAAAAGTTTTCAAGATCATTCGATCTCATCCTCAGCTGTTTGGTGACTAAATGAACCTTCTACTGGAATTCTTGTAAAAATACCTACACATACCAAAAAAAATACCCACATTCCTCAAAAAATGGCTAACCCAGACTACGACGGACCCCAGAGAAATAGATGACATTATCAATCTTACAGATTTATGCATAAGGAATAATTACTTCATGTTTAACCAAAAATTCTACAGACAATCAAAAGGATTAGCTATGGGGAGCCCAATTTCGCCTATTTTAGCAGACCTATACATGAGCTATTTTGAAACACACATAGTAAAGGCCTTCTCACAGATTTATAAATTTTGGCAGAGATTAGTTGATTATGTTTTTGCTATCATTCCGGAAAAACTTGGAGAAGATTCTATAAAATTACTAAACCTGCAAGATAATCACATCGAATTTACTATGGAAGTAGAAAGAGACAACACCCTACCCTTTTTGGACCTCAAGATAACTAGAAATCGGCATGGTGTAGATTCTGGAATATACAGTTAGCCCACACACATATATAATTACATAAAGAAAAATGAATACAACCCAGTTTCACATATCAACTAGCTGCCTTTAGAAGTCTAATTCACCGGCTATACAACATCCCACTGAGTAAGGATGAATTTTTGAAAGAACAACAACACGTAAAAGACATAGCGGTATTAAATGGATTCAACCCAGCCATCATAAGGAAAATGATGAAGAGAAAAGAAAAACTGAAGATAATATCAAAAAATACCACTCTCACGCCACTTAAAAACACAAATTGGCAATATAGAAAATTCACCTACCACCCATGGGCTTTTAGAAAATCTGAACGAATCTTCAAAAGTCTAAACATAAAACTAGCACCCCAAAACAAATTCAGTCTGAGGAACCTGCTAAATAAACCACTGAAAAATACAATCCCCAACAATTTGAAATCAGGAATTTATCAGATTAATTGTGAAACCTGTGAAAAAAGCTACATAGGAAAAACTAAGAGAAACTTGTTAACCAGGCAAAAAGAACACCAGAGGAACATTAAGTTGAAACAAACAGAAAAATCTGCAGTTTCACACGATTTTTGGACAGAAAACCACAACATTGGCCACAACATTAAACTGTTAAAATCTTTAAGTACACCCATAGAATTAGATATTTGGGAAAAATATTCATAAACAAAAACCGTGATAAAGTTATAAATTTTGAAATCCCGGCATTAAATGAAGTATTAAAACTTAGTGCCCCTAACACCAGATGGCAGAGTGATTGGAGCTCCCGAAGTAGTGGAAGAAGAGGAAGGTTCATTTAGTCACCAAACAGCTGAGGATGAGATCGAATGATCTTGAAAACGTTTCAATTATACAACAACAAGTAAGTGAAGTTTGAGTGTAAACATAGTGACTCATAAATCAAACTTAAATATGAAGAATACTTCACTGTTAATAATGCTTCTGCTTTTAATATTTAAGAGTAAGTGTGTTTAATTTTTTATAATACGAACTGCACGAACTCGTACGTGTTATTTTCGACAGATATATTTGATAGCTCTTTTCTGAAGGAGAAAAATTCTGTTAAAGTTTAATTTGGAAGTGTGTCCCCACAGCTCAATGCCATAAGAAATGTATAAATATATTTATGCAAAATGTACTAACTTACTAGTATCTAATGAGACAAAACTGCCTAAAGATCGCAACACAAAAAGTCCTGAGATTAATTCACTATCTAGTTTTTCAATGTGGTGGTTCCAAGTTAACTTGCAATCAAGGATTAAACCTAAAATATTTATACTTTTTACACACTGGACTAGCCTATTTCCTATATTACGCTGAAGCTCGACAGCACTTCTCTTAAAATCAATTAGAATTAATTCGCTTTTTTGTGCATTAGTGCACAGCCTGATATCATTAAAATACTATGGCACGATATTGGAAGTCAAATTTGCATCGATTTCTAGACTTAGTAAGGGGTTGTTGCTGAAACCCAGTGTGGCATCGTCTGCATACAAACTTAAAGCTACGTTATCATATATCCAAGTTTTTATGTCGTTAATATACAGAAGGTCACAAAATAGAACCCTGGTGCACGCCAGACTGTACCTCTACAGGTCTTGAAATAAATTTCGCGCAGGTTTCTCTCTGGCTGGTCTTTATGTGATTTGACGGAGAGAAAAGAGCATAAGCTTAAACGTTTCCGACCAAGTAAAGATACAAGAAATTTTTTAAATTTTGTATTTTTATTTTTTATTTTTACTTTTTATTTTTATTTCTCTACATAGTCTCCTTGTAACTCTACACACTTATCCCAGCTATGCTCCCATCTCTGTAACACGTCCAAATAGTACTCGGCGTTTTTCAACATAGTCTCCTATACACTTCTCACAGCGATGTTCCCATCTCTGTAACCCGTCCAAATAGTACTCGGCGTTTTTCAACATAGTCTCCTTGTAACTCTACACACTTCTCCCAGCAATGCTCCCATCTCTGTAACGCATCCAAATAGTACTCGGCGTTTTTCAACATAGTCTCCTTGTAACTCCACACCCTTCTCCCAGTGATGTTACCATCTCTGTAACCCGTCCGAATAGTACTCGACGTTTTTCAACATAGTCTCCTTGTAACTCTACACACTTCTCCCAGCAATGCTGCCATCTCTGTAACCCATCCAAATAGTACTCGGCGTTTTTCAACATAGTCTCTTTGTAACTCTACACACTTCTTCCAGCAATGCTCCCATCTCTGTAACCCGTCCAAATAGTACTCGGCGTTTTTCAACATAGTCTCTTTGTAACTCTACACACTTCTCCCAGCGATGCTCCCATCTCTGTAACCCGTCCGAATAGTACTCGACGTTTTTCAACATAGTCTCCTTGTAACTCTACACAATTCTCCCAGCGATGCTCCCATCTCTGTAACCCGTCCGAATAGTACTCGACGTTTTTCAACATAGTCTCCTTGTAACTCTACACACTTCTCCCAGCGATGCTCCCATCTCTGTAACACGTCCGAATAGTACTCAACGTTTTTCAACATAGTCTCCTTGTAACTCTACACACTTCTCCCAGCGATGCTCACATCTCTGTAACACGTCCAAATAGTACTCGGAGTTTCTCAACATAGTCTCCTTGTAACTCTACACACTTCTCCCAGCGATGCTCCCATCTCTGTAACTCGTCCAAATAGTACTCGGCGTTTTTCAACATAGTCTCCATGTAACTCTACACACTTCTCCCAGCGATGCTCCCATCTCTGTAACTCGTCCAAATAGTACTCGGCGTTTTTCAACATAGTCTCCTTGTAACTCTACACACTTCTCCCAGCGATGCTCCCATCTCTGTAACACGTCCGAATAGTACTCAACGTTTTTCAACATAGTCTCCTTGTAACTCTACACACTTCTCCCAGCGATGCTCCCATCTCTGTAACACGTCCAAATAGTACTCGGCGTTTCTCAGCATAGTCTCCTTGTAACTCTACACACTTCTCCCAGCGATGTTCCCATATCTGTTACCCGTCCAAATAGTACTCGGCGTTTTTCAACATAGTCTCCTTGTAACTCTACACACTTCTCCCAGCGATGCTCCCATCTCTGTAACTCGTCCAAATAGTACTCGGCGTTTTTCAACATAGTCTCCTTGTAACTCTACACACTTCTCCCAGCGATGCTCCCATCTCTGTAACACGTCCGAATAGTACTCAACGTTTTTCAACATAGTCTCCTTGTAACTCTACACACTTCTCCCAGCGATGCTCCCATCTCTGTAACACGTCCAAATAGTACTCGGCGTTTCTCAGCATAGTCTCCTTGTAACTCTACACACTTCTCCCAGCGATGTTCCCATATCTGTTACCCGTCCAAATAGTACTCGGCGTTTTTCAACATAGTCTCCTTGTAACTATATACACCTCTCGCAGCGATGCTACGATCTCTGTAACACGTCTAAAGAGTACTCGGCGTATTCTCTGCAAAATAATAGGTCACGAAGATTGGTGCCTCTTCATTTGACGAAAATCTCTGTCCTCCGAGCGCAATTTCAGATGAGGGAATAAAAAGAAGTCGATCGGGACTAGATCTGGGGAGTAAGGCGGATGGTCAAGCAGTTGAAACCGTAATTCATGCATTTTCGCCACTGCAACCGCTGAGGTGTGAGACAGTGCGCTATCTTGGTGAAACTGGGTTTTCTTTTTCTGCAAATGTGACCACTTTTCCGCAAGTTCTGCGTTCAGCTTGTCAACTAATGAATGAGTGGTATGCTTCAGCAATGACTTTTCGTTTTTGAAGATAATCTATTAAAATAGCTCCAAGACTGTCCCAAAAAAGGGTTGCCATCCCTTTCTCAGCCGAAAAAAAAAACAGTTTTGATTTCTTTTGGAGGCGGTTCCCACTTTGCAGTCCTATGTTTGGTCTGTATTTTTGTTTCAGACGTATAATTGTGTATCCAAGTTTTATGTACAGTAATTAATCGGCGCCAAAACGTGGATTTATTGCACCTAAACTGCGTCAACAGAGCGTTGGAAGGGTTCATTCGAACACATTTTGGTGTAAACTGACCAAACGCGGCATCCAACTCGCGGACAGCTTTGTCATGTCTAAATGATGATTTAATGTTGCAAACACGACTTTTGACATGTTCATTGCCGCTGCTATCTCTCTCACTTTAATTCACCTGTCATCTAGCGCCGTAGGTGACCTTTGGCGATGTTCCCGTCGACAGTTGAAGTTTTTGGACATACCGAAAGTTCATCGTCTCCAAAGCTCTTATTCTTTAAATGCAGCTGCCCAAAATTTCACTGTGGTAAATGATGTTGCAGAGTCCCCATACACAGAATCCAACTCATCTTTGACTTGCGTAGGCGTATTGCCTTTCAAAAACAAGTATTTAGTGACAGCTCGATACTTGATTTTGTCGATTTTTATAAAGACGCTCACATCAACTCACTCAAACGACTGTTACATAATAACTGAGAGTCTAAACTGGCTGAAATCTTGGTGAGTAACTGTCAACAGATGAACAACGAAATTTACTAGCTTTTATTTACGAGGGCTGCCATTTTCATGTTTAGGTCGGAAACTTTTCAGACCACTATCGTATTACTTTCGTTTGAGAGAAAAACATTCAAACATAATTGAAGATGTTAATATGCATAGCAACACTTTGACACTTCCTGAATCCACAAGACATATTTTTAGAAAAAACAGCGGTGTTCGTGTTTTTGTGTGATTTTGTAGGGATTCAATCTGTTCTAAATTTGTGGCTCAAAGGTTTTGAAAAAGTAAATCTTCAAACTGTTCTTTACATGGAGAGTATTCCCATATATTTTACTTTCTCAAAAGAGCTCTAAAGAGTTGTATTACATTAGTGCATTTTAACACTTGTGCATAACAAATAATATATGTATTGATCATTTAAAAATTTGTGATAATCATTTGTTCTACGGTAGCCGGCATTGGCTTTTTCAGTGTGGATCTATTCATCCAAACAGCCTACACACGGCTAGTGTAGAAGAAATGATTATTTCCATCAATTTACCTGAATAACATAGTGGTTTAACTATGAAGTCTGGTACTTAAGTACTTACAGCATAGTAAGTCGCCACAAAAGGTGGGTGTCTCTTGGCATATGAGAACCCCTAGTAGTCTACCGGGAAACATACGAGTCAGTTGGAGAATTTCATGTCTGCATGTTGGCCATAGTAGCTCAGTGGTTTAACTATGAAGCCTAGGACTTAAGTACTTACAGCATAGTAAGTCACCACAAAAGGTGCGTGTCTCACAGCGTATGAGAACCTCTAGTGGTCTATAGGGAAACATAAGAGTCAGTTGGAGAATTTAATGTCATTTCGGCATGTTGGTCATAGTAGCTCAGTGGTTTAACTATGAAGCCTGGGACATAAGTACTTACAGCATAGTAAGTGGCCACAAAAGGTGCGTGTCTCATAGCATATGAGAACTCCTAGTGGTCTACCGGGAAACATACGAGTCAGTTGGAGAATTTAATGTCATGTCGGCATGTTGGCCATAATAGCTCAATGGTTTAGAGCAACCGCACGGGAGATCCGTGGTTCAAATCCCAGCTGTGGCATTGAATTTTTCAGTCTGGCTCTACTCATTCGAACCTTAGCCTACACATGGCTAGTGTGAAACAAATGATTATTTCCACGTATAAATATAATTTACAAACTATTTAGAGCTCTGTACAATATGGAGTTTAGAAAATATCTTCCTATTGGTTAAGAGATATTTTCTCGAAATATGGTTACTTTATTGTCGGGAAGCAAGCCAGGTGAAAAGACGATTAGATATCGACGTTTCGGGAGTGTGCATCTCTCTATCATCAGGGTATTTATAAAATGTTATAACCACAAATGAAACAGTTGATTGCAAAGGATCTACTCCCATTAGTCCTGGATGCGTAGGACTAAGGACCCGGGCCTCTTTCACCAGGAAGTAGCCGAGCTGTCCCAAAGGGCGCCCGTTGTCCTGGCTACTACCCGGGAATATTGATGACTTCCCTCAACCCCGTCCGGAGACGTGCCCGATCTCCCACGGGTATCGGGAACCACAGCCCCCTCGAGACCAACCCAATCCGAACAACTCCCCTTCAGGGAGGGGCTCGGCAATTCGACCCGAGTTTCCTCAAGTAAGGTCAGAGGTACTACGAGTGCTAGGGGTCCGCAGCGCCCGCACCACGGCTGCTAAAGGGGACGGATCCCCTCTCCTACGGGACCACACACAAGTGAAACATTGGATATAACACAAATATAGACAAAGACAAAACACTATCAAAATTCGCATTACTGATCAAAAGACTGTTTTCAGTAAATTAAATGTCAGGTCAGGAGATGGCGTGAGTATAGAAAATTGTGTCAAAGAAACGTAACTACTTGACTTGTTTATCAAGGTACATTGCTCTTTGCTTCTTAAATCGACGGATTTCCATTTTTAAGGCCGGTTTCCAAGAGGAGCTGAACTGAAATCTAGCATCACGATTAGGCGCGCTCCTTTCAGAGGAAATCGCCAAAGCCTCCTTAATTCTCCGCTCCCAGTAACTGTTGTTTGGAAACACAATTTTCTATGCTCACTTCATCTCCTGACCTGGCATTTAATTTACTGAAAACAGTCTTTTCTTCATTAATGCGAATTTTTATAGTGTTTTGTTTTTGTTTATATTTGTATTATATCCAAGGTTTCGTTTGTGGTTATAACATTTTATAAATATCCTGATGATGGGAGCGATGCACACTTCCGAAACGTCGATATCTAATCGTTTTTTCACCTGGCTTGTTGCCCGAGAAGAAAGTGGGCACATTCGTCGGCAGGAAAGCTTCAGATCCTATTTCTGGAAGTAGTTTTTATTGTTCTTAAATGTTCTATAGTTTAAAGACAAAGTTGCTATTCCATTGTTTTCCGTTTTCCTAGCATAAGCGAGTCACTAGCTTTTAAACAGTTGACGTGGGTTCAATTCCTTCAATTGCTTTTGCACCTTCAACGAAATGTTTAACGTAAACCATTTCTTCAATGGTGTATCTTTCTTTTATAAGAAAATTGCTTTTTCGCAATAATGTGTAAACCATCTTGTTCCGAAGGTTTTAATAAAACATGGAAATAAACTCTTATGTGGGATATGTTAGGCATGTTCGAAACGAATGATTTTGTCGGTGAAAGTAATTTATATGTTTTAATAAATTCCGTCCACCGTGTGTTTATCGATGCTGCAGTTGTGTCAAATACAGCCCTCTACACCCACGCGCTATTTTGAAGAGTCCTTTGATCGGCCGAATGAAAAAACCAAGTTTATCAATGATTATATGGGGTGAATAAAAAGTATGGATCAATGCTCCATGGAACAATCCAAGGGGTTTTACTAAGTAAGCAGAGGAATGGTACGAGGCCTGTTCAATAAAAAATGATCATAATTGTTCATGGTCATAATTTTTCGCACTAAAATTCAAACTTATTATATTCTGTTAGCTTAATGTGAAACAAACACGCCGTAGTAGTTTCACTGTTCGTACTCCTGGTTCCCGCCTGTGAGAACCAGGCAAGTTCAGACACCTTCAGTTTCGCCTACCGCTGTAATGGAGGTAACACGCGAGGAACAATATACGGCTTTGAAATTCTGCTTTTGTCTCAACAAATCTTCAGTTGTGGCCTATACAATGTTACAGGAGGCCTATAGAGAGTCTGTTCTTCCCTAGCACACAGCTCAAAGGTGGTTTAAAATGTTTAAAGAGGAGAGACAGTCAATTTCAAAGGAAGGTGGACCCGGTGCTCCAGTTACTGCTCCTACGGAAGAACATATCAAACTGCTGCTGCCATTGTGAGACAGGATCGACGAATTACCTTAACAACACATTCTGAAATCCCTACTGATCATTTCATTGGGTGCCATCCACACTTTGGTGACAGAAACATTACACATGAGACTTGTTTGTGCGCGATGTGTTCCAAGACTGTTGATTCTGGAACAAAAGAACATTCGCATGCAGGTCTGCATGCAGTTAAAGTTGATGTTAGAGGAAGATCCGGAGTTTCTTTCAAACACAATCACTGCTGATGAAACTTGTGTAACTAAATTGTTTATGGGTGCACACAATTCCACGTTGTGACGCCAATTGGATACAAAAATATAATGGCGTGCAAGTAAGTCGGCGAACAATGAGGTTTCTCTCAGGGTATGCGTGGATGTGTGAGAAGGATATTTTAATAACACTAGAATGCCCGTTTCCACTTTATTTATTTACTGCTTCTTCTTTTAAAACATCGAAATGAAATTTTCCGACCAAGGGTTACCAATCTCTGTTTAGAGTTACTGTCTGCAGAAGGTTTATTACTCGATAACTTTATTCGTTCCTCATATATATGAACCGACAAATATCAAACACAGAACAGGTTTACCGCCCTAATAGGCTTCACGCCTCGGACTCTTCTCATCGGCCTGACGCCGAAGACCCCTCTAATGGCTTCCTAGCCACGAACTGTCCACATCGGCTCCCCGCCGAAGACTGCTTGAATGACCACAGCTGCGCGTGTGTATATGTAACTTTCACTCTCAGGAAACTCCTTTTCAACCAAAATCCCTTTATGGCTGTTTTGTCGCCATTGTAAATGATCCAAAGAATTTCCTATTCATATAAGTCAAGTGAGCCCCTTTAGAAGTCTTCTAAGGACACTGCTTCTTACATTGCTTTTGTTATAACACTTTCCCCCAAATCAACTGGCCTTGTCCTTGTCGTAACAAAGAACCAACATTCCTTTGACATCCATCATGATTCTTTGCTTATGGCAAACCATAATTTCGGTATCACTTAACTACATCATTTTGATCCTGAGAGCAAACAGCAAAGCTCAGTGTGTAAATCTCCTTCATCACCAACCCCCCCCCCCAAAAAAAATGCAAAAGTGGTTGCTTCTGCCGGGAAAGTAATAGTGATCTCATTCTTTGATATTAATGGAATGGTTTATCATCATGTTGTACCTGCACACACATCAGTAACTGGACAATACTACAGGGATGTCCTGAAAACATTGTAAGTCCATATCAGGTGCAAAAGACCACATTTCCGTGAAGCAGGCTGAACGCTCCACCACGATAATGCGTGGCCGCATATTGCCAATGTTGTTGATGAATATCTTGCAAAAATTAACGTAAACTGCATTCCTCACCCTCCCTATATTCCGGTTTTAGCCCAGACTATTTTCTATTCCCTAACGTGAAGAAACGCCTTCGTGGGAGGCATTATCCATCATCAGAAGCAGTGGTGAAGGCTGCGGAGCCGATTTTGAAGTATCTCTGAAATATGGTTTCCATCATGTCTTTAAGGATTGGCAGACACGCTGGGACAAGTGCATCACGTTCCGGGGAAACTATTTTGAGGAGTACCATCAAAATATGAGGATGAGTAAAGGTACGTTGTCAAAAAATATTGTGATCATCTATATTGAACATTCGTCCTATTAACATCTCGGTGTATGGAGGTAAGGTAGCGTGAGGTTTGAGGGACAGACAGCTCCACGGCTGCACAACAGTCAGTTGGTGCTACTATCGTATTTATTCTTTTCGCTGTATATCGATAGGCAAGAGGAAGAAAGCCAAGACAATATGCCGAAAGCTACAGACATCAAAATCATCATCATAGTTGCTATTGTTTGTGTAGGAATTTTGCGGGGAATGTGTCCTCATACATGGTGAAACCAACGCATGAATCGAAATGTCTTTTATTCTTTTATTTCCTAAATGCTACTCAGTAGTACTGACCCTCGTAGAGTGGCCTTGTCACTGCGGCGGTCTCCGGTGTATATGCCAGCATTATGTCATATGTCTGTTCTGTTGATACCGAAATTATGGTTTGCCAGAAGCAAAGAATCATGATAGATGTCAAAGGAATGTTGGTTCTTTGTTACGACAGGGCAAGACCAGTTGAGTTGGGGAAAGTGTATAACAAAGCCATGTAAGAAACAGTGTCCTTAGAAGATTTCTAAAGGAATTGTCACTTGACGTGTATGAATAGGGAATTCTTTGGTTCATTTACAATGGCGACCAAAACAGCGACAAAGGGATTTTGTCTGAAAGGAATTTTGAGAGGGAAAGTTAGAGATATACACGCGTGCAGCTGTGGTTAGAGAGCATTCTTCGGTGTGTAGGCGCTTTCGCTAGTTCGCGGCTAGGAAGCCATTATAAACATTCTTCGGTGTCAGGCCGATGAGAAGAGTCTGAGACGTGAAGCCTATTAGAGCGGTCAACTTGTTCTGTCTTGAATATTTGTCGGGTCATCGAAATTTATCGAGTAATAAACGATTAGCATTCAATAATTCTAAACCGAGATTGGTAACCCTCGGTCGGCGACTTCCATTTCGATGTTTGAAAAGAAGCAGTGAATAAATAATTTGGAGACGGGCATTTCAGTGTTGCGAAAATCTCCTTCTCACACCCATCCACGCATACCCTGCGAGAAACCTCATTGTTCGCCAATCATTAGATATTTGTTCGCCACATACTAATTTCTTCACGGTTATATGTCATTTATTTATATTTGTAAATCTATCATTTATTTATATTTATTCAATTGTGTCAGTGTCTTTCTGGTATCAGGTTATATGTCGTCTCACCGTTCTTAGGTGACAGGGGCTGCTTCAGCAAGAAAAACAATGGAGTAGGGTTGTTTGTTTACGGGGATTGCAAAGGGAGTTTACTGACCTTCGCAGAGTGGCCTTGTCACTGTGGCCGTCTCTCGAATATATGCTCACGTTATGTTTATATATTCTCTGGCGTATTTCATTTATTTATATTTATTCTTTTGTTTATGTTAATGTCTTTCTCATATCAAGTTATATGTCGTTTCAATGTTCCTTGCTGACAGGGACTGCGTCAAAGTAAAAATGTTTCTTTAAAATTTCTTTTGAAAATGAATTCCTCAATATAGGAGGAATTCAAAATGCCCAGTAAGGTACCTTGGATTTCGGACAATGCAACGATCGGTCACCTTCAATGAGCCAACGATATGTGACATAAGCTAGCTGACTCTTTTAAATCAGTAATGCGAAGTCCAGTTCTTGTATAAAGATGGCGTTGTCGAACAGATCTTGAGGATTTTAGTGGGCACCACTAATGTAGAAAACGTGCACATGGGTCCAGAATAGGTCTCTGAGCACAAAGGCCAGCGGAATGTCTTAGTGACTACAGGGCAGGGGCTTCCACAGCATTCCGATAGCAGCGTAGTGTAAGATCAAAGCCCTCCCGCCATCTGAGGAGCAGGATAATGGCAGCTCCAAAATCAACTAACACAAAAGACAATCATGTTTGTTCATTGTGAAATAGAGGAAAGAATATTTAATTAATACATTCTGATGACTTTCTCCACAAATTTACCTTCAGTACTATTTATTTACTATCCAAATTTTTTATTCCTATTTTACCCAATGGTATATTAGGAATAGAGTTAACAAATTTATGAATATAATACAGTTTACAAAAACATAACAAAATTCAATATCAAACTAAAACCAGTAAACACCAAGATGAATACTTTACCTTAAGAAATATTTTGTTTAAAGAAGCCATGAAATATATATTTTTAAATTTATTTAAGGTCGCTTTAACTTCCTGAGTCATATTGCGACCATCTTAACAAAATAATACAATTGGTAACATATATAAAAATTTACATTAAATATACAGATTTACAATCAAACATATAAAATATTCACATTAATAGCATTAATTATGAAAATGATTTACATTAAAACAGATAACTGAAAGCAAAGACAAGAACATATTCATATAATTAAACAACAGTATTTTGCAAAAGAAGAGTTTCATTATCTTTACACCATTGCATAGAATATGAATTACAATTGATTAAATTATATTGCACATAAGTTATATGAATTTCCAAATGTCTATATTCTTTAGATAAGTAAATACATTGCGGCGTAGTATGAAACTATTTAGCAGTGTGGAGATTCCGTGATGTTTTCTGTTTCTTTTCTATTTATTGCATTCTATGAGAAGGTGCTAAATGCTAATGTTTTCATTACATCCTTTACACGTAGGCTGCGGCTGTCGTGAGAGAAGATATGAAGGAGTGAGGCTGGAGTGACCAATTCGTAGACGGGTGAGAATGACTTGTTCCTTTCTAGTAATCGGTTTGGTTGGGTGAAGAGCGGTGGATACTTTTCGTACTTGGTGTAATTTTCCTGGTTGTTGTTGATTCCATTCAGATTTCCATTGTTGTACTGGTATTTTGGAGACATCATTTATAATATCTGAATATGGAATTTGGACGTTCGTTTGTTTGCGTAGTGCTTTGACATCTTTAGCAGCTTCGTCCGCTCTTTCATTTCCCTGTTATTCCTTGATGGGAAGGGATCCAAATGAAAACCACGTCTTTACCAGCGTCAGTGATGTTACTGAATAGTGTCCGTCTGACCTGAACTGATTTGTTGCCTGTTGTGTAGTTCTTCATGCTCTGCAAGGTACTCAGGGAGTCAGAGCATATTGCACAGCAGTTGTAGTGTGCTGTCAGTATGTAAGTGTTTGATAAATGACGTATAGTTCAGAAGTGTACGTGGACTATTGATAACGTTTACAATTCATCAAAATATGTGTAAGTGGTTTTGAGAAAGTGTAACCTAAGGATTGAAGCAATAATTCAAGTTCGTATCTTTCAAGACAGAAAAACGGGCAATCAAATAAAATTTTAGGGACATATTAAACATGATTTCCACATATACAATCTGATGTGGATTTGATTTTGAATCGAAATATATAAGCTGAAAATTTGCCATGTCCAGTTAAGAATTGAGTGAGAACATAGTTAGGATTAACGAATTTATATTTATGTCTATCAGAAACAGTTGAGAAATTCAATGCTTAGTCAAAGCACCGAAATTATTTTTTAACCAGTATTCATTCCAGTCGTTGATGATAATCTCCTTCAATGTTTACCTCACATAAGACATAGAGTTTAGAGTGTATGTCTCGGAAGATCTTAAGTCGCAGCTCTCTTTGCAAGCTCATCTGTACGTTCATTTCCGGCAATGCCTAGGTGCCCACTGACCCATGAAATAGACAGATGAGAACTACATAATAATTGATTCCTTATTTCAGCTGCAATAGGACTGCTGTTTTATGTATCTTTCAAAGCTTCAATTGCTGCTTGTGAGTCACTGTATAGCCGAGTGGTACATTGTACCAGGGTGGGTCAGAAAGAAATGCCTCCTATTTTTTCTCTTTTAATTTCCAAGAATATTGAATACAATTTACATGGCTTGAAAACTACAACATTGACGATTAATTTGTCACTATTCAACATAATCTCCGTCCTTTTCCACAGTTTTGGTCCACCTTTTAACCAGGACATGTATTCCAGTGTGGTAAAACACACGGTCTTGCTTCCTAAGTCATTGACGCACGGACGTTTTCACAGCCTCTTCATCTTCAAAATGAATCCCACGATGAGCTTCCTTTAGTGGCCCAAACAGATGGAAGTCTGATGGTGCCAGGTCAGTGAGGTAAGACTTGCCATCCCAATTGAACCTGAGGCAGACATGCTACCATCTACGCTACCGAGGCGGGCGGGATAGAGTAATGATTAATGAGTAATGATTAAAATATCGGTTGACTTAAAGAATAGAAAAGAAAGAATATAATATAATATAACATATATACTAGTATCCAGGCAAGGAAGAGAGAATATTCTTGTAAAAATCTGTACACTTCGGAGAGACAGGAAGGGAGGACCGTTACTGTTTTGTGCTAGTAAAGGTTCAATGTCTGAGAAGTATAGAACATTTTCAGCTAGGAATGTGTTGGGACAAAGGGCTTTCAAAATACAGATAAACATAAACGCTAAAGAGATTTAGTTCGCTGATTTGATAACGATGTATACCGTTACAAACAAATCAGGGTAGGTATTCCCCAATTCAGGGTGGGCTGAACGTCAATGAGTTAAATGAATTTTACAAACAAATGCGAAAATTCTAAATAAATGAGAAACCAATAATAATGTAAGATTTGAGAACGGTGAGCTAGTTTGATGATATGATAAAGTTACAGAAGGGATCAGAATAAGGCTCGAACTGAATTGTGAAGTAAGAAAAGTTTATTTAAAATGTGATACTACGACAGGAGGAACGTATTAAGAAAAGAAGCAAAGATTTATAAGTCTGAAATGTAGGGAAGTTATGAATAGCGCAACCAGAGTAAGTGGAAGCAGCATTAGAAGTTTATTAGAGCAAACTACTCGCCGTATAAAAGAAGAAATAGAATCGCGCGGAAGTAAATTTAAACAAGTAATCCAGGCTTTCAAGTAAAATTGAATTTATGTTAGGAATTTTACTAACAGGTGGTCACGGATCCAAGTCGATAAACAAACTTAGTAGGAAATAAACCAAATAATTCTGCAACAAACAAAACGTTATTAATACGCCTGAGTGCCAACAACCACCAAAATCCATTTCCTACAACAATTCACGTGAGCATAAGAGAACTCATAGCTCCAATTAGAACCCAATCAATTTAACCCTAGTATGCGGATTTACCACAGCTTCCACGCCGTGCACCAATACAAGGACAGCATTTAACAGTAGTTCCAATGAGAATTAAGTGCAAAGATTAATACATAGGGAATGTGATATATATTAAGTTCAACTACGCAGCGCTACTTTTCCTAAACATTACATCACAATACGGCCGCGGGATACAGAAACGCTGTACACAGCAACCAAGCGGACGACAAATTTACGGTGTTGAGCAAAGGAGTCTAAGGGACAACATTAAACTTTCATCTACCAAATTCCACCTGTCTTTTTCATTCAACCAACAAATAGTCAGGACGCACCCACTCCCTGAAGCTCAATTGAGAGTACTCATCCGAGAGCTACATAACAAGTCACCTCGAACCGGTTCCAATCTCCCGGTCTCCCGATCCTGAATTGTGAGGCGTTGCGCACAACGGAGAACTCGAATTGGTTCGCTACGGGCCGAACCGCCTCAACTGCAGTTATGACTTTCAAATATTTCAAAAAGTATATACGAGCGTGTTCTGAAGAGTTTCCGCACTAATAATGACACAAGAAGCTTTTTCAGAACTTACTTTTTAAATTGTCAACACAGTCTCATTGTAACACTACACACTTCTCCCAGTGATGCTCTCATCTGTGTAACACGTCCAAATAGTACTCGGCGTTTTTCAACATAGTCTCCTTGTAACTCTACATACTTCTCCCAGTGATGCTCCCATCTCTGTAGCACGTCCAATAGTACTCGGCGTTTTTCAACATAGTCTCTTTGTAACTCTACACACTTCTCTCAGCGATGCGCTCATCTCTGTAACCCGTCCAAATAATACTCAGCGTTTTTCAACAAAGTCTCCTTGTAACTCTACACACTTCTCCCAGCGATGTTTCCATCTCTGTAACCCGTCCAAATAGTACTCGGCGTTTTTCAACATAGTCTTCTTGTAACTCTACACACTTCTACCAGCGATGCACACATCTCTGTAACCCGTTTAAATAGTACTCGGAGCTTTTCAACATAGTCTACTTGTAACTCTACACACTTCTCCCAGCGATGCTCCCATCTCTGTAACCCGACCAAATAGTACTCGGTGTTTTTCAACATACTCTCCCTGTAACTCTACACACTTCTCCCAGCGATGCTCACATCACTGTAACCCGACCAAATAGTACTCGGCGTTTTTCAACATAGTCTTCTTGTAACTCTACACACTTCTCCCAGCGATGCTCACATCTCTGTTACCCGACCAAATAGTACTCGGCATTTTTCAACATAGTCTCCTTGTAACTCTATACACTTCTCCCAGCGATGCTCCCGTCTCTGTAACCAGTCCAAATAGTACTCGGCGTTTTTCAACATAGTCTCCTTGTAACTCCACACACTTTTCACAGCGATGCTCTCGTCTCTGTAACACGTCCAAATATTACTCAGCGTTTTTCAACACAGTCGCCTTTTAACTCAACACACTTCTACCAGCGATTCTCTCATCTCTGTAACCCGTCCAAATAGTATTAGGCGTTTTTCAACATAGTCTCCTTGAAACTCTACACAGTTCTCCCAGCGATGCTTACATCTCTGTAACCGGTTCAAATAGTACTCAGCGTTTTTCATCATAGTCTCCTTGTAACTCTACACACTTCTCACAGCGATGCTCTCATCTCTGTAACACGTTCAAATAGTACTCGGCGTTTTTCAACATAGTCTCCTTGTAACTCTACACACTTCTCCTAGCGATGCTCTCATCTCTGTAACACGTCCAAATAGTACTCGGCGTTTTTCAACATAGTCTCCTTGTAGCTCTATACACTTCTCCCTGCGATGCTCCCATCTCTGTAACACGTACAAATAGTACTTGGCGTTTTTCGAAATAGCCCGTTTATCTCTATATATTTTCCCAGCGATGTTCCCATCTCTGTAACCCTTCCAAATATTACTCAGCGTTTTTAACATAGTCGCCTTTTAACTCAACACACTTCTTCCTGCGATTCTCTCATCTCTGTAACCCGTCCAAATAGTACTAGGCGTTTTTCAACATAGTCTCCTTGAAACTCTACACAGTTCTCCCAGCAATGCTCACATCTCTGTAACCGTTCCAAATAGTACTCGGCGTTTTTCAACATAGTCTCCTTGTAACTCTACACACTTCTCCCAGCGATTCTCCCATCTCTGTAACCCGTCTAAGTAGTACTAGGCGTTTTTCAACCTAGTCTCCTTGAAACTCTACACTTTCTCCCAGCGATGCTCCCATCTCTGTAACCAGTCCAAATAGTACTCAGCGTCTTTCAACATAGTCGCCCTTTAACTCAACACATTTCTCCCAGCGATTCTCCCATCTCTGTAACGCGTCCAAATAGTACTCGGCGGTTTTCAACAAAGTCTCCTTGTAACTATACACAGTTCTGCCAGCGATGCTCACATCTCTGTAACCCATCCAAATAGTACTCGGCGTTTTTCAACATAGTCTAGTTGTAACTCTACACACTTCTCTCAGCGATGTTCCTATTTGTGTAACCCGTCCAAATAGTACTCGGCGTTTTTCAACATAGTCTCCTTGTAACTCTATACACTTCTCACAGCGATGCTCTCATCTCTGTAACACGTCCAAATAGTACTAGGCGTTTTTCAACATAGTCTCCTTGTAACTCTATACACTTCTCCCAGCGATGCTCCCGTCTCTGTACTACGTTCAAATAATACTTGGCGTTTTTCGACATAGCCTCTTTATCTCTATACACTCCTCCCAGCGATGTTCCCATCTTCGTAACCCTTCCAAATATTACTCAGCGTTTTTCAACATAGTCGACTTTTAAATCTACACACTTCTACCAGCGATTCTCTTATCTCTGTAACCCGTCCAGATAGTACTAGGCGTTTTTCAACATAGTCTCCTTGAAGCTCTACACACTTCTCCCAGCGTTTCTCCCATCTCTGTGACCCGTCTAAATAGTACTAGGCGTTTTTCACCATAGTCTCCTTGAAACTCTACACACTTTTCCCAGCGATTCTCCCAACTCTGTAACCCGTCCAAATAGTACTCGGCGGTTTTCAGCATAGTCTCCTTGTAACTCTACACACTTCTCACAGCGATGCTCTCATTTCTGTAACACGTTCAAATAGTACTCAGCGTTTTTCAACATAGTCTCCTTGTAACTCTACACACTTCTCCTAGCGATGCTCTCATCTCTGTAAAACGTCCAAATAGTACTCGGCGTTTTTCAACATAGTCTCCTTGTAACTCTATACACTTCTCCCTGCGATGCTCCCGTCTCTGTAACACGTACAGATAGTACTTGGCGTTTTTCGAAATAGCCCGTTTATCTCTATACATTTTCCCAGCGATGTTCCTATTTCTGTAACCCTTCCAAATATTACTCAGCGTTTTTCAACATAGTCGCCTTTTAACTCAACACACCTCTTCCTGCGATTCTCTCATCTCTGTAACCCGTCCAAATAGTACTAGGCGTTTTTCAACATAGTCTCCTTGAAACTCTACACAGTTCTCCCAGCAATGCTCACATCTCTGTAACCGTTCCAAATAGTACTCGGCGTTTTTCAGCATACTCCCCTTGTAACCCTACACACTTCTCCCAGCGATTCTCCCATCTCTGTAACCTGTCTAAGTAGTACTAGGCGTTTTTCAACCTAGTCTCCTTGAAACTCTACACACTTCTCCCAGCGATGTTCCCATCTCTGTAACCAGTCCAAATAGTACTCAGCGGCTTTCAACATAGTCGCCCTTTAACTCAACACACTTCTCCCAGCAATTCTCCCATCTCTGTAACGCGTCCAAATAGTACTCGGCGGTTTTCAACAAAGTCTCCTTGTAACTATACACAGTTCTGCCAGCGATGCTCACATCTCTGTAACCCATCCAAATAGTACTCGGCGTTTTTCAACATAGTCTATTTGTAACTCTACACACCTCTCTCAGCGATGTTCCTATCTCTGTAACCCGTCCAAATAGTACTCGGCGTTTTTCAACATAGTCTCCTTGTAACTCTATACACTTCTCCTAGCGATGCTCCCGTCTCTGTAATACGTTCAAATAATACTTGGCGTTTTTCGACATAGCCTGTTTATCTCTATGCACTTCTCCCAGCGATGTTCCCATCTTCGTAACCCTTCCAAATATTTCTCAGCGTTTTTCAACATAGTCGCCTTTTAACTCAACACACTTTTACCAGCGATTCTCTCATCTCTGTAACCTGTCCAAATAGTACCAGGCGTTTTTTTAACATAGTCTCCTTGAAATTTTACACAGTTCTCCCAGCTATGCTCCCATCTCTGTAACCGGTCCAAATAGTTCTCAGCGTTTTTCAACATAGTCGCCTTTTAACTCAACACCATTCTCCCAGCGATTCTCCCATTTCTGTAACCCGTCCAAATAGTTCTCGGCTTTTTTCAAAATAGTCTCCTTGTAACTCTATACACTTCTCCCAGCGATGCTCCCATCTCTGTAACCCGTCCAAATAGTACTTGGCGTTTTTCAGCATAGCTTCCTTGTAATTCTATACACTTCTCCCAGCGATGTTCGCATCTCTATAACCCGGCCTGCTAGTATTCGGCGTTTTCCTCTGTAAAATAGTTGTTCACAAGGTGATTGCCTCTTCATTTGACGCAAATCTCTTTCCTCCGAAGCACAATTTTCAGATGAGGAAATAAAAAGAAGTCTCTTGGGACTAGATCTGGTAAGTAAGGCCGTGGATCAAGCATTTGAAACAATAATTCGTAGATTTTCGCCATTGCAACCGCTGAGTTGTGAGACAGTGCGTTGTCTTGCTGAATCAGGAATCCTTTTTGCAAATGTGGCCATTTTCCGCATGTTCTGCCTTCAGCTTTTTAAGTAATGATGCGCAATATGCTCCTGTAATGGTTCTTCCTTTTTGAAGATAATCGATTAAGATAACTCCATGGTTATCATAAAAGGCAGTCGCTAGCACTTTCCCAGCTGAAAAAAACTGTTTTTGCCTTTGTTTTGAGCCGTTTCCTCCTTTGCAGTCCACTGTTTAGACTGTACTTTTGTTTCGGGTGTGTATTGGTTTATCCAAGTTTCATCTACAGTAATTAATCAGCGCCAAAACTCGGATTTATTGCGCCTAAACTGCGCCAACAGAGCGTTGGAAATGTTCATTCGAACACGTTTATGCTCAAACGTGAGCAAACGCGACACCCAACGCGCGGACAGCTTTCTCATGTCTAAATATTGATTTAATATGTGAGAAACACGTTCTTTTGACATGTTCATAACCTCTACCTACTCTCTCACTTTAATCTGGCGGTAGTCTAGCAGAATTTGGTGAACTTTGGCGATGTTTTCCGCGGTAGTTGCAGTGTTTGGGCGTCCCGAACGTTCATCGACTCCTAAGCTATTACAGTACGTTTAAATTCAGCTTCCCAAAATTTTACTATGGTAAATGATGGTACAGATTCCGCATACACAGAATCCAACTCATGTTTAATTTGCGTAGGCGTATTGCCTTTCAGAAACAAATATTTAATGACGGTTCGATACCCGATTTTGTCCATTTTTATAAAAGCACAAACATCAACTCACTCAAACGACTGTTACATGGGAACTGGGCGTCCAAAATGGCTGAAACTTTAGGGAGTAACTGTTAACAGATTAATTATCGAAATTCACTTTTATTTACGCGTGCTGTCATCTTCATGTTGAGGAGGGAAACTTTTCGGACCACCCTCGAAGGTACATGAGCTATTCTGACTTTTAGTATTTATTGAGCATAAAGGAAAAGTGGACGATACATCTTTGACATTTTAATTTTATGACAAATAAGTTATATGAATAAACACCTAATTTGAGAATAAACTTCCATCAATGAAAGAAAGACTCCGTGTGGACGTGCTCTAGGATGTTATAAACTGCTTTTAGGGGTAGTACATTTGTTCTTGAAAGGTCTGCCATGAATAAATTATTAATCGTAAAATGTCAACCCATTCACCTTTTTTTATCGCTTGTAGCTCTTTTGTCGCGTCAGAAAATGTGTAACTTGTCTTTTCACCCCCTGCGGCTTGGAAGGGAGTAAGGGGTGTCCGCCGTGGGTTAAACTGCGTCGCTCTGTTGACATTACATCGGACCATTATGTTACTACTTCCTCCATTGTTACGCGCTAGGCTCTTGGGAGCCATGCTAATTGCTAATAACGTTTGCCTGCCAAGTCCCAGTCTCACCAACTTAATGAATTTGTAAAGAGATGCGGAGCAGTGATGTAGCTTATTGAATTACCAACCTCAAATTGTTCCACCTTACTGGGAAAATCCATTGCTGTGGATCTCTTTATCGCAGCTTGAAAATCTGGTTTGGCTTTCCGAATGGGTAGACAAACCCAAGACCAAATTTTCTCATTGAGAATGATAATAGAGAAAGCTATAGATAGAGGAAAGGGTATTTATTTAGGATTCTTTGATTTCAAAGCAGCATTTGATTCAATACCTAGGGAAGAAATTTGGAGAGCTCTAAAGAACAAAAAAGTACCTATGAATTTTACTGAAGCAATTCAATCAGTTTATCAAGAACCAAAAGGGATAATAAGATTAGATGAACAAGAATTAGAAACATTTCTGATGAATAGAGGAGTTAAACAAGGAGATAGCCTCAGCCCACTCTTATTTATTATTGTGATGGATGAAATATGGAAAATTTGCAAAAGATGAACAGCAAGAACTATGATAGGATATAGAAATTTAAGACCAGTTTGGGTACAATCGTTTATATATGCTGATGACATCATATTAATAGCAAATAGTAATAATAATTTACAATTAGCGCTAAATGAATGGAAAGAAGAACTAACTAGAAAAGGTTTAGAATTAAACATAACCAAAAGTAAAACCATGTATATAGGAAGGAAAAAAAGAAGAAGTTAAAATAAAATGTAATGATGAAATCTTAGAACAGGTAGACAGTTATGAATACCTGGGTACAATTATAAATAAGGATGGAAAAATAGAGCAGGAAATTTTAAACAGAATAAGAAAGGCCAATTCGGTCTATTATCAGATTAATAATACTATTGTGGGGAAAAAGGAAATAATAAAAGATACAAAAATTATAGTATTTAAAACAATAATACTACCAATTCCATTATATGGAGCAGAGAGCTGGACTCTCCTACAGAAACAAGAAAGCAAAATAACAGCTATGGAAGTGAGATATTTAAGACGAGCTGTGGGGAAGACAAGAAGAGATATGATTAGAAATGTAACAATAAGGGAAGAGTTTGATACACACTCCGTTAAAGAAATATTGGAAAAAAGACAACTTAAATGGTATGGACATATACTTCAGGAGAAAGAAAACCCAAACAATATTTAGAAGTAAGACCAAAGGTAAAAGAATTAGGGGAAGGCCACGCATGTTGTATCAGGAATACATTGAGAAGTTGGGGAAGGATAGAGGGAAAACCGTGACAGAAATGAAGAGAATGATGATGGACCGAGAAAAGTGGAGGAAATGTGTAGAAGAGACTTGTACTCCACGCTTATCAGCACAAAGGAGTTAGAGAAAGAAGAAGAAAATCTGGTTTGAACTGCTTTAGTTTTGTAGTGCTTAAGTCAAATGTGAGGACAAGGTTGTAATAGTTGCAATAATACGATGTGTGGTATATTGCGTTGAAGTATCCCATCTAGCGGTAGCAAGAGCGTAGTAATAATGCAATGCTGTTTATGTCTGAGGAATTTATTTCTAACTATTGTTAAATAATCCAATATACTTTTTACGGATTTTATCGACTCCGATAATGCACAATAGCCTATCACTATTATGTGTTTCAAATGGGAAGGCGTTTGTCCTTGTATGGCACTAGGTGAGCAACCAATCGGAGTTCTGCGGTGTTGTCGTACTGCATTCCAGCTTAGTAGTGTGTGAGGAGCGCCAATCTAATCAATCTCTATGAAATACTATTCGCACTAAGTCAAAAATTCAGATTTTGCCGAAACTGATCCATGTGGAAGGTATCTAACATAACCATGAAAACCCCATATTTTTAGCTCAAATAGTTTTTCTAATACAAATAAATAAACCACTATTACCTGTATTATAACAATAGATCACGACGTAAACACTGTATGAATATCATTATTGGTTGGCATGTATGAGTGTACGTATATTTGTAATTACTTAGAACTGAAACCTAAATGTTTGACATGACGTGATAAAAGAATTACTTTGAATAAGCCAATTTGAGCGAGAGAAAACAATAAATTTCCTGCTGCCCTGGCAGAACGTGCCAGGTCTTACTATATCCTTGTTTATGAATGGTTCGTAATCTCTATTTACTCCAGAGAGTTTAAAGTGGTATGTGTGTATGTTAATATTAACTGCCAGATAAGGTTGTTTCCAGACGATTGTATCATTTATAATAAAATTCGGAATTCAGTGCACGAAACCGCTCTTCAGGATGATTTAAATGAATTCTGTAATTGGGCTGCGGCTAACAAAATGCCAATTAATGCCAAGAAAAGTAAGTCCATTGTTTTTAGTAGAACTAAGGGCAAAATTATTGTTAACTATCACATGGGAGGGGTGCAAATTCCACAGGTGGACAGCTGCAAATACTTGGGAGTAAACCTGGCAAGTAATGCTGGATGGGGCGTACAAGTAAATTCCACATCTAGGAATGCGTGGAAGGCATTACATTTCGTAATGAGAATATTGAAAAAGGGGAGCGCTAGGTCCAGAGATATTGCCTACAAGGCCTTAGTGCGGCCGGTTATGGAATATGGAGTAGCATGCTGGGACCCGTATAGAGCTAACCAAATCGATCCATTAGAAAAAGTACAGAAGAGGGCAATAAAATTCATATAAAGAGGCAAGTATTTTGGGCCTATAAAAGGAGATGAGACTAAATGGGAGGAATTAAGAATTAGGCGTAAAAAACATAGGTTGGTAGCATTATTCAAAGCTAATGCTGGTGTAAAGGCCTGGGTGGACGTTAGTGTAAGGTTAGATAATCCGGATTATTATGGACGAAACGATCATAGGTATAAAATTAAGGGTAGAAAATACACGTAAGAAAATTTTCTTTTGTTAATAGAACCATTGAAGAATGGAATTAATTGCCTGTAGCAGTCTTTCAGGGCTGTCCTTTGTCGCTGAAGAAATTTAGAAACAATCTAGATGGTTTATAGTTTAACTTTTAAATTATAATGGTATATAATATGTAAATAGAGAAGTAATTAGATATGTCTTAAGTGACTAAAGTTAAAATAATATCATGTTTGTATTGTTCATTGTGTTATTGTTGTAAATCTAGTATTTGTAATTTGATCTGTATTCTTAACTCTGCCACCGGGTAGTACCCAATTGCAGTGAATAAATACATACATACATATACATATACTTTTAATTACTCAGAACGGAAATTTAAACTTCTGACAGGACGTGATAAAATAATTACTGTGAATAAGTCAAGATGTTAAATTCGAGAAGGAGCTGTTAACCTGTGGAATGCTGTATGCTTATGTTTATGAATGAATGCTGGATAAGAAGTGTTTATTTACTCTGGAGAGTTCAGATCAATATCATTCAGTTGTTATTTACACAACAGTAGAGTAAGAGTTAAATAGTGCAATAGCTTCTTGCGGTGAATTTAGTGGCGAGTCAAAAAGGCAGGTATTGTGAAGTCAAGCTCGAAGTATTATTTTTAAGGTGTACACGTTCTTCAAAAATTTTTCGGAAACAGAAACTAAAAATGAGTTATTGCAAAAAGTACTTCCGTTTAAAGCACGGAAAAGGTGTATCAGCTGGATCAACTTGCAATTGAAATGGGACACGAGGTAATACCTTCCACCTTAATCCAATTGATTTGTTGTGGGCTTAAATTAAAAGGGGGATTGCAAACAGAAATCATACTTTTAAATTGACGGACGTTAAACGACTTGTTCACGAAGAAATTGACAAGGTAACACAACAGGACTGGGAAAACTGCGTGAGGCATGCAGAAAACCTTCAAGAAGACGATTTTAAGAAAGAAATTGCACGTGACGAGATTTTGGAACCGATAATCATAAATTTGCAAGACTCAGACGATGAAGACAGTGACAATGACGAATTGTCTCTTAACGGAAGTGACATTGACAGCGATATGGATGAGCCACTGGCAGTTCCATTGTATTAGAAAAACAGGTAATTCATAAACTATAATGATAGTTATAGTACTTTAAATTATACATAATTTGCGAAAATGCTTTTTCCAACTTTGATTTTGGCAACTGCATCATTGTAAAAGTTTGTAAAACATAATTTGCCTACCCTTACATCTGCGCCAAGCAGACCTGCATGTCGTATGAGTGTATGAGAGAGAGGGAAATATAAAAGGAGTGGGGTAACAAGCTGGCAACGCGGAGTGTGATACGGCATCTGATTAGCTGGACCCCTGAACTCTTCCCATTTGAAACACATAATAGACCAGCAACCAATTGGAGTCCTATGGACCAGGTGACTCACCTGGTATGTGTGTGCGTGTGCGTGCGTGTATGTGTGTGAGTTAATTGTGTGGTGATAAACCGCAGAGATAAACTTTTCCTTATCTCTCTAGTTAGAAAAAAGAACTGTTAAATAAATAATTTTCTTACTATGTATAGACGACCTGTTTCATTCCAACTAAAAGTAAGAACGCATTTTACTGGAATTTTTGAGGTCTCAAAAACAAACACTAGTGTGTCGCACTTGGTTTAATTTCTCCATTCACTTATTTGCACATTCTTATAGGGATAACTTATTCTTCCCTGTATTTCACAATAATGGAGATAGATATATTTTATAGAAATTGTTTCATTATATAAGTATAGGGCAGGGTGGGGCTATTCCGCCCAAAATAAGTGGGCCTTTCCACTCAATTCAAATTTATGGTGTTGTAAAACAAATAAAAAGCAATTTTTATGTTAAACATAGAGCAGAACGTGCATCTCCCTCATCACTATCTATTTGGACTGGAACAAAGTCATCACTTGACTCACTATTCCCACAATTTTGTTTTACGATAGGTCTAACCTTTTCTTTCTTTTTGCTCCGGTGTACATCCAAAGCCTCTTGCTGCCAAGTAATTTAACCTGGCAATTAAATTTTCTCCTCTTCCAAACTGAACACTGTAGGATGATCAACTGATTTGTACACCCCTACGCCTAACGCTTCTAGACGCTGATGTGCATAAACACGATTCTTGAGTGTAGAGTAAGGCACTCTGAAAAGACCCGCTGCTCCTCTCATACTTACATCGCCGTTTAATACGCTCGTAACAGCACGAGCAATGTCGTCCTCATCCAGTTTCGTTCCAGCTTCCTTTGTTTATATGTGTGTACCAACTAAAACGATCAAATAAAAATTAAGTAACAGTTGTAAAAGAAATAATTATGTTAAAAGGGTACAAAAAGCCTATTCTGTAACTGGGCGAGAATAACCCCAAATGTTAACTTCTGAAATTGCGCATCATGTGAGAGCTATGATAAACGAAACGCGCCATCTGCTATGCATGGACGTAACCCAAACTATAACCTACACTGACACTGATTTTCAATCAAATATCTCTCTATCTGCAGATACTAGACCCTAAGTTACAAACAGTATTTCTTATTCAAGGTAATAAATCAATATAAGTTACTTACAGACGTGTGCAAATTATTAGTCTCATTCATGTTTTTTTTCTTTGCTTCGTAACCTATTTCAATTTGTCGTAATTCTTTTCCTTGCCATAATATGAAGCACATTCAATGAAGTTTCTCTCTTAATAATAGCTGGGGGATTCTTCTTTTACTTATAGTAATATAGTGGTAGCTCTGAATTAAGAGCAGCCATTTTCTTCATGTCTGTTTATCCAACTGTTTGGTGATATTGCTTTCATTTGGTGAATGTAGTAACTGAAGATTGATAATATTTGCCTTTATTATGTTTTATGGCTAATATAACCTCAGTATTTACTATTAATTGATCTCAAGCCAGGCAACATCGTGTATCTTATCCTTAGCATTAACTTTGATTAAAAAGTGAGGTTATGGGTAAAACTGCTGACTTTTGCCTAAGGAAAGTAGCTGTAACTGAGAGTCTTTTGAAGGAAACTCTTTATTCACAACGTGAAATAGCTAAGAAATTGTATATTTCACAAAAATCTGTTAGTCGCGTTAATCAAGCTTTAACATTAGGTGAGACCTTGACCTCAAAAAGGGTTTGAAAATGCGGCAGGAAAAGAAAGCTATCACCAAGGATGCAAAGAAAACTTGTGCAGGTGGCAACAAAAAATAGAAGAGCAACCAGCATTTACCTCAGTAAACAACTAAAGCAGTACGGTACAGAAATATCAGCCTCAGTAGTTCGCAGATTATGTGAAGTAGGTTTGCCAGCACGCAGGCCTCGTAAAAAGGCTAAACTGACACCTGCAATGGCAAAAAACTTTTAGAATGGGCCAAAGAGATGCAGAAACATCCAGTGTAATTTTGGAGAAAGGTAAATAGTATCAACATTATGTATATAGCATAAAATTAAAATATGTACATGTAAATTTTATAAACAGCCTAATCAGCCTAAACTTTGTTTCTCTCATTGCTGGGTTTGTTATACTATCTTTGAGCAATTTTAAAACGGTTTAATATTAATAGATGTTTTCATTGTTTCAGGTAATTTTCTCAGATGAATCCATGTTTGAAAGATGAGAAGGGAGCAGCCAATATGTGAGAAGGACAGATATCGAAGCATTTTCCCATCAGTGTGTCGATGAAAGAGTAAAGCACCCAACATCAAAAATGGTCTGGAGCTGTATGTCTGTCCATGGACCTGGAAGATTATACATAGTTGTGGGAACTATGGAGCAGAAACCGTATGAAAGTGTATTACAAACAAGACTATTTCCGAAAATTAAAGAATGTTTTCCAAATGGCGATTTTGTGTTCATGCATGACAGTGCTCCCTGCCATAGAGCAAAATCTAGCCCTGATTTAAATCCAATAGAGAATCTGTGGGTTATTGTTAAACAGAGACTAAAAAAATGAAAATAACAACAAAAGTTCAGCTTATTGAAGGCCTGATAGGCATTTGTTACAGAGATGAAGAAATAAAGGAAAAGTGCTCCACCCTTGTAGAGAGCATGTCTAAACGCATCAAAATGGTAATAAAGGCTAAAGGAATGCATACAAAATACTAAGAGATGAAAGAACATTTTGTAATATTATTTCTGTTAAATAAATAGAAAATAAACGGTATATGTTAAAAATTTCCACCACAGAGTCTAATAATTTGCACACGTCTGTACCTTGTAATCATTTTTTGTTAATACTAATAAAACAGCAGCCTAAAACCTCCAGTAAATTCATAGAAAGGTCGGACAAACACTAAGCTTAACAATGAACCAGCAGCGAAGTCGTCGCTACACATGATTGTTGAGCAGTAAACCAATTTGCTTATTTCGGGTGGAATAGAACCATGAGCGGAATAGCCCCACCTACCCTAAGGCCAAATTGAAGTGCGGAGGTTTCTAGGAGTTCAGGCTCGGAGTTCCACTGCCGGAGTTGCCCAGAGGACGACGAAGGACCAGTTGTCTAAGCGTGTCTCTATTATCCACGGGGATTGCTCTTTCGTTAGATGAAGCATCAACGCCATTTGACCACCGCTGACATACGCCACGAGGCATGATAAATGAGATTAAGGGTATGTATGACTGAAATTTTCAAATTCTGAACTAATAATTATAGCTTTTTCAAATTTACACCATAGGTGTAGTATAATGTAAACATGTTACAACCTAAATTTAAACCATTTTTCTCCAGCAGTTTAGAAATTATGATAAATTTTGTATGTTTTTTGTTACGTCACTAAAAAGTCCCTTGCGACAAAATATTTTGAATTTTGGTCTAATATTTTAACCCTATGTTCATAATACACATACTTTTTGAAATTGCTCTGGGTTTTTCTGTGGCTCCTTTAGTTTAGGTCACACAAATTTTTTAATTTACAAATATTCTTTTTTTTGTCTAAAAAACTGTAAGTTTTGTGTTTGAAAATTAAAAATATATGCTTAGATACATTTCACAATAAAACCTAGGGCAATTTCCATTCCTCATGATATTCTGAACCTGTGTAGGAAATTTCATGAATGTAGTACAAAAACTGCATCGCAAGGAGCATTTTACAGGAAGAAAAATGCTGAAAATATGAACATTGAGAAAACAGCGATTAAAGATTTGATTGCATAACTCACATTAAAATCCACCAGACTGATAGGTTGGACTCTCAGATTTCTTTTTCCTCTCCTCTGTTGCTGCTTTTTCCACCTTTTTCTTCTTTAGATGTTGCTTTTCTTCTGCACAACTTCGCTTCTTGCTTTGCAGGATACGAGACTGATCTCGCTGCACTGAAGTTTTCCTTGCTGAGTCTACTACACTTTCACCTCTGATATTTCGCTGCAGCTCCAATGACTTAAGACTACCCATGTTAAACTCACTGATGCTTTTAATAACAGCAAGATACAATTTTTGTTTTGATATGAAAACTTCCTTTGGGCGCTTATTCCATATGACATGATGCAAAGATTCATTGGCATTCTGTGTTGTTCCTGTTTTGCACCTCTCTAGTAATGTTGTAGAAGCCAGCCTCTGATATATTGGCAACATTTTAGGAACTATTTTGTCTGAAAGCCTTATTTTTCTTCTCTTGAACTGAAAATTTAAGAACGGAAAACAGACAAAGAATGTGGATGTAGGCAAAAGAGGGCGTGACTCTGACAGAGTTTAAAGGCCACCGACATTTAAATAAGCATTTAAAAATGGCGTTCGGAGGCAAATTATGCATTTTTCACATTCGGGAATGTCTAAATTATTTTATAGAATTAAAATAAAAAAGTCGTTATTTTCACGATTTTCATGAAATTTCAGTCATACATACCCTTAAAACGGAATGAAAACGAAATCGTAAATGAAGAATTTCCCTAACGTTCAGGGAAAACCAGGAAAAACTCAAGATAAGAAAGAGGTCGATGGAAATCGAACCGGTAGCTTTCCGAATGCGAACCTCAAACGTTAGAGCTGTGCCCTTTGCTTGGTTATTCTGTAAGATATGTAGCAGCATTGCCTCAGAGTAATATGAAGCGCCATTGCTTCAAAGAAGTTTCTGTTGCCTTAGCACTAGGTATAGGTTTGTACGGTTTTCACAAGCTATATTCTTATAGCTTCTCCTTACTGTTTTCCAATAAAACTTGCATTATATTTCTTTAGAATGTCAATGAAACGCCATCCACGCATATGGACTGGAAATATCAAACGGGACTCACGTGCTCTTGCATCTCTCCTTGAATAGCAAACAAAACTGACAGCCCCCATTCTTTCGATTCCTTTATTGGTGCTCCAGAGAGGAACAAAAAGTTTCTAAATTAAATCGGAGGTTCTAACCGGACTGTATGCAGGAGCTGCTCTCTCTTTTATATTACTTCAGAAGAACTGGTACTTTATATTTGTGTTAGATATGCAGAATTGATATCTGCTGCCATTCAAACAAAATTGTTCAATATTAATAAATACAGACGTCAGGAAGAACACTGCAATGCCAAGTGTATTACAGCTGACTTAACATAACGTCTTACAAAATCGAAGTTATGCTTGCCATTCCATTCGCTGCCTTTTTAAATTAAACAGAATTACATAACGATAGAGTAAGATCTGCTTATTTGTGCCTCACAGATGATGTCGATGTGGTCACTAGAAGACTGCTAGATGACGGTTGGCCTGTTTTCCATCTCTGATGTCTCCACTAATGGGAGAGGTAGTTTATGCTGGGAAATGTAAGGACCTTCCAGAAGTCTCTGTAGCCTGTCTCTCTGTGGCCTGCAGCCCCCGTGTCTCTCTCACCTCATCTCTTCCTGCTGTTGGAGGGCGTTCGCCATAATAGATCAGTGTAAGCACAGGAGGTAGCAAGTAACCGAGGCAAATTTAAGTACAATCACCAAAGCACAACAATTAACAGCCGTATGTCGTAGTGCCATTCTACAATTCCTACTCTAGTTAAAGGAGTGAGTGAGTGTGTGGTGTTTTAGGGCCCGTCGACAACAAGGTCATTTGGGCCCGAAGTCAAAATTAAAAACCTAAAAGCTACACTATTAAGCTAAAAAGCTAAAATAAAATAAAAACACTCAACTATTAAAAGTACATAAAAACTCATCCTGTCCTAATAAAAAGCTCTAAAATTAATAAATTTAAAATACAAGTCATACTTGTTTATTAAAACCGATTTTAAAAACAAACCGCAGTGCCTTATCCACGGCCACTGGGTCGTCACCTGAAACACCCAAGCCTAAAGACTGGCGAACGCGGGCATACTGCGGACTAGTTAAAGGAAGATGGTAGATTGAAGAAGGGTGCCATTAAGACAGCCGCAAAGGAACTCCAGGAAAACCCCTTTAATACGAGGGCTGTTCAAATAAAGAATTATCATAACTTTTTTACGCTCATAATTTTTCGCACTAAAATTCGATCTTATTATATTATGTTAGCTTAAAGTTAAACAAACACGCTGTAGTAGCTTCATTGTTGGTACTCCTGGTTCCCGCCTGTGAGAACCAGGCAATTTCAGGCATGTTCAGTATCGCCTACAACTGCAATGGAGGTAACACGCGAGGAACAATATGTGGCTTTGAAACTTTTAATATTTAGTTGATGCCTATACAATGTTACAGGAGCCTATGGAGAGTCTGTTCTTCCCTACAGTACAGTTCGAAGGTGGTTTAAAATGTTTAAAGAGGGGAGACAATCAATTTCTAAGGAAGGTGGACCCGGTGCTACAGTTACTGCTATTACAGAAGAAAACATCAACATTGCTGCTGCCATTTTGAAAGAGATTTGACGAATTACCTTAAGATCACTTTCTGAAATACTTAAAATTTCATTGGGTGCCACACACACGTTGGTGACAGAAACATTACACATGAGACGTGTTTGTGCGCGATGGGTTCCAATACTATTGATTCCCGAACGAAGGGACATTCGCATGCAGGTCTGCACGCAGTTAAAGTTGACGTTAGAGGAAGATCCGGAATTTATTTCAAACGTAATCACTGCTGATGAAACTTTGCTACATCATTTTGATTCTGAGAGCAAACAGCAAAGCTCAGTGTGGAAATCTCCTTCATCACCAACCACCAAAAAGCAAAAGAGGTTGCTTCTGCTGGGAAAGTTATAGTAATCTCATTCTTTGATATTCATAGAATGGTTTATCAGCATGTTGTACCTGCACATACATCAGTAACTGGACAATACTAAAGGGATGTCCTGAAAACTTTGGAGGTCCATATCAGACACAAAAGACCACATTTCCGTGAAGCAGGCTGTATGCTGCACCACGATAATGCGCGGCCGCATATTGCCAATGTTGTTGCTGAATATCTTGCAAAAATCAACGTGAAGTGCATCACTCACCCTCCCTATAGTCCGGATTTAGCCCCATGTGACTTTTTTCTATTCCCGAACTTGAAGAAGCGTCTTCGTGAGAGGCATTATGCATCATCAGAAGCAGTGGTGAAGGCTGCGGAGGCGATTTTGAAGGATCTCTCAAAAATTGTTTCTAGCATGTCTTTGAAGACTGGCAGAAACGCTGGGACATGTACATCGCATTCAGGGGAGACTATTTTAAGAAGGAACTTCAAAATTATGAGGATGAGCAGGGTACGTTGTCAAAAAAAGTTGTGATCGTTGTTTATTAAACAGCCCTCGTGTTTGGGAAATGGCATGCATGTTGATTACAAATTTCTGAGTGACAGCATGGCGCTACTAAGTCAGATGCATAAACTGAAGCCATTACCTAAAACTTCAGATAAATATAGTGCTATAACTCAAATATAATTTTGCCATAATCCTTGAATGTTTCGCTTGCGCTGCGAATACGAAATTGCTTCTTTTCTAGCTTCTCTTATCTACGTAGTACACACTCGCCGCTGTGGAGCTACCAACAGACTCATCAGCACTGACAATGATGTTAATTATCTTCATACACAATTACTACGGAAGGTTCGTGGTTGAACCCTAAACATAACCGTTTTTCCTAAATTTGCTAAGTTACAGGTTTTCCTTAGTTCTCACAACTAGCAACTGCCTGCCATGTTTGCTCTCGATTATCTTTGCCTGTGGTGCCGTAACAGTAACAAAAGGCATAAAATATAAAAATATTTTATTTCATTCCTTTGACTTTTACTTCTGGGGTATGTTTGCATTGTGTACCACAAATGCCTGAAATTTCTAATCATTTACCTTCATATAGGTTCAGTGGTGGCTGGTGGGTTAAATTATTGGTGGTGCACAAATGAAAAATAAACTACAGAGTAGTAATGACTCACCTATTTATACAGATTCTCTGCTGTACTCTCCTTAGACCTGGCGAATCTATCGATAACTTTTGCGTTGAAATCGCTGATCTTCATAACAAAATCTCTCTCAATTGAAAGCATTGCTAATGCTGACAATCGGTCCTGTGACATTGTGTTCCTAAGGAAAGCTTTTATTCTTTTTAAAGTTGAGAAACAGCATTCTGCTTCAGCGGTAGACATTGGCATAGTTAACAGTACTCGGAGGAGTTTGACATATTCGCTGAATGTACCACATGAATTATCTTCTTTATTGAAGTTCATCAAGCACAAAGCGCCGGACATTCCACGAAATTCCTCTCGACTGTAAATTATAGTCAGTTCTCTACGAATTTTTGTTCCAATGATAAAAGGATAGTACCTTATTGTTTCTCTAAGGGAATCCTCTGGAAATGTCTTAGAAATTTTCTTGATGAAACAAACTTGAGGCTACCAGATGCCCCGTGAAGCTAAATCTGTCCTTTGCTTCTCTAAGAATGTCACATACTTCAAGAGCTTCTCTTCTTTTCACATCATGATCTTCTATTCTTCTCCTCTTAATTGCAGTTTCTTCGTGTTCCTTGATATCCACGCTATTTCTTACCTTTTGCACTTCCCTTTTAAATACGTTTAGCTGGGCGATGGCAAACGTTGCATTGCAGTCTCGTTTCTGCAGCTGATTGTACAGAATGTCCACATGTGGCATGATCTTGTAGAAGAAAGACAGCCAGAATACAAAATTATAATCTTTCAAAGTGGCCATAAACCCAGAAGCATGAACAAGTGTGGCGTTGTTGTTTAACAGAGCTCTCTTCTGAATAACCTCCATGCATTTAATTAAATTCTCCCTGTGTTCGAAAAGCAGAGCACACAGAAGCTAGGCCTGAAGGTCACGCTATAGTCGTTGCTAAGAGTAGGAGGAGCTAGGTTTATAAAACTCCATTAAAGCAATGTATAAGAAGTCACTCCCATCTCTTCACCTTCCCGAAAAACCCTCAGAGGGCCTACATTTGGGCGAAATCTTAGGTTAACTCTTCGCTGCAAACCTGCGGCTCCTACAGCTAATCACTGTTTATTTCGACTTCTGCGGTCATGGGCAGCTACAGACGATAAGCGTAATTGAAATATGTTTGTATATAAAACAATGCAAACAAGTACAGCTTTAATGTGCAAAATGCACCTGTTGTATATTCAGAATCAGTGGGTGTAGCGCGAACCTGCAACCTTATGGAGGAACCGCTCCTGTATAGGTTAAACCATCCTTTTTACCTGTAGCCGGCTTGCAAATCTGGGTTCTGTGAATTTAGGTTCTGCCTAATCGATTAACCGAAGAGACACTTCTGTGGCATGTTTAACGTAAATGATATTACACTGGTAATTTTCGAAGGGGCGACTCCCCCAATGAAACATTTTGTACCTGTACCCCTGACGACACCCTCTCTGGTGGCAGGGTAGTAGTGAAGGGTTTAAGGGTCGTCGGAGTGAAGAAAGAAGACAGCATAGAAGGGCTCATAACACCTATTGACCTTAACTCCCGGGTGGCAGCTCGTACAACGGCTTACACATCTCTTGTGTGGGTGCCTCGAAGGTATTTCCTCGATCTGTGTGCCTAGGATTTGCATTCTGCAAATTAATTTACATTAATTGACCTAATAGTAATTAACTTATAAAGCCCGGGCCTTAAAGTACTTACATATCGTAAGTCGTCATTAAGGTAGTTGTCTCATATGTTTATGAGAACTCCTAAGTGGTTTACCGGGAAAATACGAGTCAGTTGGAGAATTTAATGTCATGTTGGCACGTTGGCCATAGTAGCACAATGGTAGTGCGGCTGGGCGGAAACCAGAAGATCTGTGGTTCAAATCCCGGCTATGGCATTGAATTTTCCAGTCTGACTCTACGTTTCTGCAAATGTACTGTCTTATGTTGTGCCGGCCGGCCCTGGCCACTCACTTCACAGCTAAACACATCCTATACTGTGGAAAGATAGAGTCAGACTGAAAAATTCAATGCCATAGTCGGGATTTGAGCCACGGATATTTTGGATGCCGTTCAGCCGCTCTAACCCTTGAGCTGCTTTAGTCGACTTGCCGACATGACATTAATTTCTCCAACTGACTCGTGTTTTTCCCGGTAAACCACTAGGAGTTCTCGTAAACACATGAGACAACTACCTTAATGACGACTTACAACGTGTAAGTACGTTAAGACCCGGGTTATATAGTTAAGCACTATTAGGCCAATTAATGGAAATTAATTGTTAATTGTTTCGGTCAGTTAGCTTACAAGAAACACTAACATGGTGTCACCCGAACGTCGGGACTTCCTGTGGAGCCGGCAGGCGGTCGGGCCAGACAGGAGGCGTTCGAGCACGCCCACCCATTTGTCTTATACCGGTAACGAGGGGTGGCTGGAAAATACCACTGTGCCGTCTCTTTTCCCTCCCCCTGTGTTCTCGAACATACAGGATATTTCATCTAATCCGGAACCTTCTAGATTGGCCCGTTGGTCCTATATAAAAAACGCGTCAGGCTGGAGTAAATTTCAGTTCTTGTCGTGCAGTCGTGAGGAGCGCCCAGTGAGGGAACGGACTGTGTACGTGCATCGGAGAAGTGTACGTAACTGGGTGCAGTGGACCTGTGACAAGCCGAACTGGTTAATTGCAATTGTGTGCATTACGTAATTCTGTGTAATCGGCAAGTGCTCCGATTGTAATTCGGTGGAAATAAAGAACATTTTTGAGTGGTGCAATCGGACATTTAATTTCACAAACCCACAAAGTCACAATACATTGCATTGAGATTCTACATAGAATTTGCTACTCTGATACTACGAACTGTTCTTAGCACTAACAGGAATCATCAGCAAGCTGTCTCCCCTAAATTGTCAGAACATAAAAAGGGGGGGGGGGACAAAGCTTTCAGTCCCGGAACTTAAGGGAATAGTCAATGAAAACAAATCACGGCTCACCAAAAGCTATCAGAAAAATCCAAGGCAAATTTAGCAGACACCAAGGTAATCTTGGAGCAGCTACCCAGCAAATAACTCACGCCAACACCAGGCACCAAATCCCTTCCCAATTCGAAGCAGCACACATAGGAAAACTTTGGGAACCGCAGCGCTCAAAGAGAGTAGCGGTGGGAATCCAAAGCGATACCTCGCTTAAACAGCGCCTCGAATCTGGAAGACAAGGAAATGAAAGCCGATAAGAAAGAGGCACAATATTGTCACAGCCAGGGGTGAGGGCTGCGACTGGAGATACATAGCCAGGGAACAGAATGATAGAGCAAGACTCGCTAGTTATCCACAAGTCCCCTTTTTATTATCTACCACCACATACACCACTTGGGTTACCGAGATACAACTCGGGCATCAGTTTCCTGATTGACCGCAATCATTACATGTGAACTTACTATTAGTGTGATTATCACTAGTCGACAAGGTGTTTTTCACAAGATATCTGATTAGCGAATCTAGTGTACCCTTCCGTACTGAATTCAGATATGTAGTCAGAATTTTTCCATCAGGCACAGTTTTTTTGTGACCGCTACTTTTTAAAATAGGATTTTAGCGTTTCTTTGACCTGTTATAGGAAACTTTACCTCATATTTAGTGATTTTATCCAAGCTTTATATAAGGGAATGATTTGTAATATGCTGAAGAACCATAAAACAAGGCTGTGCAGGTTCATTCATGTTTGGATATGTACCGACCTGTTCATCTGGCTGTGTGATGTGTCAATATTGAGCTGACAGTGAGTTTGTTCAGTATTGAAATATTTCCTTCCTTTCTTTTCGAAAGTGTATGCAGTGTTTTAGTGCTTTGTTTTTTTCATCATGCCAAGAAAATGTGTAAATCATATAGACAGTTTCTGCTATATTTGTGATGAGCTGACCTTCAAATCTCAGAGGCAAAATTTACCCCACTTGTAAAGAAGTGTTGTCAAATAAAATTTAAAGAGAGTCGATTAATGACCCTAAACAGCACTTACTTTTAAATTTTTCCGGAACATGTTTGAGACTTTGCCTCCATCCTCGACCGGCCATCGACTGGTTCTCATTGGTGTAGTTGACAATATTTTGTCATAGGTCCCCTCTGTCAAAGGATGGAGGCAAAGTCTTTGAAACATGTTCCGGAAAAATTTAAAAGTAAGTGTTGTTTAGTGTTATTAATCGACGCCCTTTAAATTCAATTTATTATAACAACACTGTTTTCAACACTTCCAAGGAAGTGTTTTCAGCGCTTCCCGGAGCGTCTCAGTGGCAACCGACCCCAAGTCGATGCACGTTACAGAATTTATAGAGATTTCCCTTCCTAGGGTTTTCCGGTTATCTCTGGGCCAAGCCCAACTATCGTGAGCTACCGCCCTCGGTTTTGTGCTTCGCGGCCAATACGAGTACATTCTAGAACTTCCTGAGGAATCTCCCAGTGACGCACGACAGCTCCGACCTACGTGACAAACTTGTAGGCAAACTGGATGCTTATGTCATGGTAAACATCCCCTTGGGATTGTCATGGGATGTGGGTAACTAACCCTTTCCTGTTAGTGTCACCAGTTACTCAGTTCCAGAAAGAATTGCCGTTAGAGTTTTCATAGGATGTGGGTAACCAAGCCTTTCCTGTTAATGTTACAAGCTCTTAAGCGCCAGAGAGTAATAAATGATTCTAATGTACAAATTTGCCAGCGAATATAAGCTTCTTTGTCCAAAATCGTATAATGTCCAAAATGTACCCACAAAACTGTTCTCCCATAATGGTATACGTGACAATATATCCAAACTCCCACCGATACGTGAATCTCTTACACCAAATTCTGAGAATGATTATCATTCTGAGCGTTTGTCTAGTGACCTTGGGAAACGACCTACATCACATCACGACTGGACATTGAAGATCTGAATGTCAGACCTTCG